>CM044009.1:63825404-63905404 GCA_024085815.1 Flaveria linearis
AACAACATACAATCATCCATTATGCAAATCAACAACGGTTTTAAAGATCATTCAAGAACGATGAGCGGCTAATCTCGTGATCTACTTCGGCTAATAGGTTTTGTTTGATTAGGTTTCCATTTGTGTTTGACTTGTGTTGGGATTAAACTTTAAAACCCATTAAGTTCTTTTATAAGTTTAACTTGTGTTTTGATTATTTAAACAATTGTTTTGGTTAACCTTTATTTGATTGCATATGATGTTGCACGAATCTTATGGTCGTAAAGTTTTGGTTGTTAATTGAATTTATATTATGTATTAATACCTTGAAGTCTTGATTATCGATATCACTTAATCATTACACGTATTGAATCCCTGTTAAGGATTTTTCATTAAGTTGAACTAAACGGTTAGTGAAAACCAAACCTGAATCACGGAGTAGATTACTTTTTCTTATAATTGTCTTTTTAACAAAGTTTAAGTATTAGCAATTATATTTCCTATTTAATTTGTTAATCATTTAAATATTCAATTTTCACAACCAAGAGGTAATAGTTTAAGCCAAGTGATAATTTGGTAAATCATTTTTTATAAATCAATTCACAACCAATGATTTCGTAACCGGACCGGACCGGCCGGTCCGACCGGTTCGACCGGGAACCGGGAACATTGCCGGTTCGGTTCGGTAGATTTGGACCGTTTTCGGTTGAACCGGCCGGTTCGTGCGGTCGACCGGCCCGACCGGAACCGGCGAACCGGGTTGAACCGGTTTTTTGAATTTTTTTTTATTTTAATAGAAAAATATTATTGAATATGGATTAAGGAATACCGGTTTGTTAATTTGGACTATGTTTAATTGAATGATATGTATTTTGGATGTTATTTTGGATTAAGGAACACCGGTTCGTTAATATTATACCTTATACATACACACTAAATATTTGGATTTTTTTAATATTTTTTTAAATATTTATGACGTCATCCGGTTCGTAATCCGGTCCGACCGGTCCGACCAGTGAACCTCTAGGCCGTCCGGTTCGCTTTCCGGTCCGGTTTTGAAAACATTGTTCACAACACACCAACCACTAATTCCACGAAAAGCAACAACCTTACTTACCCTAACTAGTTTAAGGTGAATGGAAACACATATTTTTCATATTATATGATTCGTACTTCGACATCAATCAAATTTTAGCACCGTTGTCGGGGAATCGGTGCGCTTGGTGTTTTGTTATTTGATTTGTCTCTATTTTTGTTTACTTGTTTGTGCTTTATTTTTTTATTTCGTTGTTACGTTTGTTGTGTGCTAAGTGTGAAGGTGACAAGATTGCATGCATACTAGGCACCTCGATTTTATTCGTACCCGATTAACCCGCCAGACCCGATCTCATTTGTACCCGAAGAAACCCGAGCCGAACAACCCATTACCCGAACAACCTAAAAATTGATTAAACCGATTCTTATTCGGGTCGGGTTTCGGATAGAATTTCAAACCTCAAAAACCCGAATAACCCGAATCGATTAACCCGAAATTTAAATAACTCGATCAACCACATTATAATAAAGTAAATTTAATGAATATACTTGCTTAGATTGCCAATATTAATCAAATTTTATGTATACAAATATATATATTTAAACACTTTTTATAACTTATAGAAATAAACTAATTTAAGTCCACTAAATTTATAAGATTTTAAATGAAAACTCACTAAAATCTACTAAAGTAAGTCCATTATTTAATACCCGAAACCCGACCCGAACAACCCAAAACCGAAAAAACCGGTTGTTATTTGGGCCGGGTTTCGGGTAGACTTTCAATGTTAAAAACCCGAATAACCCGAACCGATTAACCCGAAATCCGATTAACTAACCGATCAACACCCCTAATGCATACCTGATATTCGGGTTGGAAATCATCACTTGTATTCGATCCAGTGATAGAGAAATCAGCAAGGTATAATCGTTTTTGCATCGAGTAGGGATACCAACTACATCAATTTCATAAGCTATTGATCAAGCAGTTAGCAGTTCGTCTGATTCAACCCAAATAGAAAATCTAAATAACCAACCACCACATGTTTAGCAACCGCCAAATCAACCATCACCCCGATAACCAAACCTACCTCCAAATAATCAAAAGCAAAACGAACTTATAAACCATAACCTACCAAACAACCATAGTAATGGAAGTCAAAACCAGAATCAACCTTGATTCCAAGCACGAGATAAGTTCAACCAAGGATGCAACTTTGATCATATGAGTATGCATAGTGTCCATACAGGCAATGAAGATTATGAAGACGAGTGGAATAACAACAAAGACGATCATGGTGCTAATTATGATGCTTGGGATGGAAACCCGAGTGAAGGTAATGGATATAATGGGAATAATCATAATTGGTGGAACGATCAATATGGATGGAATGCACCTCCAATCAATCGATAATGAGTTGGAATCAATAACAAATTCAATTAACTAAGAAGACCTCATAGAGCTCAATCACAAGGTGTGGATAACCATTTGAAACTGGCTATTTTTGAAAATCCAAATCCTACCGCTCCTCCAAACCATAGGGGAAGGTATTTTGATGTCCTCCCTCACTACCTCACCATTCTTCCTGCATTTAAGAGCACTATAATAGACGAACCATATGTGCATCTTATTAAATTTGATGTCATATGTAGCACTATTTCTGGAAATCACTTTACACAAGATGAAGTGAGGCTGTAATTGTTTCAATTTACTTTCAAAGATAGAGCTAAGCAATGATTCCTCACTTTGCCTCACAACAGTATTCACACTTGGCAAGACATGCAAAGGGTTTTCCTTGACTAATATTTACACTACGGGAAAGATAAGTGATGTAAGAGAGGCTATTTGATCTTTTCAACAACAAATAGGGAGCAATTTCATAAGGAATTTACAAGATTCAAGGAGTTGATCCACATGCGTCCTTATCATGGTATTGAAAGGTGGGAACTGATTAA
Source organism: Flaveria linearis (assembly GCA_024085815.1). Lineage (NCBI taxonomy): Eukaryota > Viridiplantae > Streptophyta > Magnoliopsida > Asterales > Asteraceae > Flaveria > Flaveria linearis. Next base: position 63,828,375 of record CM044009.1, read on the forward strand.
ATCATTTTTGGATTGACTAATATCGGAAGAAAGGAAATACTTGTATTCTACAAGTAATGGAACATTATTATCTAATCATGAAGATATGAATTTAGGAATTCTTAGAAAGAATGTGCAAGAATTTCAAAGATCAGGCTTCGGCTAGTAAAGGGTCAAAGCCCACTCCAGAAAGGTCAACCACTATTGATTATGAGACTAAAGAAAGAATGGCACCTTTGGAAAGAAAATTGGCCAAGTTAGGACATGCGAGGACTAGAGATGTAGCTTCGGTTGGATTTAATGTATGCAATGAATGTGGTGAATTTGGGCATGCAAGTGCATAGTGTCCGTTTTATTTCATGTTTTCGGGTCACTTTCGTTTAAATTTCAGTTAGATTCATTAGTTTTTTACTTATTGTTTGTTATTTTTTGTTTCAGTAGGTGCTTGGGTGCGTAAAAGTGAAGAAAACGCTTGAGAAACGAAGAAAAGAGCCAAACAATGGGAAAAGACCAACATTTAGAATTTTTTCTAAGTGAAAAACTAAAAGTCTCTGGAAAATCCCATCTATGCGATACGCACAGCAGGAGGGCTCCTCTTGCGCGTATGACGTAGATCATGTTTTAGGGTTTTGGTATTTTTTAATCTATGCGATACGCACAGCAGGAGGGCTTCTCCTACGCGTATCGCATAGATGGTGTTTTCAGGAAAATTTTAGAAAGTTGTATTTAAACAACGTTTCTTATTAAAAAAGCAGAGGAGTCAACCAGCAGCCATTTGAAGAGCATTCTCTAGGACGAATTAAAGCTTTTGCAAGGATTTGAAGCCAAGGATTGAAGCTAGGATCGAAGGAACAATCGCAAACGTTTGATCACGGGTTTTCATCTTTGTAACTTTGTTGATTTAGACTTTGTTTTGAACATGTTGATCTTGTTTTCATTGTTTGAGATGATGTCTCTACTGAATATGAGTAGCTAAGATCATATTACTACCTAGGTTGATGAATAGTTTGTGTTAACTTGAATGGATTTTGGCTATTGAACGATTTTTGTGGTTAATGCTTATGTAATGAAGTTTATTTCAATCTATTGGATGTGTTTGAGTGTTTTGGTATAATTGTTAATGATTCCCTTTTCCATATGTTAGTTGTTGAATGTCTTTCATAGAAACTTGCATATTTAGATCGATTACTTTGTGTTTTTAATTAGTTGATGGTTTGCTAGATGTAGTAACCATAGTAATTAGGTTGAATTGTTTATTAAGCCTTAATGCTCTTCTTAATTTGATTCCGAGAGGTGAGGATTAATTGATTTTTCTTTGTAGTTAGTTGCTTAGAAGTAAGCGGTTCTAAAAAAGGTTTCTCTAAGCTAGTTAATTGCTTTACTTTTCGTGTCCAATACATTGTCTAAAGGTTGCCCCTTTCATTATCAATGAATTGTGTTAGTTAGATCGAGAGATTGGCTATCAACCGGGCACATAAGTGTTATCAAAGTGACTTAGCGGTAATTTGACAAATCGGTAGTTTCATTCATCTTCTAAGTTCTCCTTTCGGTCACATCCGGAGAATGATCCGGGGTACATTAAGTACCTTAGAAGTTTGTTTCACTAGATCCTGATTCCATAATAGTTAAATAGCCATTTAAAGTTCAAGGATCACAACCAGGATTCACCTAGGTAGTATCTCTCTCATTCTTGATTGTTTAATTGTTCTAATTTTCTCGTATTCTGGTCAGTAAGTCGGTTGTCTTTTTCATTAATTAAATTAGTTTTGAGTTCTTTAGGTTCTTTACAAAAGAAAATATTTCCCCCCATTGTTAAATATAATTTTGTTTTGTCCCTTCCGAGTCTAGTCTATTCTATAATAGTGTCTCTAGGGTTCGATTCCGGTCTTCCTTAGTCTTGTCTACATTCGTTTAGGTTCACTTGCCTATCTAGTGGTCTAAGTTTAGGTATTCTTAGGTTAAATTTGACTTTCTAGATTGTGTCTAATTTAGGTTGTTTGATTAGATCATTTTATGAGTATCAAGTTTTTGGCACCGTTACCGGGGACACTTAAGTTTAGAATTTTCTAGATTTAGTTAGGTTAAATTTTGGTAAAAAGTTTTCCTTTGTTTTTAAAGTTTATTTCTTTTTAGGCTAGAGTCAATTATAATATTTAGTTTTCCTCTTATCTCTTCTTAGATCTTTTCATTTATTTTTTTCTTTCCAGTTGCATGCCACAAACCCGTTCGAATGGTTCACCTGAGTTTTCTGCTTTTTATGACCCTGAGAGAGAGTATCGTGAGAGGCACGCTCCACCTTGTGCGCGTTTACATGCAATCTTAGATTCTAAGGTACGTTCCATTCCTTTTCCTGAGTTAATTCCAATGGGTGATGCTAACCCCCCTAGGCGTACCGTTTATGAGAGAGCATCGGATGGTTTCGCTAGAGGCAGATCGTCGATCAATCATCCTATGATTAATAATGCGAACAACTGGTAGGTTCCTTTGTATGTCATGTCTAGAATCACCAATGCTACCCAGATCCACGGACTGGATGATGAGGATGCCCTCGGTCACGTCTTATGTTTCATTCATATCTGTGACACCTTTAACATTTCTGGTGTGATAGAAGATGCCATCTATGTTCATCTCTTGCCATTCACTCTGCAAAGTCGAGCTACTTCGTGGCTCGACACATTACCCCAGGATTGCATCACTACTTGGGATGATTTACAGACAAAATTCCTTAAGAAGTATTATCCACCATCTAGGGCCGCCCAACTTAGGGAGCAAATTCACTCTTTTTGCATGGATCCAGATGAACCTTACTACATGGTGTGGGAACGTTTCAACAGGCTTCGTAGTAAATGCCCTCAGCATGGGCTGACCGAGTAGGCACTTGTCGAGAAGTTCTGCAATGGTCTCACCTATGCAACTCAGCTCATGTTTAACACTGCTGAAGGAGGACACATTATGGAGAAGAAGATAGCAGAAGAGTGCGAGGAGATGTTTGAGAGTTTTGCATTGGCTGGTAGTAGCATCCGTAAACTAGGAATTCCATCCCTAGTACTATAGCCCCCGCTTCCTCTTCGAGGGGTGTTCATCACGTCACAATAGATACTAGTGTGGTTGCTGCCTTAGAGGCTATGCAACGTGAAATCCGAGACCTAAAAATGAGTGTTAATAAGTGTGAGGTTTGCAGAGGTGGGCATAATACGAGAGAGTATTTGATTATGAGTCAGGAGCAAGTCGATTTCATGAGTGGTCAGGGTAGGGGTTCGAGTGGTGCGTTTTCTGGTTCGTATAATCAAGGTTGGAGAGGTCACCCTAAATTTGGTTGGAGATTTGGGGGGAACCCACCCGGCTTCCAGCAGAGGAAAAATCAACCGAGTGGAGGAGATGCAGGCACTGGTACAGGTACTAGTAGGGGTATGGACAAGGAGTTGAAAGACATACTCGCTACCCAAACTCAGCTACTTACTCAACTGATAAATCAATATCAGTAAACTCAAAAAAGGTTGAGTGAGCATGATGTTCTGCTGAAGAGTCAGCAATCCGCTTTCCTAAACTTGCAGCGTTCCGTAGGTGATATAGCTAAGAAATTTGAACACCGACCTGTAAGTTCCTTCTCAGGAAGCACTCTCCTTAATCCCAATGTGACTGCAAAAGCAGTGATGACATGAAATGGCGGAGGAGGCGAACAGGAGAAGCCTGTGACGTGAGAAGAAGAGGAAATGGATGAGGAGATTGAAATGGAGACTCCGGAAGGGGCGCAACAGAGGCTAGACCCAGCAATTACCGCACCCAATGGTCAGTCTCCATAGGAGGAAGTAGCGGAGAAGAAGAAAGTTGACGTGAAGAAGACAAATCCTGAGATAAATTGAGTCGAGTTCCATATCCTGCTCATATGATGAAGCAGAAATTCGCTAAGGATTATGGGCATATTCTGGAGTTGTTTAAACAACTAAAAGTCAATCTACCGTTTGTAGAGGCGCTACAGCATATGCCTAAGTATGCCAATTTCTTAAGGATCTTCTTTCCAATAAGAAGAAGCTGGAGGATCTCTTAATTGTTACTCTGAGTGAGCATTGTTCTGCGTGGTACAGAGTAAACTACCAGAGAAATTAGCTGATCTGGGTATTTTCACTATCCCGTGTTTGTTTGGTAGTTCTACTGTGAACCACGCGTTGGCTGATCTTGGTGTTAGCATAAATTTGATGCCTTACTCGATTTATAATACGCTAGACCTTGGAGATCCGACTCCAATGTGCATGAGCATATCTTAGCTGACCGGTCGGTCAATTATCCATGGGGCATTTTGGAGAATTTGTTGGTGAAAGTAGACAAATTTGTGTTCCCCGTAGATTTCATCATCCTTGACATGGAAGCTAACGATAGAGTCCTTCTCATTTTGGGATGACCCTTCTTACGCACAGCTAAGGCATTGATTGATGTCCATGAAGGTAAGATCACACTTCGTGTGGGGATGGAAACCGTCACTTTTGATGTCTCTAAGGTGATGAACCATTCTGGTAGTCAAGACGATTCAGTCTACTTTCTTGATGCATTTTTTTCTCACATGGATCGTTGCTTGGACGACATCAGTGGAGCAGATCTGATGCCCACATTTGACCTCGATAAGGAGAACCAGGAAGTTAAGATAGAGAGTGATCCCGATCCTAGTCTTAACTACTTGGTCACTGAGCTTCCTCAGTATCCAGAGGTGTTTTCTGTTAGAGATTTTACTGGGGAGGGGAGGAAACCTTCAGTAGAAACACCCCCATCTCTGAAGTTAAAGGAGTTACCATCACATCTAGAATACGCATTTCTAGATGGTGAGGTAGGTTTTCCTTTCATCATATCTTCACATCTTACTGAGGAGGAGAAAAGAAGGTTGATTGAAGTGCTCAACGAGCACAAACAGGCAATTGCATGGAAACTCACTGATATTAAGGGCATCAGCTCTTCTTTTTGCACGCATAAAATACTCATGGAGGATGAGTATAAGCATGTTGTTCAGAGACTGACGAGGCTCAACCTTAATATAACAGAAGTGGTGAAATAGGAGGTTCTCAGGCTCCTTGATGCAGGATTGATATATCCCATTTCTGATTCCACTTAGGTGAGCCCAGTTCAGGTCATCCCTAAGAAGAGTGGGATGACAGTAATCATGACTAATAAGAACGAGTTGATTCCCTCAAAGGCAGTCACTGGATGGAGAGTTTGTATCGATTATAGAAAGTTGAATAAGGCGACCATGAAAGACCATTTCCCCCTTCCATTCATTGATCAGATGTTGGAGCGTCTATCTGGGCAGCAGTGTTACTGTTTCCTAGATGGTTTCTTTGGTTATTTCCAGATTCCCATTCCACCTGAGGATCAGGAGAAAACCACTTTTACATGCCCACACGGGACTTTTGCATACCTCCGTATGCCGTTCAGGTTATGTAACGCTCCAGCCATATTTCAGATATTTATGGTGGCTATCTTTCAATACATGATAGAGAAATCCATGGAGGTGTTTATGGATGATTTCTCTATCTTCGGGAGCTCATTTGATTATAGTTTGGAGAATTTAGAGAGGATGTTAAGGAGATGTGTAGAGACAAACTTAATATTGAATTGGGAGAAGTGTCATTTTATGGTGACTGAGGGGATTGTTCTTGGGCACAAGATTTCACATGAGGGTATTGAGGTGGATAGGGCTAAGATAGAGGACCATCAGTAGACTCCCTCCACTAACCAATGTGAAATCCATTAGTAGTTTTCTAGCTCATGCGGGCTTTTATCATAGGTTCATTCGCGATTTTTATAAAATTCTCCGACCCATTACCCCTTTCTTGAGAAGGATGTTCCATTTGTCTTTGATGAGGAATGTCTTAAGGAGTTTGAATTTCTGAAGGAGCAGCTTACAAGTGCCCCTATTCTTGTGGCCCCCGACTGGAGTTTACCATTCGAGGTGATGTGTGATGCTAGTGACTATGCAGTCGGAGCCGTCCTAGGACAAAGGAAGGATAAACACTTCCATTATATCTATTACGCGAGTAAGACACTGAACGAAGCTCAAGAGAATTATACGACTACTGAGAAGGAGCTTCTAGCGGTTGTCTTTGCATTTGACAAGTTCCGATCCTATCTCGTGCTTTCTAAAACCATTGTGTACACTGAGCATGCAGCTTTGCGCTATCTTTTCATAAAGAAAGGTGCCAAACCATGACTCATACGATGGATCTTACTTCTGTTTGAGTTTAACATCGAGATTAAGGACAAGAAGGGAGCTGAGAATGTAGCAGCAGATCACCTCTCGCGACTAGAGGATCCAAATAGAGAGGAGATACGGGAGGAGACCATTGGGGATAGATTCCCCCATGAGGACTTGAAGTACGTGAGAGAAAAGGAGGAAGGCATGCCATGGTTTTCTGATTTGGCGAATTACTTAGCCGATGGTGTAGTGATTGAAGGAATGCCATCTCAGCAACGAAAGAAGTTCTTTTCAGATGCTAAGCACTACATATAGGATGCGCCTTACTTGTTTCGTGTGAGTGCTGATAGGTCATTAAGGAGGTGCGTGAGTAGAGAGGAAGGATTGGAGATTCTTAAGCATTACCATAAGGGTTTGATAGAAGGTCACCCTGGGCATTCATACACAACAAAGAAGGGGTGTTTGCATATGGTGTGGTTGAAATTCAAGTGTGGGGATAGAGTGTTGCTAGATAATTCAAGATTGAAACTATTTCCTGGAAAGCTTAAATCTAGGTGGAGAGGACCATTTACAGTGAAAGGGGTGTTTGCATATGGTGTGGTTGAAATTCAAGATGATTCCGGTAGTTCATGGAAAGTGAATAGACATCGAGTGAAACATTACATAGGAGAATCCATGGAGAATGAGACCGAGGAGCATGTAGCCCTCCTTGATGTACCTAAGAATTAAGAAGTGAGAGTTTTTTTTCGGGTTGTTTCCTGAAGTGTAGAGTTTGTAAAAGTTTTGTCTTAATTCGTCTTTAGTTTAATTATGCGTTCATTTTTGTCTTTCGTTTGTTTTCGAGTGCTATGCTTCGGTTTTGCTTGTGTTTTATAGGAATTCATGCTTGAATTGAAGAGAGAATAAACAAGGAATGATGTTCTAGGTTTGCCATAATCTGGAATGAATCAAAACAAGAATTGGAACAATCTTTTTGAGTGTTGAAAAGTTAAGACTTGAAAATTTTTCTAAGTAAAAAAAAGAAAAAAAACAAAAAGTTTCTTAAAAAACTTAATCTATGCGATACGCACATATGTGTACCTCCACTTGCGCATACCACATCGATTAAGGTCAAACCAGTCAATATCATATCTATGCAATATGCACAGATGTAAGATCCTTCCTGCGCGTATCGCATAGGAGGCCTTATCAGCAAAACTTAAAAAACCACAATCGCATACCCAAAACCACACATCCCTATTCACTTTTTTAAACCTGCTTCCCTACAACCGATCCTCACACGAAGTTTCTTCATTTCCCCATCACCAAACCATCACCATCACCCTTTCACTCTCACCAAATCCCTCCACCATCATCATTTGAACCCCACCACTTTTCAACACCACCATACCCCCGCCAACCACCATTACCAACCATCTTCTTCCCCTTCTCTCAACCCCTTTTCACCAATTTTCAGTCAATCTTACATTACCATTCACAAGTTGAAGTTTTAGAACTAGGGTTCCAATTTCTTGTTATTCTTGTAGTTTTTTTCTTTAAGAAAAGGTATGTCTTCTCCTTCTTTCTTAAGTTCATGCTTTTGTTTGTTTGATTTGGTTTAATTCTTAGTTTATTTGGGCTATTGTTTGGTTTCTCACTATTTAAACCCGGTTAGTGCTTGACATTGCTTGAAATTCCTTGGAATTGAAGTTGAAATTAGGAGTGTTTGTTGGTTGAAATCGAGATTTAATGTCAAATAAAGTGTGGGTATGGTTAGTAGAAGATTATTATGTCCGACTTAAACTTAATTTTTAAATATTGTTCATGTAAATTGAGATATGGACATTGTGGATGACATTGGTTTTTGATAGTAATTTAGGAAATGTTTTTGGGTTGACATATTTTGATTTGTGCTAAATTGTTTAAATTTTATCAATTTGAAAGTGACTTGGGTAGTGATTTGTGGCTCATTATGCCAAAATTTTCCAATGGAAACATACAAATGATGTGGATACTTAAGTGTGGGTATTGTCAATATGTTATTATCGGGTTTAAATTTGTTGAGATTTTGCTTAGGGTTATTAGATATTTGCCTAAATCAGGTTTTTCTTGCTTGTACTCAGTCTCCATTCAAGCGAGAAAAATCTGATTCTTTTTGGGTTTTGTTTTGTGTATTTTTCCTTGTTTAACTTATTTATTTCCTTTAAATTTGTTTGGTTCCCACGACTGCCATCGGATTTTGCATAACACCTCTGTTGACTAATAAATGCTCTTAAATTTTCAGATATGGATAGAGGTGCAAGTGCATCACGATCAGGGAAACGCAGAGCCAGGGGAGCTCCTGAAGACCAACTACGTGCCCATGTTATTACCAGGACCATCAGATATGATGCATATTATATGGTCCCGGACCCAGAAGATCAGCCAATTCCTGAAGAGGAGAGAGGTTTGATGAGTCGCACTTTCCTCAGATTTGCACTAGGAAGTGGGGAATATAAGAAATGTCTGAAGTTTGCAGAAATGGAATTATTGAGACATAGGATAATTGATTAGAACTTGATGAACCAGTTGAATGCAACTCAAAGAATCAATCAGTTTTTAGGACCTAAATGGTTGAATGCTATTCAGTGTGTTGAGCCATAGTATTCAAAGCTGACAGTGGAGTTTCATTCCCCTTTGAAATATAAGGCGAGCAGGTACAACTGGGCTAATGCAGTGTCATTTTCCTTAGGAAGACAAGGATATGAAATGACTGTTGAACAATTTGGTGTGGCTGGCAGGTTTTATACTGAGGATAAGGTTAGGATGCCAAGTTTTGAGCTGCCGGGTTTTATACTCTCGGCCATTGGCTTCTTGCAGTCCTTGCTCACATGGTCCTCCTCGCCACAGCAATAAAACCTCGGTACCCTGCAGTCTCTAGCAATATGGCCAGGCTTCCCACACTTGAAGCATACGTTCAATCCCAACCTACACTCACCGGTATGCTCCCTTCCATGTTTACCGTACTTCCTCAGCCCCGATCTTGATGTCGCCCTACGATCATCCATCTTCATTCTTTTGTTGTTTGGAGCGAAACCATCACGTCTAAACCGCTTCCCGTTCCAGTTCTTATCACTACTACCTGTCTTCTTCGCCTCCACCACAGTCTCCTCTCGCTCGTCATACAACTTACCTGCCAGGTCTACAGCTGATCGAAAGGTACCCGGTCGGGCAACAATCAAATGCCTGCATATGTCAACTGGCAACTCCTGGACATATCTCTTAATCTTTCTTGATATCAGGGTCACCTGATCAGGCACCAGCCTTGCCATCTCGTTGAATTTGGTGGTATACTGTTGGTGCATCATAGTTCCGGCTTCCAGCTGCAGAAACTCCCTCTTAATATTGTCCAACTCCCTGTGTGATAAAAACTCCTCAATCACCAACTTTTTTAGTTCTGGTCACCTCTTCTTTCCAATGGTCCTGCTACCCTCAGCCTGGACAATATTCTCCCACCAGCATAAGGTCAAGTCCACCAACGAGTGGGTGGTAAACTTCACCTTCTGATCTTCCCGGCACTCACTGATATCCAACATCTCCATCTCTCACCCATTGGTGAGCATCAGCAGCATTACCGTTCCCATCAGAAGTCGGGGGATTGCATCTCTGAAATGCCCCATAGTTACATCCTCGTGCAGTTTCCTGCACCGCTTCCTCCTCCTTCTCCTCACTCGAAACACTCGTCTCGATCTCTGATCGTTTTCTTTCCTTCCTTCCGGTGGTCCTTCTCCTCTCTTTCTTCTCGTCCTCTCTTACCTCATTGATCACTTCAGTCACTATAGACGGTAGAATCATCTGCATGACTTGATGGACTTCCTCGACCACCGCCTCTTTCATCAAATCCCTTAAGTTCACACTCTCATCACCACCCTCCTGGTGGTGCACCTCGGGCTCTTCACGGGCCCTCTCAGCAATCTTGGTCTTATTCCTAGTATCACACGGTTCAGCACCACATCCTCCCTGTGCTCCACCCCTAGAGGCCTTAGATGATGTACCTCCAGCCATTCCCTAATCGCTATAAGATTCAAACACAAATACGGTCATTCATGGAATAGCTCAGTTTATGTTAAGTATAATAAGTCCCTAATTATAGTGGCTAGTTGTGATTAGCCACTTACTTTACTCTTTACACCGCAAGCATTTTCTATCCTGACTACATCAGTATCTAAATCTACTAAGAACACATAAGTCAAATAGCACACACACATAATACTGGCTAAGTTTAAGGAACAAAATACCTGATGGCACATCACTACTCAGACTGACTGTAACATCTCGTATTTCACGACGTATTAATACCTTTTAAATGTTAGATAATAATAATAATAATAATAATAATAATAATAATAATAATAATAATAAATAAATAATAATAATAATAATAGGAATAATGAAGTCCAGGGGTTATTCTTGTTAATTTTGAAACTTAAAATGAAAGTTTCTACATAAAATGCTAAAGATGAAACCGCAGGGACTAATAGTGTAATTTTTTTAAAAAAACATTCCCTTTCCCCGCAAATCCGACGACCGTCCGGCGAAGCTCCGGCGGTCCTCCGGCGAGTTCAAACGCCCAAAATCACGTGGTTTTGACCCAAATTAAAGGTCCCGACACTCTCACGACCAAGATTCGAACCCTATGCACGTTTAATCATTGAAAAATACGGATCCAAAGCTCGTTACCTCGAATCAACTTTATTCCCGACCGTTCAACGGTCGGTTAACCCACTCAAAACTTAAAAATGACCAAATTAACCCCGCACTAACCGATTATGGATCGTTCATAATGATTCTTTGAACTCAATTGCATCAAAAACACACTCAAACACCATTAATGATCACCTCGAACCCGTCGGACCTGCAACTCACTCGTAAACCTCTGTTCGAACCCTCTAACCCATAATTGACAAAGGGCTTTCGATCATAACCCTCATTCGAAGCTTCCTGTAAAACTAATTTGATTTTCATCACCGATTTCAACCTGAACAAACTACCACGTAGCCGCGACTTTTCTCGATCTTGTTCTCTATCGGGATTACACCAAAACAGGTAATTAAATACATCAATATGCTCGATTTTGGATGGGGATCAAAAGCCCCATCATTATTTACACTAACATCATCGAATTGATCTTCAATTTGGATCAAATCGGTTCTAGGGTTCTTCGGATTTGGGGATGGATTGCTAACATTGTTTAAAGGAATTTAAAACAGAACCTAAGCGCGGCTGAGGCCTTTGGTTTACTGGTTACAAGCACACAGACTCACCTTGAGGTCCCGGGTTCGAACCCGGGCACCACACTTATTTTTTTAGTGCTTTTTAAGCCTTTAAAAATTTCAGAAAAAAATTCTAAAAATTATAAAAATATTTCTCCTGGCATTAAAAATTTTTAAAACCATCTACTTAATTTCTGAAATCTATCTTAACCTTTTATTTATTTATTTTATTATATTGTTTTAAACAAATAATGTAATTAGTTCATTTTTTTTATAAAATTGATGTTAATTATTGTTTAACTTATTAATTCATTATTGGTTCAAATAACAAGTATAAATTATTGTTAAAATGTGCGTATTAAATTTCTAGAAATTATAAAAATTTGTTTTGTAAACTTTGTTTATTTTTAAAGTATCTATGTATTTTTTTTAAAAATTATAACATTAAATAGTTTAATGTTCTTATAAAATATTAGTTACAAATATTATACTTAGTTTATTTTTATAAAAACATGACTTTAAATAATAGTCTAAAATATTAAATTATTATTGATCACGATGTTAACGTAATTATGAATTTCTCGTAGAAATCATATGCGTTTCATAATTAATTTCACAAATTACTATAAAGGATTAAATTCCTTTAAAAATTTCATAAATAATACTTTTCTTTTATTAAACTAAACTATATATAACTAACTTTATTTAAGCATAAAAACCCCCAAATACTTGTCGAAACCCTAGTTCGTGTTAAAACGTTAAAACTTAATATATTAAACTTAATTTCATTTCTAGAAAAGACATATTTCTTTCGAACAAATATAATATACAAAACCCCAAAATCCTAAAACCTTAGTTCACGTCTAAATGATAAACTTATTGTCAAACTTAATCTTGTAATAAATATGTTTTAGGTACCTTGTAAAGGAATTCGTTGAAACGACGCGCGTTATTATTTCTTATTAATCATCCAATATATACTTAATCGCCAAGTGAGTATTTCTATACCCATTTTATCATTTTCACACTTTTGGGTGAAACATGTTACCGTATAAACGTTGCACTTGTAAACACGTTGAATTTTGTAAACTTATGATAATTTACTTGTGAGTTGTGGTTAGTTGAACTTTTGTGGTTACCATGTTATGGCATTATATGTACAATCATTAACTATTGCTAGCCCAGCGAAGTCATAGATCTATGGGTAAGACAAGCCTACTTGGTTGATTCAAGTACACTTAGCTGATCGTATATACTTTTAACGTTAATAGAATATTAACGTCGTTTGATACTTGTAAAACATTGTCGAGGTTTGATTGTTGCATTGTTCATAACATCCCTAATCACTTTATTCACTAACTTATAACTTGAATTGCCATCTTTTATATACTTATGTATTTAAAACTATAGAATGCTCACCAACAATATGTTGACCTTTTATTTTTAACATGTTTCAGGCAATAGCGTTATGTGGCTGTAAACAATCGTAACTCTCACGCCTCGACGATTCCGCCGTCAAGGTTGGGGTGTGACAGATTGGTATCAGAGCCCATAACTATAGGGATTTAGGTTATTAGAAATGGTGACCTAGACTATAGCTTATGCATGCACCTTATAGTATTTTTATCTTGTAAATACATGGTTTGCATGTTACATAATGCTATGCCTTCTTATGTGCAATTTGATGCCTTAGCATAGGATTGCCTAGACTTAGTTACTTGTCTCCCTAAACTTATCTTTGACTCTCCCCGAACATAAAACCTCTCAATCTTATTCTCGACGACACGTGGAATTGTATACTTATGCTTATGACTTGGATCTTTAGACGTTATGTCTAATCTATATAAATCTCATCAAGGTTTTGATTTCATGAACCTAAGAAATATTGTGTGACACATAGACACCTGTATTCTGGATTTCCTGGCAAAAAGCCTTCGGGCTAAGGCAAGCGTTTCGCATATATCCTACGGGACCAGTTACGCTTACCTGGGGATTTCTGGGATGAGTGATAAACTATGGTCAAAATACACAAATCTCTAAGGCAAATGAGTCAATTTACCTTAACGTGTCAACGATTCCAAATGGTAATGCGTTATCAAATGGAACCATCCTTTTTGTATCTTAAAAATCCTTAAATCCTTGAACTGGTTTATCATCAAAGTTTAAATACTTTCTCATTCTTAACCTAAATAATATTACTGTTAATATTAAACCCATCCTACATTTCAACTCTTACGTTTAAACGCTCAACGTGTAACGTGTAACGGTATTGAACTCAGCGTTTCATGTAACTATTTCTATACCTCGACCAACGTGAACATGGATTTTAATATACCCAAAGATATTGGGAATCTAAACCGTATGCCTTTAAAACTTTAAACCGTTACCTATGGTTCTCAAATCTTCTTAAGGATGTGTCCCATAACTAAGAACATGCAATGCTGTAGACGAAATTCCTACATCTCAGGATACTTTGTCTAGGCAAAGTGTAAATGGTGATCTGATTCAATCATTGAACCCGTTACATGACACGAAACCCTTGTGATAATTGATCACTTAAAAGTATGCGTGTCTTCAAATAAGTTATGGCTGACCTCATATCTTAAAAAGTCCATGTATTCCCTTCGATTGTGAATCGAATGTTCACATCTCATTGTGATGTCGAAACATTTTGTCCTTGATTTCGTCTTCCTGATTTAAGACATCCAAGATTTGAACATCATAACAAATCCTGTTACCTCGAACTTTGACCTTAAATTTTGTAAGCATGATTTTCCTTTTAGTTACATTGATGTAACTTGAAATTTTCTAAATTTCTAAGTGATATTCTTTTCCTTTCGTTGTTAAGTTGAACCTTGAACCGTCTGCACCATGGGAGATACAAGGGTTTGTAAGTCAATCTATGACTAAGAACACTTGTACCTCCTAAACGATTCTATCTTATCAAAACAGGGGTGATTCCCTTACTTTGATGATTCTCTATTTGTTTTGATAAATGGTTTCCAATTGTGTGTTTTTATGAAATTTCATTCTCTAAATTAGGATGATTTCCTCATCCTGAGGATTGACTTCAATTATTTTCATTGGAACTTGCACTTCACAAATGACATGATCTCGCCAAAATAGGATTGAAACCCGTACTTTGGTGACAAATGTTAATCTTTGATTGTTTTCTTGTTATTATGAAGCTCAATCATTAAGATAGGCGTGAATTCCATACCTTGATGATAATTTCATTTTTATGAATTGTATTTTCTCAAATGAAACGACCTCGTCAAAGTATGAGTGAATTCTGGATTTTGATGAAGAAGTTCATCCTGTTATATTTTGTTTTTATAAAACTTCATCGTTAAGATAGGAGTGATTTCCCTTACCTTAATGGTGCGTTACCTCGTCTTATTTCTGTAAATCCTCAACAATTGGTTAGGATCAAACTGGTTGATTGGTAAGTTAGTGGTCATATCTTGGGAATACACCATCAAGTTAGGAGTGAAAACCACACCTTAATGACTATTCTCATTTATTGATCTTCAACTTACCAAGGTTGTAATCAAGTGACGAGAAACATGTAGTAACTTAACGGGTGAAACAATGTTAGTGTTTTGACCTATTAAGCCAAAGCATGATCTCTGCACTTAAAAGAAGACCCGATCGTTTTAGGTTGATTTTGACTTCAACCTTAGAGCATTTAAATTCTTAAATCGATTTCTTTATCTTCATGTTTTGACTCGATCTAGTTACATCGAACCATTTATTCCTTACTTATCAACTTTCATCTTGAGATATCGTCAAACCCATAAGTGTAGTCTTCCTAAACAATCTTTTGTCAAGTAAAGATATTATCAACTTGTGATTATGTCTCTCTAGTCATACGAATGTTCTCGACTGTACTTACGAGATTGATGAATTACGTATGCAATCTGCATTTGAAAATTTGTTACCTCGTAAAACATGGTTACAAATACCTTTCTTATTGGACTGTGTCATTTCTTGAATCGCTTTTGAATCTTTACCCTTGAAAACCATTGAAATTCTATCATGGTGTTGAACAACAAGACTCGTTATTATTCTCATTGCGATGTGAATATAATGGTTCATAAACCATCGTAACTTGTAGTCATGAAAACCTAACCTCCGTGTTCCTGTGAATCTCCTGTTTAACTTTTCATTCACTAAGTGCCTTTTATCTTAGCTGTCATAATGACAATGGGTGCATTATAGACCCATTGGCTAAAAAATTCAATTCGACCCATTATCTCACAACGTTGAGAAATTGACCTGTATCTGTTTCAAATATTCGTATACCATGGTATGACGTTAAAACATCGATTGATATCTTGAATGATTGATTCATTTTCTATTCTTAATAAATTCTTAACCATAGTTGTAAACTTATTCCAAGATCTTCGCATAACGTATTATTCTTAGACCGATGGTTGGTCAAAGGAGAAATGCAGATTCACAAAATATGCGTTAAGATCGTTTCATATGATGACGTTTGGGATTCTTAAATTCCGACGATTTACTGTTGGTCTTTTATACACCTTACCACGAAATTATATTCTGGAAGTTGTGATTTATAAGTCTAATATACGATGGTAACTCGGCATCGCTTTCCAACATTTCATCTCAAAACGTCTCACATTTCACTGATAGGGTTCAAATTGGCATGCATTATGCCAAGAATCTTGTAAGATTCCATCAAGTGAAGCGTTTCATCTGTAATTAAATATCAATCACTGTTAGTTTGAACACTTAACTTTCATTTTAACTCTTTTGCTCATTTAAGTTCATTCTTAATTTCAAAACGAAATTCTTTAAAGTAGGGGAGACGGTAACATCTTGTATTAACGTTTATTCTTAATCAACGTGAAGGCTTATAATGTAACTAGAAGCCACATACTTTAGGCTCTCTTTTACCTCTAATGGCTATGCCATTGCACATAAAGTAAACACTAAAGCGGTCAACTTAATTGATGATAAATTTTCTTCTTTTGATACCTTATCAAAACCCGAAGGTTCATCAAGGTGTACCTCAGAAAATGAAAACACAAACTGCATCAAGAAAGAAGAAGAGAATCACTATGATCTATCTGTGGCTTTATGCTCACCTTCTGATTCACTTGAGAACGTAAGGATCAAATGTAATCCAAGCGTCCTCATCTTGTCGTCTCAGCCTCCTCGTAAACAAATTTCGGGACGAAATTTCCTAAAGTAGGGGAGACTGTAACATCTCGTATTTCACGACGTATTAATACCTTTTAAATGTTAGATAATAATAATAATAATAATAATAATAATAATAATAATAATAATAATAATAATAATAATAATAATAATAATAATAATAATAATAATAATAGGAATAATGAAGTCCAGGGGTTATTCTTGTTAATTTTGAAACTTAAAATGAAAGTTTCTACATAAAATGCTAAAGATGAAACCGCAGGGACTAATAGTGTAATTTTTTAAAAAAAAACCATTCCCTTTCCCCGCAAATCCGGCGACCGTCCGGCGAAGCTCCGGCGGTCCTCCGGTGAGTTCAAACGCCCGAAATCACGTGGTTTTGACCCAAATTAAAGGTCCCGACACTCTCACGACCAAGATTCGAACCCTATGCACGTTTAATCATTGAAAAATACGGATCCAAAGCTCGTTACCTCGAATCAACTTTATTCCCGACCGTTCAACGGTCGGTTAACCCACTCAAAACTTAAAAATGACCAAATTAACCCCGCACTAACCGATTATGGATCGTTCATAATGATTCTTTGAACTCAATTGCATCAAAAACACACTCAAACACCATTAATGATCACCTCGAACCCGTCGGACCTGCAACTCACTCGTAAACCTCTGTTCGAACCCTCTAACCCACAATTAACAAAGGGCTTTAGATCATAACCCTCATTCGAAGCTTCCTGTAAAACTAATTTGATTTTCATCACCGATTTCAACCTGAACAAACTACCACGTAGCCGCGACTTTTCTCGATCTTGTTCTCTATCGGGATTACACCAAAACAGGTAATTAAATACATCAATATGCTCGATTTTGGATAGGGATCAAAAGCCCCATCATTATTTACACTAACATCATCGAATTGATCTTCAATTTGGATCAAATCGGTTCTAGGGTTCTTCGGATTTGGGGATGGATTGCTAACATTGTTTAAAGGAATTTAAAACAGAACCTAAGCGCGGCTGAGGCCTTTGGTTCACTGGTTACAAGCACACAGACTCACCTTGAGGTCCCGGGTTCGAACCCGGGCACCACACTTATTTTTTTAGTGCTTTTTAAGCCTTTAAAAATTTCAGAAAAAAATTCTAAAAATTATAAAATATTTTCCTGGCATTAAAAATTTTTAAAACCATCTACTTAATTTCTGAAATCTATCTTAACCTTTTATTTATTTATTTTATTATATTGTTTTAAACAAATAATGTAATTAGTTCATTTTTTTTATAAAATTGATGTTAATTATTGTTTAACTTATTAATTCATTATTGGTTCAAATAACAAGTATAAATTATTGTTAAAATGTGCGTATTAAATTTTTAGAAATTATAAAAATTTGTTTTGTAAACTTTGTTTATTTTTAAAGTATCTATGTATTTTTTTTAAAAATTATAACATTAAATACTTTAATGTTCTTATAAAATATTAGTTACAAATATTATACTTAGTTTATTTTTATAAAAACATGACTTTAAATAATAGTTTAAAATATTAAATTATTATTGATCACGATGTTAACGTAATTATGAATTTCTCGTAGAAATCATATGCGTTTCATAATTAATTTCACAAATTACTATAAAGGATTAAATTCCTTTAAAAATTTCATAAATAATACTTTTCTTTTATTAAACTAAACTATATATAACTAACTTTATTTAAGCATAAAAACCCCCAAATACTTGTCGAAACCCTAGTTCGCGTTAAAACGTTAAAACTTAATATATTAAACTTAATTTCATTTCTAGAAAAGACATATTTCTTTCGAACAAATATAATATACAAAACCCCAAAATCCTAAAACCTTAGTTCACGTCTAAATGATAAACTTATTGTCAAACTTAATCTTGTAATAAATATGTTTTAGGTACCTTGTAAAGGAATTCGTTGAAACGACGCGTGTTATTATTTCTTATTAATCATCCAATATATACTTAATCGCCAAGTGAGTATTTCTATACCCATTTTATCATTTTCACACTTTTGGGTGAAACATGTTACCGTATAAACGTTGCACTTGTAAACACGTTGAATCTTGTAAACTTATGGCAATTTACTTGTGAGTTGTGGTTAGTTGAACTTTTGTGGTTACCATGTTATGGCATTATATGTACAATCATTAACTATTGCTAGCCCAGCGAAGTCATAGATCTATGGGTAAGACAAGCATACTTGGTTGATTCAAGTACACTTAGCTGATCGTATATACTTTTAACGTTAATAGAATATTAACGTCGTTTGATACTTGTAAAACATTGTCGAGGTTTGATTGTTGCGTTGTTTATAACATCCCTAATCACTTTATTCACTAACTTATAACTTGAATTGCCATCTTTTATATACTTATGTATTTAAAACTATAGAATGCTCACCAACAATATGTTGACCTTTTATTTTTAACATGTTTCAGGCAATAGCGTTATGTGGCTGTAAACAATCGTAACTCTCACGCCTCGACGATTCCGCCGTCAAGGTTGGGGTGTGACACTGACATCCCTCCATTCATCCCATTTTCAGTTTAAGTTTAGGTTTTTCAAGAATATTTACCCAATTCTCTTAAACTTTGGCTCTGATACCAACTTGTAAGGTCCCCTTCCTGGGCACCTCACAGTTGGTCATTCGTAGCACTAAACATACACAATAGTATACATTTTATAAAACATTGCAATGTAATTATATTAACAAAGGCCCATTCATTTTATTTGTAATTACTGTTGTTAAGAAATATATTGTTCTTCATTAGTTACAAAAAGATTATTTAAATGCATTACAAAACAACAATATCATCAAAACATGTATGGATGTAAGTCTTGCCCGCCGTGTAGCTTCACCCTCGTGCCATCCTCAACAATATTTACCTGCCAACTAAAAATGTATAAAAGTCAGCGTTGCTGAGTGAGTTGTAGTTTTTTAAAGTATAAAAATACCTTGTATAGATATATAAAAATAGCCCTTGTTGTAAAATACCTTCTTTATTTTGGTATGTGATCACACATTATACATACATCAAGATAATCATTTCTTTCATTCATTACTGTACGCATTCGTTCATTTCGTACTTTTATCATTATCTTTAACTTTCTTACGGACCAATGTGCAATACCCCGAACATTACGCATGAATCTGATGATGAGCCTGTGGTCTATAAATAGACCACGAACATTATGCACTAAGCTAACTCAGTCACCTAGGGTATGCTATAAGGATCCCTGTTAGTCTCAATGACTGACCCTGCATGCATCCGTCCGGTTAGCTAAACCGCACACAGTTGAGCTAACGACAACATGGTCGTGCACCTCCGTTCCTTTGCTTGCAAGACTTATATTCTTTCATTTATGTTCCACTTTTCTTCATCATTAATCTTTCAATTTTATTAACGATAATACTTTATGTTTATGATTATAAACATACCACGAAAAGTCACACAATAATAATTAATATGGAACATAAGAACAGATCATAATAAAGCATAATAATAACAATTAAAAACCTTAAAGTCAAACTAAGGTCAAACCCTAATCATTCTGTTTTCTCCAAAATTTCAGAAAATTTCTAGGGGTTCTGGGCGCATGAGCACTATGCAGGCGCATGAGCCCTGCTTAGGCGCATCAGCACTATTTAGGTGCATGGCCCTACACTTAACCCTTTTTCCCACTAAGTCTTGGGCGCATGAACTATTCAGGCGCATGAGTTTACACTTAGGCGCCTGAGGAACGAGTTGGGTGCATGGGCACTATTGGGGCGCCTGACCCCAAACACTTAGGCGTCTGACCAAAATTCCTAGGCGTATGAACCACTGTTCAGGCGCATGGGTCATACTTAGTCATTCCACGGCAAAATTTGTGGGCGCATGGGGTACTGTTTGGGCGCATGAGCAACACTTAAATCTTTCTAAGGCATTTTCAAGCGCATGAGCCTTATGTAGGCGCATGAATAACCTGTTTAACATGTTCCTAAGTTATTTTCCATCCCAATCATCATATCAACCTGTTCTAAGCTTGTTATAACTATTCTAAGCTTCAACATAGCATAAACAACCATAGAGCATCACCATACAAGCATAAATACATACGGTTACATATACAACAGTTATAAAACAATTTTCATACATTTTCAGCCCCAAAGAGTTTATAAAACATGAAGAATTTGGGGTCTAGAACTTACCTGATGTAGCAAACAAGTAAAACTCCTCCAAACTTGCTTGTACACAAGTTCAAAAACCTAAACGAACCAAGAACACACAACCCGAGCACATAAAACACATATAAATAGGTTCTAAGGTGGAAAACCTCACGTAACCGAACCAATTAACCCCAAAAACACATACCTTCGAAGTTTCAGCCCCTTTTTCTTCAAAACCCCAAGAGAAACTCCTGTTTTTCTCTTCTTCTTTCTTTTCAGCCAAAAGCAGTTGGTGAAAAGGTGATAGTGGGCGGTCATGCTCTTTTAAACATAAAATAATAATGTTTTGTCCTTTTCACACTCAAACCCCCTCCACTTTGGCTGATTTTCACTTCTTTCAAAAGACTTTATTTTCTATTCATTTGACAAAGTTTCGGGCGTTACAAGTCTACCCCCCTTAAAGAGGTTTCGTCCCTAAAACCCTTCACTCTTCGAGTAACTATGGGTAATGTTGTCTCATCTCTTCTTCAGTCTCCCACGTAGACTCCAAACCCCTCCGGTGTTTCCACCGCACACGCACCAGTGGAACCACTTTATTCCTCAATCTCTTTTCTTTTCGATCAATGATTGCCACTGATTGCTCTACGTAATTGAGCCGTTCATCCACTTTGATATCATCCAATGGTTCAATTATATCTTTATCAGCTAAGCACTTTCTCAGATGAGAGACATGGAATGTGGGATGAATTCCACTTAACTCATCTGGCAATTCTAACTGATAGGCTACCTCTCCTACTCGTGCGATGATTCAAAAAGGCCCTAGGTACCTCGAGATTAGTTTGCCTCTCTTCCGGAAGCTAATGATTCCTTTCCAAGGTGAGACCTTCAATATAACTCGGCCGCCCACCTTGAATTCAATCGGTCTTCGCCTCTTATCAGCGTATGACTTTTGTCTATCTTTTGCTACCTTCATAAAGGCTTTGATCATTTCTAACTTCTCAGTGGTGGCCTCGATCACCTCAAGGCATCCCAACTCTTTATGTCCAATATCACCTCAACATACGGGTGTCCTACACCTTCTACTGTATAGCATCTCGTAAGGTGGCACGCTAATGCTGGCATGATAACTATTATTATAAGAGAATTCTGCTAACGGTAAGTGATCATCCCAGCTTCCTCCAAAATAGATCATGCATGCCCGAAGCATATCCCCAAGTGTTTGGATCGTCCTCTCAGACTGACCGCCCGTCTAAGGATGATAAGTCGTGCTAATGTGTAGCCTTGTGTTGGACCAAAAGAACCAATGAGCCAGATCAGAAAAACCTCTAAGTCCCACAAGACATCACAACAACTGCTGAAAGTACCTTCAGCTGTTTAACAAAGTCTGAAGACCTCAATAGCTAAAGATCAAAAGTACTGAAGATCAACAGCTGAAGTAAAAGTGCTGAAGTACAAGTACTGAAGACTCAAGTGCTGAAGACTCAAGTACTGAAGACACAAGTGCTGAAGTAAAAGTACTGAAGACACAAGTGCTGAAGTACAAGTATTGAAGACTCAAGTACTGAAGATTCAAGTGCTGAAGACTTAAGTACTGAAGACACAAGTGCTGGAGTACAAGTACTGAAGACTCAAGTGCTGAAGTACAAGTACTGAAGACTCAAGTACTGAAGACTATCAGCTGAAGATCAAAGAACTGAAGATCAACAGCTGAAGTACAAAGACTGAAGACATCAGCTGATGACATCTACTGAAGTCATCAGCTGATGAAACATCTGAAGTTAAAGTCTGAAGACAAGTGCTGAAGCTTCAGAGTTTGTCACAACAGCTGAAGAAGCATTCTTCAGTTGTTGTGATTTTTTACCTTTCAGTTCTTTTCTTTTCAGTAGTTACTTTTCTATTTCAGTAGTTTGTAAAACGACTGAAGAGTTTGTTCTTCAGCCGTTGTAGTTTTCAGTAGTTTCTCTTTAGCTGTTTGTAATAAGTTTAACACTTAGTATTTGTAAGGAGATGTCAGCTGTTTGACATCTTCAGTAGTTAAGGTAGTTTCAGTAGTTTGTTAGAATAACAGTTTGATGTCACTATCAAGTGACATCAGCTGACGTCATTCTTCCTATAAAAGAAAGTTGACCTAATTGTAATCCTGGCCGAAACGTGTGATCTAATAGAAAACACCTTTTTTGTAGAATTCCTCTCTCTCTCTATAACCTACTGTTACATTGAAATATCTCTTGCGTTCTTAGTATAATTTGTTAATTCTTGTGCTAAATCCACTGCGAATACAACCTAATTGATCAAACTAGAGGCTGAGATCCTTTCAAATGGTATCAGTGTTGGTTAATCATTGATCGATTTAACAATTAATCATTGATAATGCTCTTTTGCTATCTACGTTTGATCGAATTAGCAAATTTGCAAGAATTGGTTATGGAGATTGAGTTTCTGCTGTTTCTGGCCATTAAACTTGAGGTTCTTGTGGTTTTGAGCTAGATTTGTTTTGTTTATCTTGAATTTGCTTGAAGTTTGAGATGGCGACACCAACCAATGATCCTCACAATACTGGCTACTCAACAAAGCCTCCGATGCTTGTGAGGAGTGAGTATAACATATGGCAACGTCGTATGTTCCATCACTTGTCTATCAACAGTGCCGGTTGTTAGAAGTCAGTGGTACATGGACCATACAAGCCTATGGTGAGCATTCCTAAATCAAATAAGCAAGTTCCGAAGAAACCTCATCAATATTTGGATGAAGATCTAAAGCTGTTCGAAATTGATGCTAAAGCCCATGGAATTCTGGCCATGGCACTGCCAAATGAAATCTATTCAGGGCTTATGCATCATGAAACTGCTCATGATCTCTGGGTTGCTCTGAAGGAACAATTCGGAGGAACCGATGAGGTCTTAGCAAACACTAGGGAAATCCTCGCCCAACAATATGAGACATTCTCTCATAGGAAGGGTGAGACTCTGACTCAACAGTTTGAGCGATTTTCTTGTTTAATCTCTAAACTGAAAATGGTGAAACAAGAGTATTCAAATAGCCAGATGAACAACCGATTCCTTAGATCACTGCCTAAGAGATGGGACACATACACTATTGTCCTACGCTCTAGTGCAAATCTAAGTACTCTATCTCTCACCTAACTTCATGGGAAACTGCTTATATTTGAAAGAGAGATAGAACAGAAAAGGAAGTTGTCATCATCTGGTAAGCTCACTAATGACTTTGTATCAGGCAATACTGCACTGATAGGTCAGGAGTCAGAATATGCTACATCAGAGAGTGCATATGATGAGCATATTGATTTCTCTACCAACCCTAAACATGCTTTTGTTGGTGTTGATGGTAGTTCAGGAGGTAGCAGTGATAATCTGTGCTTTCTGATGGAGGACTTGAAGGGCATTCCAGATGATGATCTGGAAGAGATGGATATTTTAAGTCAAATAGCAATGATAAATATCAGATCTCAAAAGTTCTACAAGAGAACTGGCAGGAAATTCCCTGGACTCTCTGGCAAAACCAAAGTTGGTTTTGACAAGAGCAAGTTGAGGTGTCACAAGTGTCATAGGCTTGGCCACTTTGCTAGAGAGTGTAGATCATCTAGATCTAACTCCTCTGCACCTTTTGTGACTTTTCCGAGCAATAGCTCACAACACAAAGGGCAACATACCACCAGTTCTGGTCATCCATCACCAGCTCAGGCATCACCTGCATACTTTGTGCCTCAAGGTCATATGCCATAACCATATCCCTGCTACTACATGCCTCAGTCAAGTCAAGTTCAAGCACCCACTGCTCAGTAACCACAGGCTCTCCCTGAGCCTCAACCTTCTCAATCTCATCATCAAACCCAACCTCAACAACACAGCTTCTTCACCCTAGGAGTCGTTGACTGGAGCAGTTTACTAGATGATTTATCTGATCATGAACAACTGTTTCCTGGTGCTGGTCAACATGGTGGTGATCATCCTTTTGGGAACCTTGCTCTCATGGCCCTGGAGTCTGCTGATGGGTCATCCTCCAATGCTTCATCACAGGTATCTTCTGAGGCCAAAGCCAAGCTATGTTCTGAATCTTGCATAGATGCATTTGCATCTATTAGAGAAGCAAACGTAGCTTTAATTGATAAAAATCTTGAGCTAGAGCAAACTCTTTCCAAAAGAAAAGCTGAAATTGAGTCTGTGCTTAATGATAAAAATGATGAGATTTGTAAACTTAAATGCCAAATCAAAGATGATAAGGCTAGGGAAGAGGTACTTCTAGAGAAGTACAGAGACCTCAAGGAAACACTTGCAGCTACCCAGGTAGAGTGTGATCGCTGGGTGTAATCCTGCAAGGGTTTTGAAATGCTTCTGAGTAAGCAATCAGCTTCCAATGTGAAGTTTGGCATTGGTTATAATCACACTGCTCCTCCAACAGATTTTACTTCCAGAGCAGAAGTAGAATCTGATGAAGAAAGCAATAACCAATCCTTCTCATCATGTGACTTACTATCTGATACATCATCATCAGTGGTTGAAGTCAGCATTAACTCCTCACAAAACCAATCAGCTGATGCTACAACAGCTGATGGTTCAAATGCTGACTGTCACATGATCAAAAGGTTGATCAACTCGGGTGTTGTCTCTAAAAGTACTGAAAGTACTGGAGAGCAAGTTATAATATCTGAAGTTCAAACCCCAACTACTGCCAGTACTGAAGGGAAGAAAACTATCAGTAGAAAGGGTTTGAAGACTACTAAAGAAGATATCAGGAAAGCAAGTACTGCAAGGAAGAAAACTGCAAGTACTGATGGCAAATTGCTGAAGAACAAGTCTTCAGCAGTTTTATCTTCTTTAGTAGATGATCAACTAAAGATGAAGAAGAAGCCATGTGAAATATGTGGCTTGTTCAATCATCTTACTAATGATTGTTGGTACAAAAAGGGCTCCAAACTCAAACAAAAGGAGAAAATTAAAGAGAAACCGAATGAAATGAAAACTGAGTTTGAGAGCAAGTTTGTACTAGCAACATCAAAACCTGAAACCCCTAAGCCCAAGAAGAAATCCAAAAAGAAGGATGGGGTTAATCAGGCAACAGCTGAGGTTGCTCAAAAGAAGATGGTACAACACAGGAATCCATCAGAAGCAAGCACCAATGTGTCTGATGAGCTAAAGGCTTTATCCCAAAACTAGACACAGCTTGTTATGATGGTTCAACATCTAAGGGGAAGAGTCAACCAATTAGATGCTCCTGTGCTGAAACCACAGAAAAGGAAATCCAAGCCAAAGGATTCCTCTTCTACACCATCTCCTTCACCTCAGGCTGTCACACGCAACAAACCAGTTAGTGTCACATCTGTTGATGAGAACAGACCCAAACCCAAACAGGTTTGGGTCTCAAAAACTAAGTAATTTATTATGATGCATGCAGGGTTCTTCAACATGCCAAAGAAGCATTTGGTATGCAGACAGTGGAGGATCCATGCATATGACAGGAAGCAGCTCACTTCTTAATGACTACTCTTAAGGAAAGAAGGGGTTTGTTTCCTTTGGCAATGATACAAAAGGTTACATCATCGACAAAGGCTTTGTTTCCAATGGGGAAATAAGGTTTGATGATGTTAACCATGTGGAGAATCTCAAGTACAATCTCTTGAGTGTCAGTCAAATATGTGATAAAGGCCACGTTGCCCTTTTCACCAGCCAGAATTGTCGGATTCTGTCATCCAAAGTTCTAAGTTTGATTGACAAGGTGTTGGATGATCATACTCTCCTGAAGGCCAACAGGACAGGAAGAGTATATGCCCTAGATCTTTCCAAGAAAATAGATCTAAAAGGCCATCCTTGCCTATTCTCCAAGGCTTCTCCTCAAGAATCTACTCTATGGCATAGAAGGCTGGGTCATGTGAATCTCAAAAACATGAATCAGCTGATACATCATGGTCTAGTAACAGGGTTGCCTATAAAGGAGTTCAAATGTGAAGACAACTGCAATGCTTGTTTAAAGGGGAAACAATACAAAGTCTCATTCCCTCCAATAGAAGAACCTAAGTCCAATGCCTGCTTGCAACTTTTGCACATGGATCTTTTTGGTCCTATCAGAGTAATGAGCATGGCAAAGAAGAAATACTGTCTGGTAATTGTGGATGATTACTCCAGATTTGTATGGACTTTCTTCTTGCACTCCAAAGATGAAGCTGCAAAAGCTATAATGAACTTTGTGTTATATGTTGAGAAGCAGTATTCCCTTCCAGTCAAGTGTGTGAGGAGTGACAATGGCACAGAGTTTAGAAATCACACACTTGATGACTTCAATCTGTCAAAGGAAATCAAAAGGCAGTTCAGCATTCTAAGAACTACTGAACAAAATAGAGTGGTGGAGAGAAAGAATAGGACTCTCATTAAAGCTGCAAGGTCAATGATGGCTGACTCAGGATTGCCACTGACCTTTTGGGCTGAAGCTGTCAACACAGCTTGCTATGTGCAGAATAGAGTATTAGTGAATCAGAGGTTGATGAAGACTCCTTATGAAGTACTTCATCATTTGGCTCCTTTGATTTCCTTCTTTAGAGCCTTTGGGTGTCCTTGTTTCATTCTCAACACTAGCAATCCACTCCATAAGTTTGAATCAAAGGTGGATGCAGGGTATTTTGTTGGTTATTCATCAACTTGCAAGGCATATAGAGTTTTCAACTACATAACAAAGATAGTTGAAGAGACTTTACATGTAAAGTTTAATGAATCTCCAAAGGACAAGATTCCACAAAACCCTGCGGAGTTATTTGATCTGGACATACTGCAATATGTTCCTTATCAACCTCCAGCGGTTGTTCCTGCCAACAGTTCTCCACCTGGTGGTACCGATGATGATGTAACCAGTACTCACCTTTTTAGGTTTAGTGATAATCTGCCTGAGTCATCTAAACCTGATGCTCTTGTAGCTTTAGCAGCTCCATCCACAATGAATGCTGATGAGATTTCTGAATCCTCTACTTCATTTGAGTTACCATCTCCTACTTGGTTTCAAGTATCTACATCTCCATCTGTTGCTGCTGAAGGTCCTAAAAACACTTGCACTGATCTTATTGTCTATCAAGAGCTGAAGAATCACCAAATGTCTCAAATCATTGGTGATATCAATGCTGGAGTTTCAACCAGGAGTCAATTGTCCAATTTCTGCTTCTATGCTCTCTTCATCAGTCAGCAAGAGCCAAAGAACTATCATGTTGCACTAAGAGACAATGGATGGGTTGAAGCAATGCAGCTTGAGCTTCTTCAGTTCAAAAAGCAGCAAGTGTGGGAGCTTGTTCCTTTGCCCCAAGGTAAGTGTGCAATAGGCACTAAATGGGTGTTTAGGAATAAAACAGATGAAAAGGGCCAAATTGTTAAGAACAAGGCCAGGCTGGTCGTCCAGGGGTTTGCACAAGAGGAAGGCATCGATTATGATGAAACCTTTGCCCCTGTAGCCAGACTAGAGGCAATTAGATTGTTCTTAGCTTATGCTGCCTTTCACAATCTTAAAGTTTTTCAAATGGATGTCAAAAGTGCCTTTTTATATGGTAAAATAAAAGAAGAGGTTTATGTGTGTCAACCACCAGGCTTTGAGGATAATAAACATCCTCATTGGGTGTATAAGCTTGATAAGGCTCTTTATGGGTTGAAACAAGCTCCTAGAGCCTGGTATGAAACATTATCTAATTTTCTTCTACAGAATAATTTCACTAGAGGCTCCATTGATAAAACTTTATTTATTAAGAATGTGGGATAGCATAAGCTACTTGTTCAAATTTACGTTGATGATATAATTTTTGCATCCTCTGATCCACAGTTGTGTGATGAATTCACTAAGCTAATGAAGAAAAAGTTTGAAATGAGTGCTATGGGAGAATTACAGTTCTTTCTAGGTTTGCAAATCAAACAAAGGGCTGATGGAATCTTCATTCATCAGTCCAAATATGCAAAAGGGTTGTTAAATTAGTTTGATTTACAAAACTGTAAGCCCTGTTCTACTCCCATGAGCAGCATCACACAACTAGATGTTGATCAGAAAGGTAAAGTGGTTGATGAAACCCTTTACAGATGTATGATTAGGTCCTTGATGTACCTTACAGCTTCTAGACCAGACATTATGTTTGCAAAACCATGTCTTCAGTAGTTTACAACTACTGATGTCAGTAGTTTACAACTACTGATGTCAGTAGTTTACAACTACTGATGACTAATACCAAGTCTTCAGCTGATTACAAAGTCTTAGATGAAAAACATGTCTTCAGTAGTTTATAACTACTGATGACTTCCAACAAGTCTTCAGTCGTTTGCAACATCTGAAGGACAAAACCACAGTCTCAGTAGTTTCAACTACTGATGACTAACACCAAGTCCTCAGATGTTTATAACCTCTGAAGGTTAAACCCATGTCATCAGTCGTTTCAACAACTGATGCCTAACACCAAAACCTTCAGTCGTTCTCTTTCAGCTGTTTAAATCCGTACCCTATAAATACCCAACCCTACCTTCAGAGGTTTTCATTCACTCATAACCTAATATTTCAAAAACTCTGAAACCTCTCTCACACCATTAATGACGACCATGCAGCTCAAGCCAAGGCACAACTGTGTCGCATACCTTACCAAATCCCCATTTTGGACCAAGTTTCACAATGCCATAGATCTTATGGTCGATTCCCCATACCAAACAGCCTTTCTCATCAATCCCACCATCCACGCCGAATCCCTTACCCAGTTCTGGACGAACTTCACCATTACTGGAGAGAACGACGCCGAGGTCTCTCTCGAGTCGTTCGTCAACAACCATAAGGTGGTCATCAATCCGGCAATCATCCGCCAAACCCTAAATTAGATGATGCCACCTTCCCAACCGAATATCCATAAGGCACCACTGATCTTTCCTTTGCACACCATGACTATCAGGGTGACCTTCATGCCTCTACCTTGCTCAAGAAACATTTCCATGATGCCGAGCGCCTTATATTCCACGTGGTAAATGTTTGCTTAGCCCCAAAGACCTCCTCATGGGATCAAATGTCTACTAGGTGGCAGCAGGTATTATTCTCTATCCTTAAGAAACAAAACTTAAATTTTTCTGAAATAATCTTTATGGAACTTAAGGATATGGCCACAAAACCTTTTGCTAACCGTTGGATACTATATCCACGGTTCATAATGGCCATTATAGAGAACCAGCTGAAAGCTGAGGGACTTCTTGGCCTTGGAGTCCCTGCCATGGCTGTATTGCCTGAGGTATACTCCAGGCACAACACTGACCAAACGTTAAAAAAGGCTGCCAAGCTGCGAAAACCCACGCAGCTGGAACCCACAGCCTCCTCCTCAAAATCCAAAGTCCCCACCAAACCTAAACAAAAGAAACTCAAAAAGGCTACTCAGGGAGATGAGTCCCCTGAGGATGCCCCTGCATAATAAAGGCAGGAAGTAATTGCTGGCACGATTCTCCCAGCAATTACCATGACTCCACCAACCACAACCGTACAGGCATCCTCTCTACAGGAGCCTGATGCAACCATTTTCGGGGCTGCCACACATCTGGAACCTTTCTCACTTGAGAAGGTTGCCATTGAAGAGCACACATCTCCCCATGTGCATACTGCTTCTACCTTATCTCCTACTGAAACCGCCACTCAAAGCCCTACATTAATAATTGCTAAAGTGTTGACTCATCTTAACACTCCACCCTCTCCCCAGGAACCAATAACAACTTGGAAAACTCCAACCACAGAGAGGGTGGATACAAGTGTTGATGAGAGCCCACAACACAGAGAATCAAATGTCTCATCTCCAAGTGTGGCAAAGGAGATAGGACAATCTAGTAAGGCTGTCACTTCCCCTGTATTAGCACATGAACAGGAAGAAGTTGGTACCATCTCTAAGTCCTCACCAGAGGCAACTGCCGATGATGGATCCACTCCGGAGGAAGGAAGTCCCCAGAACCAAGAACAAGGGGCACATGTGATCACTGAGCCACACTCAGCACATGTACATCCTGATTTAATCAGGAGGTCAGGTGATTCAGTTCCGATTGATGATGACCTGCGCTTTTTCTATGACGTAGTAGCTCAAAATACCATTCTTGAGGATGAGGTGAGTAGACTCAAAGAGCTACTTGCCAAAATGACTCAAGAACAAAGTCCATCTGCCACCATACACCCACAGATGGCACCTTCACCTGAAGGTCTCACATACACTCAGCCACTCCCACAAACTCAGCCACTCCCACAAACTCAGCCACCTGCCCCTGCTTCTGGTACTAGTTCTCAGGGACAGATCCCCCCCTAAGTAATTAGTTGCTATCTTTCAAAATTCCTTGCCTCTCATCACACCCATTATCACAGATATTGTGATCAAAACCCTTGATGAGAGGCTTCCCTATACTATACAGCCTTTGGTGAAAGCTGTAGTGCTGAAGAAGCTTTCTGATAGTCAACCCCTTGCAACCAATGCAACCAAAAAGGGGGAGACTTCAGTGAAAGCCAAGAGAAAGAGAGTGGAGGAGGAAGTGAAAGAGAAAGAAGTTGAGGATGAGGTGGTACATAAGAGGGAGTTGGTGGTGGGGACTGAGAGGGAGAAGGAGAAGGAGAGTGCTGAATTGGTTAAAGTGACTGGAAGTCAAAAAGACTTTCATGTCACATACAAGAAGAAGAAAGGAGAGAAGGAGAAGAAAGGAGAGAAGGAGAAGGATCTAGATGTTCTTGTCAAGGAGGCTGATGCTGAACATAGCAGGTCAATGGATAACATCATTGATCAGCTGTTCAGCAAGGCTTTGACACTAACACTGCTGAGCTAGATCAGGAGATAAGGAAATTGGAGGTGAAAGAGATTGAATACCGATGGTCTTGTCATAGCCAAGAGGAAAAAGAGAGACTTGAGGCTATGACAAGATTCATTTCAAAGTATCTAGGGAGATCAGTCTTGGAGATTAGATCATGGTCCAGGGACAGCATCTTGGCAATAGCCACCAAGATTTGTTCATCTGAGACATTCATTAAAGGACTGATCATAGAAGCCCTTAGTGAAGCCAGTGCTGGGAACAGGATTGAGTTAGCCAAACAAACCAAATCTTCTCTCACATCTAAATTGCTAGGTCAGCTGCCTAATTTCCCACACCAAAAACCAAACCACCACCCACAAAACCAACCCCTTCACCAATAAAACCCATAGCTGATGATGCACCTTTGAAGAGGAAGAGAAGGGTGTTGAGGCTAGAAGAAGAATAAGAAGAAGAGGATGATGAGGAAGAAGATAGGCTGCCTCTCTCTGCAGTTCTATCTTTACCTAAAGCCAAATCTTTACCCATCACTCCTGCCTCACAGATGGAAGTTGTGAAGGTTAAGATTGAAGAAGAACAGCAGCATAAGCTACATGATGATGAGCTATTAAAAAGAGTAGATAAAGCTTATGCTGATTCCTCATCAATCACAAATATGAGGAAACAAGCTCTGAGATTGTACACTTTAAAGCATACATATCAATATCAAAAGGACAAAGTGAGAATTTGGCCTGATCCCAGGGTGTCTCATAGGATCATTAAAAAAGACATTCCACTGAGATACAATGGCCAAATCAAAAAGATTGTAGATGAAGTGATCTCTTTGGCTATTATAGTATCACCCTGGGAAATCATAGAAGATTTCAAGAAAACCTATCAGGCTAACCTCCCACCACAAAAGATGTTGGAGAATAGGGTGGTTAAGAAGGGGTTAGTCTAGAAGAGGTTTGAGAATCTCAGGAGAAATGAGCTCCAGTTGTTCTTAGAGGGTAATCACCCTGATGAATTCATCTATAGGGCTATAACAACTGTGGAGCTCAAAAATGGTAAACAGGTCAAATACATCTCAGAGCTCTATGGGCCTGAAGGATTCTTTGAAGGTGAGGCAGAGGTTCTTACCATGGAGGAACAAGTAATGTTTTTAGAAGCCTACACCAGAGAATCCTACAGGCTCATAGTTGGGAAGTAGGTCTCATGGATGGGACAACAACTCTGTGTCCAGTTCCCCAAAATAGAGTTCCCATCCATACTATGCCAATCAAATCCTTGAGACCTCTTCCCAGGCCAGTGCTTATATGGGTCAACTTCTGAACTGATCCAGAAGGAAATAGACCAATCATTCTACCAAAATAAGTGGGACCAACAATAAGCTTAGAGGTTTTGGCTGCATTGGTTTAGGGGGAGTTTGTTGGACCAAAAGAACCAATGAGCCAGATTAGAAAAACCTCTAAATCCCACAAGACATCACAACAACTACTGAAAGTACCTTCAACTGTTTAAAAAAGTCTGAAGACCTTAACAGCTGAAGATCAAAAGTACTGAAGATCAACAGCTGAAGTACAAGTGTTGAAGTACAAGTACTGAAGACTCAAGTGCTGAAGACTCAAGTACTGAAGACACAAGTGCTGAAGTACAAGTACTGAAGACAAAAGTACTGAAGTACAAGTACTGAAGACTCAAGTACTGAAGACTCAAGTGCTGAAGACTCAAGTACTGAAGACACATGTGCTGAAGTACAAGTACTGAAGACACAAGTGCTGAAGTACAAGTACTGAAGACTCAAGTACTGAAGACTATCAGCTGAAGATCAAAGTACTGAAGATCAACAGCTGAAGTACAAAGACTGAAGACAAAGACTGAAGACATCAGCTGATGACATCTACTGAAGTCATCAGCTGATGAAACATCTGAAGTTAAAGTCTGAAGACAAGTGCTGAAGCTTCAGAGTTTGTCACAACAGCTAAAGAAGCATTCTTCAGTTGTTGTGATGTTTTACCTTTCTGTTCTTTTCTTTTTAGTAGCTACTTTTCTATTTCAGTAGTTTGTAAAACGACTGAAGAGTTTGTTCTTCATTCGTTATAGTTTTCAGTAGTTTCTCTTCAGTTGTTTGTAATAAGTTTAACACTTAGTATTTTGTAAGGAGATGTCAGCTGTTTGACATCTTCAGTAATTAAGGTAGTTTCAGTAGTTTGTTAGAATAACGGTTTGATGTCACTATCAAGTGACATCAGCTGACATCATTCTTCCTATAAAAGGAAGATGACCTAATTGTAATCCTGGTCGAAACATGTGATCTAATAGAAAACACCTTTTTTGCAGAATTCCTCCCTCTCTCTCTGTAGGTTACATTGAAATATCTCTTGGGTTCTTAGTATAATTTGTTAATTCTTGTGCTAAATCCACTACGAATACAACCTAATTGATCAAACTAGAGGCTGAGATCCTTTCACATTGTCCCCATCGAATCAAGAAATCTTTTCCAAAACTTCAATGTGAATCGGGTGTCACGATCCGACATGATAGACACCGGGACACCATGACAAGCTACAATCTCCTTGATGAATAGATCCGCCAGCCTCTCGGATGAGTACATCTCATGGATTGATAGGAAGTGGCCAATCATGGTCAAACGAACAACTATCACCCAAATGACATCATACCCCCTCGTCGTGTCGGGTAACTTTGATGAAGTTCATGGTGA
Organism: Flaveria linearis; assembly: GCA_024085815.1. Lineage (NCBI taxonomy): Eukaryota > Viridiplantae > Streptophyta > Magnoliopsida > Asterales > Asteraceae > Flaveria > Flaveria linearis. The sequence goes on from CM044009.1 coordinate 63,862,608, forward strand.
TGTGCTCCCACTTCCGTTCAGGTATTTAAAATGGTTGGATTTTCCCATATGGGTTTTGGTGTTCTGCCTTCACTTCCAAACAAGTAAGGAACTTACTTACATATTCTGCTACGCGCTCCATACCTGGCCACCAATAGTCCTTCTTCATATCTTGGTACATCTTCATGGCACCGGGATGAATTGAGTATCTAGTCTTGTGAGCTTCATCCATCATTCTTCCCCTTAGATCTCCGTATCAGGGAATCCACATTTGTCCATTTTGGGTTTTAACACCGAGAGTGTTTTCACCCAATTCTACGACTAGACCTCTCATTCGTTCGGAATTTAGGCGATCTTCCTTCAACGCCTCTTCTTGAAAGTCTTTCACTTGGGTCATTACATCAGCGGTCATAACCAACTGATAAGCTTTCACCCGAATCGGTTCGGGTCTTTCTTTTCGGCTAAGGGCATTGGCCACAATGTTGGCCATACCCGGATGGTAATAGATCTCATAATCATAATCTTTGATGAGCTCTAACCATATCCTCTTTCTCATGTTAAGATCCTTTTGCTCGAAGAAATACTTCAAGCTCTTATGATCCGTGAAGATTGTGCACTTCGTCCCGTACAGGTTGTGCCTCCAAATCTTTAACGCGAAGACCACAGCCGCTAACTCCAAATCATAGGTAGGGTAGTTGACTTCATGGTTTTTAAATTGTCGGGATGCATAGGCTATTAACCTTTCACATTGCATTAACACGCAACCTAATCCTGAATAAGAAGCATCTGAATATACCACTAAGTCTTCACTACCTTCGGGTAAGACAGGAGCTTGAGTCAATCTCGCTTTCAACTCCTCGAAAGCACCCTCTTGCGTTTGATCCCATATAAACTTCACATCCTTACGAGTCATCTTAGTCAAAGGTGAGGCTATCTTGGAAAAGTCTTGAATGCACCTCCTGTTATAACCCACCAAACCCAAGAAACTACGGATCTCAGATGGCATCTTTGGAGACTTCCATTGCATCACTGCCTGTACCTTTGCCGAGTCCACCATGATTACTTCCACATTAACAACATGACCCAAAAATTATACCTCGCACAACCAAAAAGCACACTTAGAAAATTTAGCATACAACTTTTCTCTTCTAAGTGTCTCCAATACTTCGCGTATATGGACGGCATGTTCTTCATCGCTCTTCGAATAAATCAGGATATCATCGATAAACACAATCACTAATTTATCTAACATGGGCCACCACACTCAGTTTATTAAATCCATTAAGGCAGCTGGCGCATTAGTCAAACTGAAAGACATAACGAGGAACTCGTAATGTCCATAACGCATGCAAAAAGCTGTCTTAGGGATATCTTGCTCCTTTACCTTTAACTGATGGTAACTAGATTAAAGATCTATCCTCGAGAACCAACTGGCACCTTGGAACTGGCCAAACAGCTCATCAATCCTCAGAAGCGGATACCGATTCTTCACCGTCACCTTATTCAGCTCTCGATAGTCGATGCACATCCGCATACTACCGTTCTTTTTCTTCACAAACAATACCGGAGCACCCCAATGAGAGATACTCGGTCGAATAAACCCTTTATCCATTAACTCCTGCAGTTGATCCATTAGTTCCTTCATCTTAGTAGGAGCTAATAGATACGGTGCTTTGGCAATAGGTTAAGCACCGGGTATCAGATCAATCTGAAACTCAATCTCACGATCCGGTGACACACCTGGTAAGTCTTCTAGAAACATGTCTGGAAAGTCACATACCACTGGTACATCGAAAAACTGTGGTGCTAACACGTCCACATCCTTTACGTAGGCTAGATAGGCACTACATCCATGTCTCATGCACTTCCCTACTACCTCCATCGAAATCACCTTTGGAACCGTTGTGACGCGATCACCGTAGACCGTCATCGAACTTCCATCGGGTGTAACTAGTCGAATCATCTTCTTGCGACACATGATGTTCGCCTCGTAGGTTGCTAACCAATCCATCCCTAGTACTACATCGAATCCACCTAGGGGCATCACATGTAAATTGGCAGAAAAGCTACGGCCTTCTAGTTCTACGGCATAATCCTCTATCATATCAGTAATTCTAGTAGACTTCCCATTAGATGTCTCTACATCGAATGGCTTATCAATACTCTTACTAACAGACGATTTAGCACATAATATAGTAGAGATGAAACTCCTACTAGCACCAAAATCAAATAATACAAAGGTATAAGTTTGGTTTACTAGAAACATACCTGACACGACATTGGGGTCTACTCTCGCCTCCTCTCGGGTCATTATGAAAGCTCTAGCACTTGCCTTCTACCCTCCTTCTCCAGTCTTCTTCTTTGCCCCAGAACTCTCGTCCATTAGCTTCTTGCAGTCCTTGCTCACATGGCCCTCCTCGCCATAGCTATAACACCTCGGCACCCTACAGTCTCTAGCAATGTGGCCAGGCTTCCCACACTTGAAGCATACATTCAATCCCAACCTACACTCGCTGTTATGCTCCCTTCCATATTTATCGCACTTCTTCAGCCCGAGCTTGATGTCACCCAACGATCATCCATCTTCATCTTTTTGTTGTTTGGAGCGAAACCACCATGTCCAAACCGCTTCCCGTTCCAGTTCTTATCACCACCACCTGTCTTCTTTGCCTCCACCACAGTCTACTCTCGCTCATCATACAACCTACCCGCCAGGTCTACAGCTGATCAAAAGGTACCCAGTCGGGCAACAACCAAATGTTTGCGTATGTCAGTCGGCAACCCCTGAACATATCTCTTAATCTTTAATATCGGGGTCACCTGATCAGGCACCAACCTTGCCATCTCGTTGAATTTAGTGGTATACTGTTGGTGCGTCATAGTTCTCGCTTCCAGCTGTAGAAACTCCCTCTCAATCTTGGCCAACTCACTATGAAGACAAAACCCTCAATCACCAACTTTTTTAGTTCTGGCCACCTTATCTTTCCAATAGCCCTGCTACCCTTGGCCTGGACAATATTATCCCACCAGCATAAGGTCAAGTCCACCAACGAGTGGGTGGTAAAATTCACCTTCTGATCTTCTTGGCACTCACTGATATCCAGCACCGCCTCCATCTCCCTCACCCATTAATGAGCAGTAGCAGCACAGTCATCCCCATCAAAATTCAGGGGCTTGCATCTCTGAAATGCCCCATAGTTACATCCTCGTGCAGTTTCCTGCATCGCTTCCTCCTCCTCCTCCTCACTCGAGACAATCGTATCGGTCTCTGGTCGTTCCTTTTCCTCCCTTCCGGTGGTCCTTCTCCTCTCTTTCTTCTCATCCTCTCTTACCTTGATCACTTCAGTCACTACAGATGGTAGAATCGTCTGCATGACTTGATAGACTTCCTCGACCACCTCATCTTTCACTGAAGCCCTTAAGTTCACACTCTCATCACCACCCTCCTGGTGATGTACCTGGGCTCTTCCCGGGCCCTCTCAACAGTCTTGGTCTTATTCCTAATAACACGCAGTTCAGCACCACGTCCTCCCTGTGCTCCACCCTTAGAGGTCTTAGATGATCTACCTCCAGCCATTCTCTGATCACTATAAGATTTAAACACTAACATGGTCATTCAAGGAATAGCTCAGTTTATGTTAAGTATAGTAAGTTTCTAATTACAGTGGCCAGTTGTGATTAGCCACTTACTTTACTATTCATATCCCAACCATTTCCTATCCTGGCTGCATCAGTATCTAAATCTACTAAGAACACATAAGTCAAATAGCACACACACATAATACTGGTTAACTTTAAGGAAAGAAATACCTGTTGGCACGTAGCTACTCAGGCTGACATCCCTCCATTCATCCCATTTTTAGTTTAAGTTTAGGTTTTTCAAAAATATTACCCAATTCTCTTAAACTTTGGCTCTGATACCAACTTGTAAGGCCCCCTTCCCAGGCACCTCATAGTTGGTCATTCATAGCACTAAACATACATAATAGTATACATTTCATAAAACATTGCAGTGAAATTACATTAACAAAAGCCCATTCAATTCATTTATAATTACTGTTGTTAAGCAATAGATCGTTGTTCATTAGTTACAAAAAAGATTATTTAAATGCATTACAAAACAACAATACCATCAAAACATGAATGGATGTCAGTCTTGCCCGCGTATAGCGTCACCCTCATGCCATCCTCAGCTATATTTGCCTGCCAACTGAAAATGTATAAAGGTCAGCAACGCTGAGTGAGTTCTAGTTTTTAGAAGTATTAAAATACCTTGTATAGATATATGAAAATATCCCTTTTTGTAAAATACCTTCTTTATTTTGGTATGTGATCACACATTATACATACATCAAGGTAATCCTTTCTTTCATTCATTACTGTATGCATTCGTTCATTTCGTACTTTATCATTATCTTTCACTTTTTTATGGACCAATGTGCAATACCCCGAACATTGTGCACGAAGCTGATGCTGGGCCTGTGGTCTATAAATAGATCACGAACATTATGCACTAAGCTGACCCAGTCACCTAGGGTATGCTACAAGGTTCCTGTCAGTCTTAATGACTAACCCTGCATGCATCCTTCAGGTTAGTTAAACCGCACACATTTGAGCTAACAACAACATGGTCGTGCACCTCCGTTCCTTTGCTTGCAAGACTTACATTCTTTCATTTATGTTTCACTTTTCTTCATCATTAATCATTCACTTTTATTAATGATAATACTTTATGTTTATGATTATAAACACATCACATAAAGTCACACAATAATAATTAATATGAAACATAAGAACAGCTCATAATAATGCATAATAATAACAATTAAAAACCCTAAAGTCAAACTAGGGTCAAACCCTATCATTCTATTTTTTCTCCAAAATTTCAGGAAATTTCTAAGGGTTCTGGGCGCATAAGCACTATGCAGGCGCATGAGCCCTGCTTAGGCGCATCAGCATTATTTAGGCACATGGCCCTACACTTAACTTTTTTCCCACTAAGTCTTGGACTCATGAACTATTCAGGCTCATGAGTTTACACTTAGGCGCCTGAGGAATAAGTTGGACGCATGGGCACTATTGGGGCGCCTGACCCCCAAGGCGTCTGACCAAAAATCCTAAGCGCATGAACCACTGTTCAGGCGCATGGGTCATACTTAGTCATTCCAAGGCAAAATTTGTGGGCGCATGGGATACTGTTTGGGCACATGAGTAACACTTAAATCTTTCTAAGGCATTTTTAGGCGCATGAGCCTTATGTAGGTGCATGAACAACCTTTTTAACATGTTCCTAGTAATTTTCCATCCCAATCATCATATCAACCTGTTCTAAGCTTGTTATAACTATTCTAAGCTTAAACATAGCATAAACAACCATAGAGCATCACCATACAAGCATAAATACATAATGTTACATATATAACAGTTGTAAAACAATTTTCATACATTTTCAGCCCTAAAGAGTTTAAAAAACATGTAGAATACGGGGTCTAGAACTCACCTGATGTAGCAAATAAGTAAAACTCCTCCAAACTTGCTTGTACACGAGTTTAAACACCTAAACCAAGAACACACAACCCGAGCACATAAAACACATATAAATAGGTTCTAAGGTGGAAAACCTCACGTAGCCAAACCAATTAACCCCAAAAACACATACCTTCGAAGTTTTAGCCCTTTTTTCTTCAAAAACCAGAGAGAAACTCCTATTTTTCTCTTCTTCTTTCTTTTCAGCCGAAAGAAGTTAGTGAAAAGGTGATAGTGGGGGGCCATGCTCTTTTAAACATAAAATAATAATGTTTTGTCATTTTTACACTTAATCCCCCTCCACTTTGGCTGATTTTCACTTCTTTCAAAAGACTTTATTTTCTATTTATTTGACAAAGTTTCAGGGGTTACATGTAGACCTATTTGGTTTATATTGTATCGTGAATAGACAAGACATCAATCTTGTGTGCTATCTTTTGACTTCATTCACAAGGGGTAGGAAGGGTGGCCCCAACGCTAGACTGGATCTCGGCCCTTATGTCACAAGCATTGCAAATCATTTGCGTGTTTTCGATCGTTATCCGGAGCATCATTTGACTAGAGGGCCAGATACAGGTGTCTTTGGATTACAGGAGCTTAGACAGTCAAACATTATTGAGTGGGATGAGCTGATCAGATGGGTTAGGGTACGTCTGGGCCTGCAGGTTCTACCACCAGTGGACTCTATAGCTGCAGACACTATCCAGATTAGTGCACCAACACACAAACAGAGAAATATCCGCCAGCCACGCCATGAAATCCCTCGGCAACAGTACCCCTTGAGAGAGTTTCCGCCTCTACCGTTTGACCTTCGGGATCTGCGAGACTCAGTTGTTTACAAGAATGGATGAGCAGGACGAGATGTACCGCAACCAATTTCAAGCACATGATCAGATGGTCGATTGGATTGTCAAGATGGGGCGATCAGATACATGATGGAGCAGCAACACATGCCAGTGCCCTCGTGGTTTACATACCCCTACCAGGGGTATCCCCCTTACTACAGAGATTATGGTGGTGTTGGTGGTGCTAGTGGTGCTAATGGTGCTGCGGCGCGGGTGGCGCCGATGATCAGGACGATTAGACGACCTGAATGGAACAAGGCTTATGTGGACTCATCGCATACACCAGGGGAGTCTGTTCCATTTTATCATGTTTTATCTTTATTTTCTTTTGTTTGTTTTGTTTCTTATTGGTCGTTTGTTTAATTATTTTATTGTGTAATCTTTCAAGCCACATTGAGGACAATGTGTGTTTTAAGTGTGAGTATGGGGGATTTACGTGTTTGAAAAAATAATAAATAAATAATTAAAAAAACATTGCAAAAATGTTTTCGAAGGAGTTATACAAGTTATATGGAAAATGATAGAAAAATTGGGAATTGGTTAAAAAATTGATGATCTTTTTTCAAACAAACAGTGATTTGTCACTTGGTAATCAGTCACCGACCCAAGTAGCTTTGAGGGTTTCTTAAATGTTTTAAAATAACTTATTCAAATTGAGGGATCTCGTGGGTTATCATCTTAGGGGGAAACATGAAGGGCTTAACTAAAAAATTAGGCCCCGATGTAAACTTTAAAACTTACACTAGTTAAGAGTGATTGCCATAGCAGGAATTCATATCACACCTCTTTCTTTTCATGGAAATGAATCCAAAAGAGGTGACGCTCCACCAAATATATCCCATCAAGCATTAGACTAAAAAAATTAATAAATGAAGTAATCCAACAACTTACATGTTACCCTCCAGGATGGCGACTTGGAGGATACACCCATGGGTGAGGTGAACTGTGAAAAAAAAGAGAAAAATGCACAGGTCTATGCTTGCTAATTCACCTAATATTCAGTCACCCTGATATGGAAATGATTCTTATGTGGAATAAGTTCCCTAGTTCGCATTGGTAGGAGAACTCTAATAGGGTTAGCCTATGCCTCGCCAAGCAATCAAGTAAACAGCCTGAATTGTAGCTTCCTAAGTCTGAGACCCTGTAGATGAGGTGATATCACTTGAACATAAACAGATGCGAGAAGAAACATGATAGGTTAGTGTTAGGATAAAGTGGAAATAATACCGATGATTACTGTGACATGTTGCTTGTTGTAGGAATAATATGAATGTTTTATTGTGATTGAAAATTTGATTCCTAGTTATGATTCCATTGCATACTTTTTCGAGGATGAAAAAAAGATTAAGTTGCTCTTTGTTTCTGAAGAGGTAAAATGTCTGTGGTCTGTGGACCACATCTGCAGACATCTGCAGGAGAAGAGATGGACCAAACGTCTGCAGTCTGTAATAAGAAGACTATTTGTTTTTTAAAATCTGCAAACTATTAAAACCCTTGTTTCACACCCTTTATTGAAACTGATTTCAATCTTCTGACCTTTATCGTCCCTCATTGTTCTTAAGAATTTCACAAATGCACATTCTCCCCCTGCACATTCACCACACCCACTACCATCTCCACCACATCTTCACCGACGCCGACACCCGCCTTCGCCGGAGCCGCCCCACGCCACCCCACCTACGCCGGAGCACCTTCACCGACGTAGACCACCGCCTTCAAAACCGCCTTCACCGCCGGCACCCACCTTCGCCCCCGACACCCTCTCTCTACAACTTTCTCTCTCTAGCTTTGTGTCGACAGGGATGGTGTTCACGGGTTCGATGGGTGAAGGTTGATTTTGGAAATCAAAGATTGAATTGGGGGTCGGTCGATGGTGGAGTTCGATGATGGTGGTCGACTGTTGAATTTGGGGTTCACGGGTTCGATGGGTGGATTTGGGGATGGGGTTGAAGGTCGATGGTGGTTGTAGTCGGTTGAAGGTCGATGGGGATGGGGTGGATCGACAGGGGATGGTTCGGCCGGTGGGGGGAGGGCTGGGGATGGTTCGGCCGGTGGGGGGAGGCGACGGGAGCAGACCAGAAATGTGGGGTGTGGGTATTTGGGGGTTTGGGGTTGAAATGTAAAGAAGAGGTGGGAAGATTTCTGAAGACTTTAGTCCACCTCTTCTTGGAGAAGAGGTCACGCAGACCTTTTTTGATGAAATGTCTTCAGAAAAACAAACACTCTGCAGACCATAAACGTCTGCCCGCCTCTTTTTGGCACAGACAAAAGAGCCTCAGAAGCTCTTTTTCAGAAAAACAAACACCACCTAAGTGTGGGTATTTTGATATGTTTAAAAACACATCCATTTTATTTCATGTTTTCACGTCACTTCCATTTAAATTTCAGTTAGATTTACTAGTTTTTACTTATCGTTTGTTATTTTGTGTTTTATTAGGTGCTTGGGTGCTTCAAAGTGAAGAAAACGCTAGGGAAACGAAGAAAAGAGCCAAACAATGGGAAAATACCAACACTTAGAATTTTTTCTAAGTGAAAAACTAAAAGTCATTGGAAAATCCCATCTATGCGATACGCACAGTAGAGGGCTCCTCCTGTGCGTATCACATAGATCATGTTTTAGGGTTTTGGTATTTTTTAATTTATGCAATACGCAGCAGGAGGGCTTCTCCTGCGTGTATCGCATAGATGGTGTTTTCGGAAAAATTTTACAAAGTTGTATTTAAACAAATTTTCTAATAAAAAAGCAGAGGAGTCGACCATCAGCCGTTTGAAGAACATTCTCAAGGACGAATTGAAGCTTTTGCAAGGATTTGAAGCCAAGGATTGTCTAAAGGTTGCCCCTTTCATTATCAATGAATTGTGTTAGTTAGATCGAGAGATTAGCTATCAACCGGGAACATAAGTGTTATCATAGTGGCTTAGCGGTAATTTGACAAATCGGTAGTTTCATTCGTCTTCTAAGTTCTTCTTTTGGTCACATCCGGAGAATGATCCGGGATCCATTAAATATCTTAGAAGTTTGTTTCACTAGATCTCAATTCCACAATAGTAAAATAGCCATTTGAAGTTTAAGGATCACAACTAGGATTCACCTAGGTAGTATCTCTCTCATTCTTGATTGTTTAATTGTTCTAATTTTCTTGTATTCTGGTTAGTAAGTCGATTGTCTTTTTAATTAATTAAAGTAGTTTTTAGTTCTCTAGGTTCTTTACAAAAGAAAATATTTCCCCCTATTATTAAATATAATTTTGTTTTGTCCCTTTCGAGTCTGGTCTATTTTATAATAGTGTCTTTAGGGTTCTATTCCGGTCTTTCTTAGTCTTGTCTACATTCGATTAGGTTCACTTGCCTATCTAGTGGTCTAGGTTTAGGTCTTCTTGGGTTAAATTTGAGTTTCTTGATTGTGTCTAATTTAGGTTGTTTTGATTAGATCACTTTGTGAGCATCAACTACTCTAGTGTTGTCTGAGTTTTCTTGATGAAACACAAAAGTGAAGTGTTCGACAATATAATCACCTTCGTAAATCTTATAAAAAATCAATCTCATTCAAATGTCAAAATTCATCAAATTCGTCAACCATCAAGTAAGTGATTATTTTAACAAACATGGAATTATTCATCAAACCACTTATGCTTACACACCTGAAAGGATCTCAGCATTGAGTTTGATCAATTAGATTAGATTTGCAGTGGAATTAGCACACGAATTAACAAATTCAAACAAGAACACAAGAGATTTATAAATGAAACAGTACAGTTATAAAATAAGAGAGAGTTTCTGCTAAAAGATATATTTTATTCAATATATGCTTCGGCAAGGATTACAATTAGGTCATCTTCCTTTTATAGGAAGAATGACGTCAGCTGATGTCACTTGATAGTGACATCAAACCGATATTTTAACAAACTACTGAAACTACCTTAACTACTAAAGATGTCAAACAGCTGACATCTCCTTACAAAATGCTAAGTGTTAAACTTATTACAACAGTTGAAAAGAAACTACTGAAAACTACAATGACTGAAGAACATACTCTTCAGTCGTTTTACAAACTACTGAAACAGAAAATACAACTACTGATAAGAAAAAGCTGAAAGTTAAACCATCACAACAACTGAAGAATACTTCTTCAGCTGTTATGACAAACTCTGAAGCTTCAGCACTTGTCTTCAGACTTTAACTTCAGATGTTTCATCAGCTGATGACTTCAGTAGTTGTCATCAGCTGATGTCTTCAGTCTTTGTCTTCAGTCTTTGTACTTCAGCTGTTGATCTTCAGTACTTTGATCTTCAGCTGATAGTCTTCAGTACTTAAGTCTTCAGTACTTGAGTCTTCAGTACTTGAGTCTTCAGTACTTGAGTCTTCAGTACTTGAGTCTTCAGTACTTGAGTCTTCAGCACTTGAGTCTTCAGTACTTGAGTCTTCAGTACTTGAGTCTTCAGTACTTGAGTCTTCAGTACTTGAGTCTTCAGTACTTGTGTCTTCAGCTGATATTCTTCAGTACTTTGATCTTCAACTGTTGAGGCTTTCAGACTTTGTCAAACAGCTGATGATGCTTTCAGCAGTTGTTGTGATGTCTTGTGGGACTTAGAGGTTTTTTTAATCTAGCTCATTGGCTCTTTTGGTCCAACAAACTCCCCCTGAACCAATACAGCCAAAACCTCTAAGCTTATTGTTGGTCCTACTTATTGTGGCAGAATGATTAGTCTATTTCCTTCTGGATCAGCTCAGAAGTTGACCCATATAAGTACTGGCCTGGGAAGAGGTCTCAAGGATCTGATTGGCATAGTATGGATGGGAACTCTGTTTTGGGGAATTGGACACAGAGTTGTTGTTCCATCCATGAGACCTACTTTCCAACTATGAGCCTGTAGGATTCTATGGTGTAGGCTTCTAAAAACGTTACTTGTTCCTCCATGGTAAGATCATCTGCCTCACCCTCAAATAATCCTTCAGGCCCATAGAGCTCTGAGATGAATTAGGCCTGCTTACCATTTTTGAGCTCCACAATTGTTATAGCCCTATAGGCAAACTCATCAGGGTGATTACCCACTAAGAACAACTGGAGCTCATTTTTCCTAAGATTCTCAAGCCTCTTGTAGACTAACCCCTTTTTAACGACCCTATTCTCCAACATCTTTTGTGGTGGTAGGTTAGCCTGATAGGCCTTCTTGAAATCTTTAATGATCTCCCAGGGTGATACTACAATGGCCAAAGAGATCACTTCATCTATAATCCTTTTTACTTGGCCATTGTATCTCAGTGGAATGTCTTTCTTAATGATCCTATGAGACACCCTGGGATCAGGCTAAATACTCACTTTGTCCTTTTGATATTGATATGTATGCCTTAAAGTGAATAATCTCAGAGCTTGTTTCCTTATATTAATAATTGATGAGGAAGCAGCATAAACTTTATCTACTCTTTTCAACAGCTCATCATCATGTAGCTTATGTTGCTGTTCTTCTTCAATTTTAACCTTCACAGCTTCCATCTGTGAGGCAGGAGTGATGGGTAAAGGTTTGGCTTTAGGCAAAGATAGAACTGCAGAAAGAGGCAGTCTATCTTCTTCCTCATCATCCTCTTCTTCTTCTTCTTCTAGCCTCAGCATCCTTCTCTTCCTCTTTAAGGGTGCATCATCGGCTATGGGTTTTGATGGTAAAGGGGTTGGTTTTATGGGTGGTCGTTTGGTTTTTGGTGTGGGAAATTAGGCAGGCTGAGCTAGCAATTTAGATGTGAGAGAGGATTTGGTTTGTTTGGCTAACTTAGTCCTGTTCCCAGCACCGGCTTCACTAAGGGCTTCTATGATCAGTCCCTTAGTGAATATCTCTGACGAACAGATCTTGGTGGCTATTGCCAAGATGCTGTCCCTGGGCCATGATCTGATCTCCAGGGCTGATCTCCATAGATACTTCGAAATGAATTTTGTCATAGCCTCAAGTCTCTCTTTTTCATCTTGGCTATAACAAGACCATCGGTATTCTATCTCTTTCACCTCCAACTTCCTTATCTCTTGATCTAGCTCAGCAGTGTCCTTGTCAAAGCCTTTCCTGAACAGCTAATCAATGATGTTATCCATTGACCTGCTATGTTCAGCATCAGCCTCCTTGACAAGGATAGCTAGATCTTTCTCATTCTCTCCCTTCTTCTTCTTGTATATGACATGAAAGTCTTTTTGACTTTTAGACACTTTTTCCAATTCAGCACTCTCCTTCTCCTTCTACGTCTCAGTCTCCACCACCAACTCCCTCTCATATACTACCTCATCCTCAACTTCTTTCTCTTTCACTTCCTCTTCCACTCTCTTTCTCTTAGCTTTCACTGAAGTCTCCCCCTTTTTGGTTGCATTGGTTGCAAGGGGTTGACTGTCAGAAAGCTTGTTCATCATAACAGCTTCCACCAAAGGCTGTATAGTAGAGGGAAGCCTCTCATCAAGGGTTTTGATCACAATATTTGTGATAATGGGTGTGATGAGAGGCAAGGAATTTTAAAAGATAGCAGCTAATTGCTCAGGAGGATTCTGTCCCTGAGAAGTAGTGCTAGAAGCAAGGGCAGGTGGTTGAGTTTATGGGAGTGGCTGAGTGTTTATGAGACCTTCAGGTGAAGGTGCCATCTGTGGGTGTATGGTGTCAGATGGACTTTGGTCTAGAGTCATTTTGGCGAGTAGCTCTTTGAGTCTACTCACCTCATCCTCAAGAATAGTGTTCTGAGCTACTACATCGTAGAAAAAGCTCAGGTCATCATCAGTTCTAACTGAATCACCTGACCTCCTGATTGAATCAAGATGTACTTGTGCTGAGTGTGGCTCAGTGATCACATGTGCCCCTTGTTCTTGGTACTGGGGACTTCCTGCCTCCTGATTGGATCCATTATCGGCAGTTGCCTCTGGTGAGGACTTAGAGATGGTACCAACTTCTTCCTGTTCATGTGCTGATAAAGGGGAAGTGGCAGCCTCACCAGATTGTTCCATCTCCTTTGCCACACTTGGAGATGAGACATTTGATTCCCTGTGTTGTGGGCTCCCATCAACACTTGTATCCACCCTCTCTGTGGTTGGAGTTTTCCCAGTTGTGATTAGTTCCTGGGGAGAGGGTGGAGTGTTAAGATGAGTCAACACTTCTGCAATGATGAATGTAGGGCTTTGAGGGGCGGTTTCAGTGGGAGATGGGGTAGAAGCAGTATGCACATGGGGAGATGTGTGCTTTTCAATGGCAACCTCCTTAAGTGAGAAAGGTTCCAGATGTGTGGCACCCCTGGAAATGGTTGCACTAGGCTCCTGTAGAGAGGATGCCTGTACGGTTATGGTTGGTGGAGTCGTGGTAATTACTGGGAGAATCTTGCCAGTAATTACTTCCTGCCTTTGTTGTGCAGGGGCATCCTCAGGGGACTCATCTCCCTGAGTAGCCTTTTTGGGTTTCTTTTGTTTGGGTTTGGTGGGGACTTTGGATTTTGAGGTGGAGGCTGTGGGTTCCAGCTACATGGGTTTTCGCAGCTTGGCAGCCTTTTTCAACATTTGGTCAGTGTTGTGCCTGGAGTATACCTCAGGCAATACAGCCATGGCAGGGACTCCAAGGCCAACAAGTCCCTCAGCATGTAGCTGGTTCTCTATTATGGCCATTATGAACCGTGGATATAGTATCCAACGGTTAGCAAAAGGTTTGTGGCCATATCCTTAAGTTCCAAAAAGATTATTTCAGAAAAATTTAAGTTTTGTTTCTCAAGGATAGAGAATAATACCTGCTGCCACCTTGATGACATTTAGTCCCATGAGGAGGTCTTTGGGGCTAAGCAAACATTCACCATGTGGAATATAAGGCGTTCGGCATCATGGAAATGTTTCTTGAGCAGGGTAGAGGCATGAAGGTCACCCTGATAGCCATGGTGTGCAAATGAAAGATCAGTGGTGCCTTTTGGATATTCGATTAGGAAGGTGGCATCATCCAATTTTAGGGTTTGGCGGATGATTGCTGGATTGATAACCACCATCTGGTTGTTGACGAACGACTGTAGAGAGACCTCGGTGTCGTTCTCTCCAGTAAGGGTGACGTTCGTCCAAAACTGGTTTAAGGATTCGGCGTGGATGGTGGGATTGATGAGAAAGGCCGTTTGGTATGGGGAATCGACCATAAGATCTATAGCATTATCGAACTTGGTCCAGAATGGTGATTTGGTAAGGTAGGCAACACAGTTGTGTCTGGGTTTGAGCTGCATGGTCGCCACGAATGAGGAGAGAGGTTTCAGAGTTTTTGAACGTTTGGTTAGGAGAGAATGAAAAACTCTGAAGTTAGGGTTATGTATTTATAATGGGTATAAAACAGTTGAAAAGGAAACGACTGAAGGGTTTGGTGTTAGTCATCAGTTGTTTGAAAAGACTGATGACATGGTTTTAACCTTCAGAGGTTATAAACGACTGAAAGCTTGGTGTTAGTTATCAGTAGGTGGAAACTACTGAAGACATGGTTTTGCTTTCAGACGTTGCAAACAACTAAAAGCTTGGTGTTAGTCATCAGCAGTTGTAAACTACTGAAGACATGGTTTTGCTTTCAGATGTTGTAAACAACTGAGAACTTGGTGTTAGTCATCAGTAGTTGTAAAACTACTGAAGACATGGTTTTGTTCTTCAGTTGTTTGGATATGAAACAGCAGATATTGAAATCAGCTGAAGAGTAAAATTTACTCATCAGCAGTTGTCATCAATTCAGTTGTTTCATGCTGACCTCAACATTTACTCATCAGACTTTGTCTGAATTTCAGATGTTTCATTGGCCTTCAGCTCTTGTGAATATTTATTCTTCAGCTCTTATGAACATATGAGCATATGTGCATAAGATTTGATGAAATAAATTATTCTTCAGAGTTTGTGAACAAATATCGTCTTCAGTACTTGTGTAGAATTACTCATCAGTACTTGTGGACAAAATTTGTTCTTCAGTACTTATTTGGAAAAACTAGACATCAGTAGTTATAACCACATCAGTAGTTGTAACTACATCAGCTGTTTTCAACAAATAAAGCACTTCAGTACTTTGAAGTATGTTAGTCTTCAGTAGTTATGAAAAATGTTGAAGACTAAATAACTCATCAGTACTTATATTTGACTTTTGTATATTAATGCTCATCAGTACTTGGCTGATCAGCACTAGTATCAGTCAATTATTCTAGCTGCAGCATACCAAGCCTCAGTACAAGATTTTGAAAAGTTGTACTATCTAAAGGCTTAGTAAAGATATTTGCAAGCTCATCAGCACTAGAAACAAACTTTGGATCAATCAGACCTTTTTCATAACAATCCCTAATAAAATGATGTCTGATCTCAATATGTTTGGTCCTAGAATGCTCGACAGAATTTTTAACAATACAAAGAGCTAAAGCACTATCCATTAATAATGGAGTCTTAGTCTCAGTAATGCCATAATCCAATAATTGATTCTGAAGCCAGAGTACCTAAGATGTACAACTTGCAGCAGCAATGTACTCAGCTTCAGCAGTAGATGTAGCAATTGATGTTTGTTTCTTACTCTGCCAAGAAACTAAACAATTGCCTAGGGATTGGCATCCTCCAGAAGTTGATTTTCTGGTCACTTTGCATCCTGTATAATCACTATCAGAGAAAGCAACTAATTTGCAAGAATGCCTAGTGGGATACCAAAGTCCTAGTGATTGAGTACCTTGCAAATATCTAAAGATCCTTTTGACTGCAATCAAATGGGATTCTTTAGGTGCAGCCTGAAATCTAGCACAAACACATGTTGCAAACATAATGTCTAGTCTAGAAGCTGTAAGGTACATCAAGGACCCAATCATACATCTGTAAAGGGTTTCATTAACCGCTTTACCTTTCTGATCAACATCCAGTTGTGTGGTGCTGCTCATGGGAGTAGAATAGGGCTTACAGTTTTGTAAATCAAACTTATTCAAAAGATCTTTTGTATATTTGGACTGATGAATGAAGATTCCATAAGTCCTTTGTTTGATTTGCAAACCAAGAAAGAACTGTAATTCTCCCATGGCACTCATTTCAAACTTCTTTTACATTAAGTTTGTAAATTCATCACACAACTGTGGATCAGAGGATGCAAAATAATATCATCAACATAAATCTGAACAAGTAGCTTATGCTGTCCCACTCTCTTTATGAATAAAGTTTTATCAATAGAGCCTCTAGTGAAATTATTTTGTAGAAGAAAATTTGATAATGTTTCATACCAGGCTCTAGGAACTTGTTTCAACCCATAAAGAGCCTTATCAAGCTTATACACCTAATCAGGATGTTTATTGTCCTCAAAGCCTGGTGGTTGACACACATAAACTTCATCTTTTATTTTACCATATAAAAAGGTACTTTTGACATCCATTTGAAAAACTTTAAGATTGTGAAAGGCAGCATAAGCTAAGAACAATCTAATTGCCTCCAGTCTGGCTACAGGGGCAAAGGTTTCATCATAATCAATACCTTCTTCTTGTGCAAACCCCTATACAACCAACCTGGCCTTGTTCTTAACAATTTGGCCCTTTTCATCTGTTTTATTCCTAAACACCCATTTAGTGCCTATTGCATACTTACCTTGGGGTAAAGGAACAAGCTCCTACACTTGCTGCTTTTTGAACTGAAGAAGCTCAAGCTGCATTGCTTCAACCCATCCATTGTCTCTTAGTGCAACGTGGTAGTTCTTTGGCTCTTGCTGACTGATGAAGAGAGCATAGAAACAGAAATTGGACAATTGACTTCTTGTTGAAACTCCAGCATTGATATCACCAATGATTTGAGACATTGGGTGATCCTTCAGCTCTTGATAAACAATGAGGTCTGTGCAAGTGTTTGTAGGGCCTTCAGCAGCAACAGATAGTGATGCAGATTCTTGAAACCATGTTGGAGATGGCAACTTAAATGAAGTAGATGATTCAGAAATCTCATCAGTATTTGTTGTGGATGGAACTGCTGAAGCTACAGGAGCATCAGGTTGAGAAGACTCAGGCAGTTGGTCACTAAACCTAAAAGGTGAGTACTGACTACATCATCATCAGTACCACCAGGTGGAGAACTGTTGACAGGAGCAACAGTTGGAGCCTGATAAGGAACATATTGCAGTATGTCCAAATCAAATAACTCCATAGGATTTTGTGGAATCTTGTCCTTTGGAGATTCATTAAACTTCACATGTAAAGTCT
Source organism: Flaveria linearis (assembly GCA_024085815.1). Lineage (NCBI taxonomy): Eukaryota > Viridiplantae > Streptophyta > Magnoliopsida > Asterales > Asteraceae > Flaveria > Flaveria linearis. The sequence continues at coordinate 63,880,127 of CM044009.1, forward strand.
CTTCAACTATCTTTGTTCTGCAGTTGAAAACTCTATATGCCTTGGAAGTTGATGAATAACCAATAAAATACCCTGCATCCACCTTTGATTCAAACTTCTGGAGTGGATTGCTTGTGTTGAGAATGTAACAGGGACACCCAAATGCTTTAAAGAATAAAATCAAAGGGGCCAAATGATATAGTACTTCATAAGGAGTCTTCATCAACCTTGGATTCACTAACACTCTATTGTGCACATAGCAAGCTGTGTTGACAGCTTCAGCCCAAAAGGTCAGTGGCAAACCTGAATCAGCCAACATTGACCTTGCAGCTTCAATAAGGGTCCTGTTCTTTCTCTCAACCACTCCATTTTGTTCAGGAGTTCTTGAAATGCTGAACTGCCTCTTAATTCCCTTTGACAAGTAGAAGTCATCAAGTGTATGATTTCTAAATTTTGTGCCATTATCACTCCTCACACACTTGACTGGAAGGGAATACTGCTTCTCCACATATAACACAAAGTTCATAATAGCTTTTGCAGCTTCATCTTTGGAATGCAAGAAGAAAGTCCATATAAATCCGGAGTAATCATCCACAATTACCAGACAGTATTTCTTCTTTGTCGTGCTCATCACTCTGACAGGACCAAAAAGATCCATATGCAGTAATTGCAAACAGGCAGTGGACTTTAGCTCTTCTATTGGAGGGAATGAGACTTTGTGTTGTTTCCCCTTTAAACAAGCAGTGCAGTTGTCTTCACATTTGAACTCCTTCATAGGCAACCCTCTTACTAAACCATGGTGTATCAGCTGGTTCATGTTTTTAAGATTCACATGACCCAGCCTTCTATGCCATAGAGTAGATTCTTGAGGAGAAGCCTTGGAGAATAGGCAAGGATGGCCTTTTAGATCTATTTTCTTGGAAAGATCTAAGACATATACTCTTCCTGTCCTGTTGGCCTTCAGGAGAGTATGATCATCAAACACCTTGTCAATCAATCTCAGAACTTTGGATGATAGAATCCTGCCATTCTGACTGGGGAAAATAGCAACATGGCCTTTATCACACATTTGATTGACACTCAAGAGGTTGTACTTGAGATTCTCCACATGGTTAACATCATTAAACCTTATTTCCCCATTGGAAACAAAACATTTGCCTATGATGTAACCCTTAGCATCATTGCCAAAAGAGACAGACCCCTTCTTTCCTTGAGAGTAGTCATTAAGAAGAGAGTTGCTCCCTGTCATATGCATGGATCCTCCACTGTTTACATACCAGATGCTTCTTTGCATGCTGAAGAACCCTGCAATCATCACAACAAATTAGTTAGGTTTTGAGACCCAAACCTTTTTGGTCTTGGGTCTGTTCTCATTAACAGATGGTAAACTAACTGGTTTGTTATGAATAACGGCCTGAGGTGATGGAGATGGTGTAGAAGTGGAATCCTTTGGCTTGGATTTCTTTTTCTGTGGGTTCAACATAGGAGCATCTAATTGGTTGACTCTCCCCAATAGATGTTGAACCATCATAACAAGTTGTGTCTGATTTTGTGATAAAGCTTTCAGCTCATCAGACACATTAGTACTTGAGTTTGACGGATTCCTGTGTTGTACCATCTTTATTTGAGCAACCTCAGCTGTTGCCTGATTTACCCCTTCCTTTTTGGATTTCTTTTTGGACTTTGGGGTTACAGGTTTTTATGTTGCTGGTACAAACTTGGTCTCAAACTCAGTTTTTATTTTGTCCATTTTCTTTTTAATGGTCTCATTGTGTTTGAGTTTGGAGCCCTTTTTATACCAGCAATCATCAGTAAGATGATTGAATAAGCCACATATTTCACATGGCTTTTTCTTCATCTTTAGTTGATCATCTACTAAAGAAGATGAAACTACTGAAGACTTGTTCTTCAGTAGTTTGCTATCAGTACTTGCAGTTTTCTTCCTTGCAGTACTTGCTTTCCTGATATCTTCTTCAGTAGTTTTCCCACCCTTTCTATGTGCAGTTTTCTTCCCTTCAGTACTTGCAGTAGAATGGGTTTGTTCTTTAGGTGTTATAACACCTGAAGTGATCAACCTTTTGATCATGTGAGTGTCAGCATTTGAACCATCAGTTGTTTCTGTATCAGCTGATTGGTTTTGGGATGAATTAATGCTGACTTCAACCTCTGATGGTATTGTATCAGATAGTAAATCACATGATAAGAAGGATTGGTTATTGCTTTCTCCTTCAGATTCTACTTCTGCTCTGGAAGTAAAAATCTGTAGGAGGAGTAGTGTGATTATAACCAATGCCAAACTTCACATTGGAAGCTGATTGCTTACTGAGAAGCATTTCAAAACCCTTGCAGGATTGTACCCAGCGATCACACTCTACCTGGGTAGCTGCAAGTGTTTCCTTGAGGTCTCTATACTTCTTTAGAAGTACCTCTTTCCTAGCCTTATCATCAGTGATTTGGCAATTAAGTTTATAAATCTCATCATTCTTATCATTAAGCATAGACTCAAATTCAGCTTTTCTTTTAGAAATTGTTTGCTCTAGCTCAAGGTTTTTGGTAATTAAAGCTACATTTGCTTCTCTAATAGATGCAAATGTGGCTATGCATGATTCTGAACATAACTTGGCTTTGGCCTCAGAGGATACCTGTGATACCTGTGATATGGAGGCATTAGAGGATGAGCTATCAGCAGACTCCAGGGCCATGAGAGCAAGGTTTCCAAAAGGATTGTCACCACCATGTTGACCAGCACCAGGAAACAGTTGTTCATGACCAGACATATCATCTGGTAAACTGCTCCAGTCAACAACTCCTGGGGTGAAAAAGCTGTGTTATTGAGGTTGAGATTATTGATGAGATTCGGATGGTTGAGGCATAGGAAGAGCATGTTGTTGTTGAGCAATGGGTGCTTGAGCTTGACTGGTCTGTGGCATGTAGAAGCAAGGGTAAGGATATGGCATAGGACTTTGAGGAACAAAGTATGCAGGTGATGACTGAGCTTGTGATGGATGACCAGAACTAGTGGAATGTTGCCCTTTGTTTTGTGAGCTATTGCTTGGGAAGGTCACAAAGGGTGCAGATGAGTTAGATCTAGATGATCTACACTCTCTAGCAAAGTGTCCAAGCCTATGGCACTTATAACACCTCAACCTGCTCTTGTCAAAACCAACTTTGGTTTTGCCAGAGAGTCCAGGGAAATTTCCTACCAGTTCTTTTGTAAAAATTTTGAGATCTGATATTGATCATTGCCATTTGGCTCAAAATATCCATCTCTTCCAGATCATCATCTGGAATGCCCTTCAGATCCTCCATCAGAAAACACAAGTTATCACTACTACCACCTGAACTACCATCAACACCAACAAAAGCATGTTCAGTGTTAGTAGAGAAATCAATATGCTCATCATAGGCACTCTCTGATGCAACATATTCTGACTCCTGACCTATCAGTGTAGTATTACCTGATACAAAGTCATCCGTGAGCTTACCAGATGATGACAACTTCCTTTTCTGTTCTACCTCTCTCTCAAATGTAAGCGGTTTCCCATGAAGTTGGGTGAGAGATAGAGTGCTCAGATTTGCACTAGAGCGTAGGACAATAGTGTATGTGTCCCATCTCTCAGGCCAGGATCTGAGGAATCGGTTGTTCATCTGGCTGTTTGAATACTCTTGTTTAACCATTTTTAGCTCGGAAATCAAACATGAGAATCGCTCAAACTGTTGAGTCAGAGTCTCACCCTTCCTATGAGAGAATGTCTCATATGTTGGGCGAGGATTTCCCTAGTGTTTGCTAAGACCTCATCAGTTCCTCCGAATTGTTCCTTCAGAGCAACCCAGAGATCATGAGCAGTTTCATGATGCAGAAGCCCTGAATAGATTTCATTAGGCAGTGCCATGGCCAGAATTCCATGGGCTTTAGCATCAATTTCGAACAGCTATAGATCTTCATCCGAATATTGATCAGGTTTCTTCGAAACCTTCTCATTTGATTCAGGAACGCTCACCATAGGCTTGTATGGTCCATGCACCACTGATTTCCAACAACCAGCGTTGTTGATAGACAGATGATGGAGCATACGTCGTTGCCATATGTTATACTCACTCCTAACAAGCATCGGAGGCTTTGTTGAGGAACCAGTATTATGAGGATCAATTGTTGGTGTCGCCATTTCAGAATTCAGACAAATTCAAGTTAAGCAAAACAAATCTAGCTCAAAACCACTTAGAACCTCAAATCAAATGGCCAAAAGCAACAGAAACTCAATCTCTATAACCGATTCTTGCAAATTTGCTAATTCGATCAAACGTAGATAGCAAAAGAGCAGTTTCAATGATCAATTGTTAAATCGATCAATGATTAACCAGCTCTGATACCATTTGAAAGGATCTCAGCATCTAGTTTGATCAATTAGATTAGATTTGCAGCGGAATTAGCACACGAATTAACAAATTCAAACAAAAACACAAGAGATTTATCAATGAAACAGTACAGTTATAGAATAAGAGAGAGTTTCTTCTAAAAGATATATTTCATTCAATATATGCTTTGGCAAGGATTACAATTAGGTCATCTTCCTTTTATAGGAAGAATGACGTCAGCTGATGTCACTTGATAGTGACATCAAACTGTTATTTTAACAAACTACTGAAACTACCTTAACTACTGAAGATGTCAAACAGCTGACATCTCCTTACAAAATGCTAAGTGTTAAACTTATTACAACAGCTGAAAAGAAACTACTGAAAACTATAACGACTGAAGAACATACTCTTCAGTCGTTTTACAAACTACTGAAATAGAAATACAACTACTGATAAGAAAAAGCTGAAAGGTAAACCATCACAACAACTGAAGAATACTTCTTCAGCTGTTGTGACAAACTCTGAAGCTTCAGCACTTGTCTTCAGACTTTAACTTCAGATGTTTCATCAGCTGATGACTTTAGTAGTTTTCATCAGCTGATGTCTTCAGTAGTTGTCATCAGCTGATGTCTTCAGTCTTTGTCTTCAGTCTTTGTACTTCAGCTGTTGATCTTCAGTACTTTGATCTTTAGCTGATAGTCTTCAGCACTTGAGTCTTCAGTACTTGAGTCTTTAGTACTTGAGTCTTCAGTACTTGAGTCTTCAGCACTTGAGTCTTCAGTACTTGAGTCTTCAGTACTTGTGTCTTCAGTACTTGAGTCTTCAGTACTTGAGTCTTCAGTACTTGAGTCTTCAGTACTTGAGTCTTCAGTACTTGAGTCTTCAGTACTTATGTCTTCAGCTGATGTTCTTCAGTACTTTGATCTTTAGCTGTTGAGGCTTTTAGACTTTGTCAAACAGCTGATGATGCTTTCAGCAGTTGTTGTGATGTCTTGTAGGACTTAGAGGTTTTTCTGATCTGGCTCATTGGTTCTTTTGGTCCAACAACCCCTCCGTAAAATGGGGTGGTTGAAAGGAAACATCATCACCTGTTAAATATTGCTAGGGCCCTGTTATTTCAAGGGGGTCTTCCCTTAAAATTTTGGAGCGAGTGTATCCTAACTGTTTGATATCTTATTAACAGGACTCCCTCATCTATCTTAAATGAAAAAACACCATACGAGCTAATTCATAGGTTTAAACCCTCCTTGAACCACCTTTGTGTGTTTGGTTGTTTATGTTTTTACATTGTTCTTTATAATTCTAATAAATTTAGTAGTCATGCTATTAAATATGTTTTTTTGGGATAATCTTATACAAAAAAGGATATAAATTGTGGGATTTATAAAATAAACAGATTATCTTCTCTCGAGATGTAAATTTCTATGAATCTGTTTTTCCATTCAATAATGAATCTGGTCACATTAAGCAGCATGATTCTATAAATCAATTAAATTTCTTTGATCTGTATGAAAATAAAACATCTAATACACATAATGGTGGTCAAGTCCCTGATGATGAAAATAGAACCGAAGAGCATTCCCCTCATCGGTCCATGCAGCCTGGTAGTAGCGGCTCCAATATCACTGATATTGTAGTTGATTCTCAACTGCCTAGTGATTTTGCTTCTCCTAATGGCGGGGCAAGGTGTGAGGACAGTATATCTGAAACAGGTGTTCCTAAAAATAATCTCGGTTCTGAAGGGCAAGGTTCTCAAAATTCTGAACCTGTCAAGTTGAGAAGGTCTTCTAGAAAATTGTTTTTCCCACAAAATTGAAAGACTACGTGCTCAACAGTAAAGCTAAGTATGGACTAGAGAAAGTTTTAAATTATTCCAGCCTTCCTTCCCAAAATTGGTGTTTTGTGTTGAACTTAAATAAAAACTTTAAACCAAAAACCTATAAAGAGGCTGTAAAGAACCCAGCATGGGATGATGCTATGAACCTTGAAATGAAAGCCCTTTATAGAAATGATACTTGGGAATCGGTGGAGTTACCTTCTGGTAGAAAACCAATAGGCTGCAAATAGGTCTATAAAATAAAATGTAAAGCTTCACGTGAAATAGAGGGATATAATGCTAGACTTGTTGCTAAAGGTTTTGCTCAAAAAGAAGGGGTTGACTTTGATAAAACCTTCTCACCTATCGTTAAATGGTAACTGTTAGATGTGTCCTTAGCTTAGATATTGAACAAAATTGGTCAATCTACCAACTTGACATTAATAATGCCTTCCTATATGATGAATTAAATAAGGAAGTGTATATGTGTCCCGCTCAGGGTTTTCATTCAAAGAATGACACAAAGTTTGTAAGCTACGTAAGTCATTATATGGTCTAAAACAAAGTCCCGTATGTGGAATTAAAAAGTAGTTGGTGTATTAAAAGAGCTTGGGTTTGTTCAGAGTCGATGTGATCACTCTTTGTTTACCTACTCACAAGATATCATGTTTGTCATCTTGCTTGTTTATGTTGATGATATAGTGTTAACTGGAAACTATTTGTCTTCTATTCATGATGTTAAGCAACTTTTGCAGTCTAGGTTCTTAATAAAGGATTTAGGTTTCCTTCAGTACTTTCTTAGTATCAAAGTAGTTAGGTCTGACCAAGGGATTTGTCTCTCTCAGAGAAAATATTGTTTAGAACTATTATCTGAGTTTGGGATGAGAGCTTGTAAGCCTATTTCTACCCTTATTGAACCTCACTATGTGTTAACTGATTTGTGCAATAAACATTCTGATCCATTGTCCAATGTTACTGGTTATCAGCAGCTTGTTGGTAAATTGATATACTTGTCTCATACTCGGCCTGATATTGCCTATGTTATGCATTTTCTAAGCCGTTATATGCATAAATCATTAGTGGGGCATCTACACGTTACTCTTCGTTTACTACGCTATCTTAAGAGTGCTCCTGGGAAAGGAATTTACCTATCCAAAGGGACTCACTTTGGACTGTCCATTTATTCAGACAGTGATTAAGGAACATGTTTAGACTCTCGATGGTCTGTTACAGGGTTCTGTATTTTTCTTGGTGGTTCTATTGTATCATGGAAGAGTAAGAAACAGAGTACAGTTTTTCGATCTTCAGCTAAAGCTGAATATCGTTCATTGTGTGCGGTTGTTTGTGAAGTCATGTGGCTTCATAATCTCCTTAGTGAACTGCATGTTTCAGTCCCCTTGCCTATTCCTTTGCATTGTGATAACAATGCCGCACTTCGAGAAGGATTTATTTTTTCTGTGGGAAAAAATTGCTGATGGGCTTGTTCAGACTCATCCTATTAAGTCTGCAATTCAGCTGGCTGATGTCTTTACCAAGGGGTTATCTATGAAATCTCATTCTCTTCTATATGAACAGCTTGCTTTGTTGGATCCTTTTACTTGATAGAGCTAGGGGTGTTAAATATTACAATATTTACAAGATTGGTACATCTCTATCCTTTATCTATTGGTTTGTTTAATATTTTCTAATGTTATTTGGTGTTGCTTTGTGTTGGATCGTGGGCTTTTTGCTGGGCTTCTGGGCTTGTTGCTGTGTTCGTGATTATGGGCTTTGTAGCTGTGTTCGAGATTGGGCTTTGTGGTTGTGTTCAAGATTGGGCTTGTTGTTATGGGCTTGCCAGTTGGATCTGTCTCAAAGGATCCTATATATGTGAGAGCATATGTGATATTGAGATTAAGCATTCTCAAATCTCACATGCGAAAAAGCCTTTTCTGCTTTCTCTCGAATATTCTTTTAGGGTTTCATCTTGTGGATGACCCGTTCTGATTCATCTGCAGTTCTTGGGTTCTTAGATTTGTTGATGTGTATTCAGATCATCATGTTGATGATCTGGTTCTGTGTTTGTCAAGAGATTGTTATCTGTTTTGTTCATTTTTAGTGATTATCAGTTGGTTTCTAAGTTTAATCTCTTGTGGTTAAACTTGTTCTTGATAAGGAGATTCGTATTTTTGACACAAAATAATCTAATTTATTACTTAAGCGGATCGAGAAGTTCTATTAGCATTTTTAAAAAACAAAGTTCTCGATCAAGTTTTTATATTATATTGAGTTTAGATTGGTTAAATGGTATTGGGTTAAATTATTTATAAATGTTAATGAGCTCTAAAGTATGATTAATAGGTTAAGATAATTAAAATGTTATTGTGTATTTTCAATGAGTTTATTAATAGTTTATAGTTTTTTTTAAATAAAATACATATATATGATATATATAAATTTTTTTACAAACTCCGAGCCCCTGAGGAGATCGGGCCTTGGGCAGTCGGCCACCCTGCCCCCTTCAGGGTCGGCCCTAAAAGAGAGTGCTAATCCGCAGAAAGGGAAAACCTACGACGTTTATAAAGGAACAATTTTTAAACACACACCAAAAACACGTGTCGAGAAGAAAAAAAAACCCAAAATAAAACAACCTAAGCCTCAAACCCACACAAACAGCAACATATAAAAATGAAATTACCAACAGACCAGATCTACAAACAAATATCACTTCCAAAAAAACTCAAAAATAACACAGAAAACAGGAAAAAAAACACACCGTAGCCACCGACCAAACAGATTAATATATTATAATTTTATATTCATTTCTAGTTTAGAAGATTTTGAAAAGTTTATGTAACAATTTTATAAAGTGAAAAGGTTTATGGAATGATAACTTTGTGAACCACCTTTGAAAAGAAGAGAAAAGAGAGAAAATTAATGGTTGATTGGATTCAAAATCAGCAAATAATATGTCCCACACTGTTGTTTCTATACTTGGTTACAATGGAATTAATTTTAGTGTGTTTGAACAACATTGTATATTGGCGATCATGCTTCTGTTTAAGTTCCTTTTAAGAGGAAGATGTAATATAAATAGGCGTTTTTGGGAATCCAATCCCATATGATTGTATTGTAGGAGCATCTTTAATATGTGGTTCTCAAATCCACGAACATAAACATGAAGGCCCTATGAAGGAGATCCAGAGACCAAGAACTTTACGAGTTTTCAAAGCAAAAGTTCTTGGTTACATACCGTAATTAAATTTCTACAAGGGAGAGGAGGTGGGGAGGTTGTATAAAGTGCTTTTCTTCGTGTGGTTTTGAGAAAAATTTACTGAGTGGATGTTTGTGGCATGCGCGCATTACAGATACTAGTTATGAGTGTGTATGTTAATCACGCAAACAATCAGCCCTATCTTAAACCTCATTATAAAACAACTAAGAGCATCCACAACGACACGACAAAGGGAGCGAGGGGAAAAGGTGGTGCGTCCATGTGACAGAACGCAATTCGTCGGGACTCGGAGAGGATAGAGGGAGGAGGGAGAAATCCATTAGGGTTCGTCCATAAATAGAGGGAGCATACCATGTGGGTGGGACTTGGGAGTAGTTTATATCAAGTGAAGACAAGAGGGTAGTTCATGAGCCCCAACCTATGCTCTAAAAATACCTAATGAGTATACGCACATTATCAATCATATTTTCTGTTATGGACCATCTATATGAAACATTGTACACTAGTAAATTACTAAAAACAGGTAACACACAACAAGCATTAGCTAATGTGCGTATTAAATGAACTCACACTTGGTAATGGCTAACGATCGATGAGAGCAAACATATAATCTGTACACAATGAAAGAGAGGTTGCTCCCAGTAAGATTCCAGCCCGTTAGTCAAAACACATAAGTCGTACATTTGAGTCACGGGATCCAAATTCCCTAATAAGGGTTTGGGCTAAACCGACCATATCAAATTTGGGTTTGGGTTATACAAGTAACCAACCAATACATGAATTCGGCTTTGGATTCGGATTTGTGTATTAGTTTATTCAATAATCCCAAAACTGAACATAACATGAATGACAAATAGCCCAACCTAAAATACCAAATCAACAGGAACCCAACCCGATCCGACCTTTCTGTTTTCTAGCAACGAAATCTAAGTCGCTAGACGGCCTTCTTTTTGAGCTTCGGGTTCCTGCCTCGCAATGGTGTTAAATAGAATCGTAGCAGCCCGTTAGCACCATGATTTTTGGAGCCCTCGAAAACAAACTCATCTCCCCCTCCATACACCTTCTCGCGCGTTTCAACAGAATTCGACCTCCTCCATCTTACACTGCTGTAACTTCTACTCAGTTTTCTATCCGACCCGCTTCTCCCTTCACCATCTTCACTCGTATCATCCGCAGACCGACGGTTAAACCACCACACCTTCCGACTCCACCACCTCGGCTTCTTCCCCTCTCTACCCAACCAATCTAAACCCTCATCCCTTTCAAGTTCCTTTTCGCCCCCAACGCTACCCAACTTCAACCGCCTGTAATCGATACACGCTGGCGACAGTTTCGAACTCGAAACCGCCATGCCAGTGATCTGATCACCCACCAGCGGAGCCCCCATTGTCGAAACAGAGTTTGATCTCTCAAGACCATTCAAGTAACATTCACGGGTTCGGGTCGACCCACCGGACATATGCATTCTACCAGCTGATGCATCTCCGACAACCGGAGGCAACTTTGGGTAACTCCGGCCGATTACATACCCATCCCATGAACCCCGGGGCTCGTCGAACGAAACCCGACCCGAATCGAGAGAAAACCTCGGGCCGGTGTCGCAGGATCTCCGCCCGAACCCGTAATCTGCGATTTCGGATTGAGTTTCACGGCACCGGCGAGAGTTTGTCTTCTCCGGCGGCAATGTGACGGTCTTTTTCCGATTACGCCTCCATGGTTGCAGTTTTTTGCTCCAAACGGACGCTGATGACCAGAGATTTGAGAACGAGGGCTTTTTTGAGTGTGCGTTTTGATCAATCTGATCGTTGATGGACTTCAAATTGTCAACAAGTTTGTCGATTTTAGCCTCCATTGCTACAATTTCGTGTTCTAAGTCGTTCAAACTTCTGATTTCTTCATCATCTTCTTCTTCGGAAACCCTAATTTCGTCGCGTTGGTAACTGCTTGGATTACCTTCTTCTTCTTCGGAAACCCTAGTAGAAGTGGTGTGGTGTACGGTCTTGTTTGATGGTGAATGCATAGTGTTTGGAGCACGAACGTCGCCGGAGCAGAACCCTAATTCTTGGTGTTTGGTAGGGCGGAGGTCCGGTGGGATCTGCGGTGGTGGTGGTGGTGGTGGATGATGGTGGTGGTTGGTGGGTCAGGGGATGCATAAGTGGTGATGTTGGTGTTGGTAGAATCAAGAATGTTTGATTGGGAATCATGCAACAGAGAGCGTGAGAAAGATAAAGCAACGATAATATTATTATTTTTTTCTGGGAGACGTGATCACAAAGCCTAAAGTAGGACTACATTTACATAAGTTCATAGGACTTGTATCATCGTACAAGAACCCCTTTAAAAATTAAAAGCTATTTGATAGTGGTTTACCTCCTCGTCCAATGCTATAAGATGAGGGTTCGAGTTTTTATCTTTTAGTTTTAATAGAGTTTTTTTTATAGTAGTGTATGGTATTATGCTTGATGGTAAGTCAAACCTAAACGTCAAAATGAGTATGAATGATGGATATCCTATCTCAAGAAGAATCACTCAATCAAATACGATAAAAAGAAGTTATTTGGTAGCAATAACAATATCGTATTAAAAGAGTGAAGTTATTTTAAAAAAGAATGTTTAGGTTAAAAGAGTGCCAACCACACTTAGTTTTATATATTTCAAGTATGTACGTCTAGTTGATTTATTCTTATGTACATGTACTTAATTGTAAGTTTGTATCTATATACAGTGAGCCTCTCTTCTATTTGAGCTTAGAAAGAAATATCAAATAAACTCTAAGCGATCTCATTTTAATGCTGTGTTAAATATATGGATTTACATTCCGAATGTACAGTGTGATTAAACTACATAACCCTAAATAACTGCAATTGTAAACCAAAATTAGAAAGTGAATCAACCATAAAAGTCCTGAGCAAACAAAAGATTTAATACACTATTGCTATAAACATATTTAATAATTTACAAAATTTACCCATTGACTGCTTTTTAAATTGAAAACTCTAATGCATGGTCTTTCATTTTATTTCTTTTAAAAGAAAGTTTACTAGTAATGTGATATAAATCAAAGAAACAAATAGCCTTCATGTTTTTTTCCTTTTATCGTGGCTGAGATTGAAATAGCGAGAAAGTGTAAGTAAATATTTTTTCATTCTATATGAAAAAATGTGACAACTTGCAACATAGTATTTTGTTATTTATGTAGTTTGTAATATGTGACACCCCTACTATTCATCCAATTATACGAATTTAAATATTTTTTAACTAACTTTTTTGTTAAAAATAAAAAATTATTAACTTAATCTTCAAAGGAAACAATAGAGTACAAGAGGCAAAAGGTCTAAAAGCAGGAGACCCTCGTACAAATAATTAGCCAAATCTTGGGTAACTAGATTACAAGTGAAAAACCTGTAGGAGAGAGGAACGGTGAACATAAACAAAAATAACTTCCTTTGTAAGTAACTTTTTAAGATATGTGGCAGCGTGAAAACGACGATCATCTCCAAGCTTTTTCCATAGTGGTTTAAAGAGGTTACACTCGAACAAAAGATGGTGTGTGAATTCATCCAGCTAATTGCAAACAATGAGATGAGAAGATCAAAAAGCCAATCTGTCTTGAGGAATTCTTCTATCAACTTTCTTTATTCTTTCTGGTGGCCAAATTACATGGGTAACCCTTCCATGAATCAAACCCAATGGGATCTGAACCAAAACAAAAAGATCTTCATTTAGTACATCCTCTATACTCAACAATCTTAAAGACTACTGAAATCAATACCATGAATCATATGTAATAATAATGAAGAGAAATTAGGTAAACGCTAACTCTGCCAAAAGAAAGCAATAAGGTATCTAAGAGTTTAGTATCCTGCAAACATACATACCGGGCCATATGTTCTTGAATCACTGCTGCAGGCTGAATTGTCTCCTTCGACCCAACAATGTCCTTCTGGAACCCTTATAGCACCGTTCTTTTCACTGATGTAGTCACCTTCCATGGCTACTATTCTTTTCACACATCTCTCCTTGTAATTTGTTGGATTCCTGCAAAATGATATGGAGCTTAAAATTTATATGGAATAAAAAGAAAGAAATTACTAGAGGTGTCAATTTTACCCATTTACTTTTGAATGGGTTGATCTGGGTTATTGTTAATCTTTAACGGGTCAAACACTTAGCTAAAAGGAACCGTTTAAATGAATTGAAAGTTGCCTAACGTGCATTTTTAGTGCATAAAAGCTACTAGGTCATTTTATTTTAGAACTTGGAACAATGTTCATGGGATGGGTTCAAATGAGAAACATCATTCCAAAAATATAAAATCCCTTTGATCATGGTGAGCAAACAAGGAGGGGAATAGGGGATGGTTGCAAAATAGAGTATGGTCGCGATTCATGGAATGAAAGACATGTAGTTGTCTCGGATCTCGGTCATCCATTATGATCCAAGGGCCAAAAGGTGATCTCTTTGATTCCTAATTATATAATGGTGCTCATGAACACCCCCCCCCCCCCCCCACAACTACTATTGAAATAATATACAGTTAAGAGTGAATTACAAAAATCGTCCCCTCTAGTATATCAGTAGTTAGGGATTTGATCCCTTAACCTCATTTATTAAACTTGATATCCCTACTCTAGAGTTTTGTTATGGTTTCTGTCCTTGGCACGGATGTCGTTAGCCTTCTACAATTAAGCCTCATCACGTGCTTGGCATGTGATGGGAAATTTGGTCATGTACTTTTCATCATTAAAATTAGATTAAAATACATAAATCACTCCTATGGGTTGGGGTAAATTACACGTTTCATCCCCTCATCAAAACTATTTATGGTTTCATCTCTACTTTCACTGTTTCCGTCAAACTCCCCGCCCCCCACCAAAAAAATTAATGGTAATAATCTTTTTTCAGTCCCATCAGTATGATAAATTTGATGAATTGACTGTGTGCTCAACCATTCAACAGAAGTTAAAGAAGTTGTCGAGAGAAGACGCGTTATCGATGCATGAGCAATCACAAATCGATGGTGCACAAAAGATTCAAAATAAAAGTACGAGCACCACTGTCAATCAATTGCTCGGCCATATAAATGATGACACCAAGCTTTTTACAGAGTAAAGACCAACAACATAAGAATGCAGGTTTAGGCAAAAAATTACAAATTAAACAGGTTGAATCTCAAATTTCCATGCCAATAATGAGCCTACATCCTTTGCTATTCAAGATACATAGCTTTTAGGATAAAACTATAAAAGACATGTTTAAATTGAGCTTAAGATCACTTACAAATGCATTTTATTATAGTTTATATTAATAATAGTTTACCTCTAAAAGTTTTGTTATCAAAGGAGTTTTATTAATATATGATCTGTATAAAACAGAACATATACAATGAGATTTTTTATAAAACTTGTTAGATAATCTAGTTTAAATTATTTGTATTATTTTTATTGTAGTTTATATTTTATATAAATTAAATTATTAACTAATTTTTTTTATAAACATATATAGTTAAATGGTTGGGCGAATATGGAGATGATACTCCCGAACTCATGACTTTTGCAATAAAGGTTTTGGGTCTTACGTGTTCTGCTTCGGCTTGTGAACGTAATTGGAGTACGTTTAATCAAGTCCATACAAAGAGACGAAACCGGTTTAAAACCGAAAGAATGAACAACTTTGTCTATATTATGTACAATAAAAAGTTAAGGAAGAAATTCTTGAAGAAGACTACTTTAAAAGAAGATGATGATTCGTTGGTTGTTGAAAATGTGTTGTTTGATGATGAGTGGTTAGCTGACCCAATTGATATCGATGAAGATGAAATTGAAGGTGACGATGCAGGTGTGGAGCAAGGTGGCGGATGTGGGGAGGGAAGTAGCGGTGCAGGTGGAAGTTTGTCATCTAGGAAAAGGAAAAGCGTTCAAATAACTTTGATTGACGAGGATGAGGATGATGAAACGAATTGGGTGGAAGAAGATGATTGTGAGGATGACCAGTTGGAAAGTGATGTTTTTTATGTTGTTTGAAATTGAATTTGATTACAAACTTTTAACGTGTCTTTAATTTCGTATCTATTTTATGTTTTAGACTTTGTGATACATTATGGGTGATGACTTTTGAATTTGGTGATGAAATTACTTAGGAAAATGCTTTGTTTGATATTTTAGTATTTTAACTTTATACTATATATAATTTTTATATTTATTTTCTAATTCTGCCTCGGACTTACGCCTCGTTCGCCTCGAGGCTTACGCCTCTTGAGGCGAAGGGAGAACGCCTCGAGGCTCGATTCTTTTATTTTTAAACCGTGGTTAGATTTTATCAAAGATGATCTTTTTTATAACATAGAACTATGAAACAAAAATAATAGTTGGAAGAAACTTCTCAAATAATTTTATAAGAAGATACCTCTAACATGTTTCAAAGTCTTGAAAATAAACCGCATACCTTTTGACATAAGATTTAACCATTTGGGTAAATGGAATAAGTTTCCACTATAAAAGTAAATCAAAAATGTTTGAAAGTGCTTCCTACAAAATAGTCAACTTTGGTGCTTTCTAAGATTGTCTTGATGATTAAGTCTTATGTCAAAATGCCTTACGTTGTCTTGATAGTTGTCTTATGTCAAACTAAAATGTTTGGAAGTGCTTCCTAGAATGTTTGAAAGTTTTCACTATAAAAGAACACCTAAAATGTTCGAAAGTGCTTTCCTTAAAAGTTCTTCTAATTTGAACTTGTTTAGTATTGTCTTGCAACCAATAAGATCTTAACGAGAAGTATTTTCTAAATAAACAAAGATTATTAAAATGCGGTCAATAAATTTAAAAATAACTAATTCAACCCTCCCTTTAAGGTTCTTATGATATCAATATTTTTTATATAAATTTCATTTGCCACACTAATTAGTTATAGGTAGTTCGAAACTAACTTGGGACAAAAAGTACTTCAACCAAATCCAAACAAACCCATTTTGAAACATGCATAAAAATTACGTGCAATGATGCACTACCCAACCTCCCATTTTGATGCCTATAGCACTAAGTTTCATAAAGAAATTATAGAAAATTTAATCCATATAACTTTTATGATTAGTGGAGTATATTTGATGCTAAATGTTTGTGATACAAACCCAAACCTAAGGTTGGGTCAAACTGGGTTGGGTCAATCGATTAATGGAGGGAAACCGGGTGGAGGAAAACATTTGAATGCTCAAGAGGTGGGGGGTGATCCACAATTTCAGGGAGTTGGGAGGCAGATTTATAACTGTTCCCACTGCCTTTTGTTTAAGTATGTAGTTTCTTGCATTTAGTATTAGGATGTTTTGTTTATCTAAATTAGGTTCTTACACCTTGTAATCGGAGACTAGCCCCTCTCGAATCGGGCCGACTATCTGGTTCATCTTTGTTTTATCTAATCGGAGTTTCGGTATCTATCAGTTTGTCTATCCAAATAACTTCTTAATGTGTCTTGTGTATGGATGGCATATGATTTTCATACATATCTACATTTCATGTACCATACGATATACATGATAGGGGTGTTTAATGCAAGTTGTGCATTTTGGTTAGAGTTGCATAAAAGTCTATTTAGCACCAACTGTGGTACATAATTACATAATACACAACTTTCTACAAATCGATAATTATGTTTGTTTACAATTCAACAATTGATCTTTGTTTCTTAAGAAAACAATGAAGTTAAAACATGCTAGGTATCTAGTATCTGCAAGAACACGAATTCTAAAGATCTAAAAATGCCATATTTGCATACATATCACAGTATTGTTGCTTCATTGAGCAGAAAACACTAGGTAAAAAGCAGTAGAAGAAATAATAGAACACATACCTGAAAATTACTACATCACCATGTGAGAATCTGTATTTGTCAAGGCAAAATTTCTCCAAGAAAACATAATCATCTGCAACAAGATTAGTCATTTATGCACCACATCCATTATCAGAAACACTAATTAAGTTGCATTTTACTCCACAAGTTACCTGTAAACGATCCCGAAGAAGGATTAAAAGTTGGAGACATGGATGAACCTCGAATAGGGCATACTCCAGCATAACGATCTGTTACAGTGATTCCCACAAGCCCAAATGCTATAGACTTCTTAAACCAGTTCAACATCGCATTCTGCAATCCCATATCCAAATAATAAAAAGACCCAAAAAACTCCCGAATTGGAAAACTATGAGATCTGCACAAGCGATTACTTTCTAAACCATTTTCAACTTCAAGTATGATATCCATTATCAAAAGATGTGCAATGAAAAATAACACAAAGGGGTGTTTGGATGCATATTTTCAAAGGACCTGAAGGATCATATAATCAAGAATTATATATTTTGGTAATATCAAATTATCACCATATCCACTTCATAGAGCAACCTGAGTTCATAGGAATTAGTTTTGGATCAAACACATTAAACTCGATATTAATTAGTTTTCGGTCAAACATGACAAACTCATTACGAAAAACTCATTACAAAAAGTCATACTAACAACCAATCTCCAAATCAAGATCAGTATTACCCACATTTAAACACCTCATGACTGTAACACCAACTACCAAATGGAAGCATAAAACTTACTCTAGGATTCATATGAATTTTGTGTTTAAAAAGTAGTCAGCTTGACATCAAAGAACAAAACAAGCATAATTTTTGTATCGAATTAAAGGGTATGTTTGGTTAAAACCTATTTAGTTTGTAAATTGAGTACCAAATCACATGGTTTAGCACAGGTGTAACCTTAAATCGAAATTAACAATAGAAATACACAAAATGGAATAAAAGGTAAGATTTAGAGTATAGAGATTAACGTTAGGTTTTGCAATCTGGTACCGAAATGAATCAAATTTATGAAAGAGAAGCATCATAGGATGAAAGAGAATACCTTTGCTTCTGCGAATACTGAGATTAAAAGAAGAAGGAAGCGAAATAGTTGTAGGAGCTGCAACCGTTCTGCAATTTGCTACAAGTAGAGGTGAAGCCGTGAAGGCGAGTTTTACCCCTTTTTTATTTTAATAATTAACAATTAATATGTCTCCTTTGAATTTGAATTTATAAACCCGGTGTGTTCCCCGGGCATTGCGTGCTTGATTGACGAAATAAGACGGTCAACCATTGACTCAGAATGGAGGTTCGGTTGTTGCTACTAACCCTAAATAATAGTCACGCCAAAGCAACCGACACCAATTCAGTTATGTCATCACAACCCTTGAATTTCGCTAGAACTAAACATGCACACCGGACTAAACATGTATACCAAACGAAACAGTTAATCATCATCGAGGGAAAGAGAACAATAAAACTAGTGATGAACATGTAACCAACAACATGTCTTAGATGAGGCCATGAAGGCGGTCTAAGATGAAAATGGGTATCAAAAGGAAGTCTCAAATGAGATAGTCCTCATCATTTTCGATACCATGAGGCCTTCACCGTCTCCCTATGTTATCATCATCATATCTAAACATGTACCAACAAAAAGTCACAAATGAAGTAGTACTCATCATCGTCGACACCATGTAGTGTTCACCAGAATGGTAATAATAGTCGTCTGACCAACACCGCCGCCATCCTTGACCAAGTACTGAATCTACCTCAACTCTCGATGGAGGAGGCGGGGCCGACATCACTGCAACTATCGACGCCACTGTCACCAACACAGGTAGCCAGAGCTAGTCACCATAGATCTAACAAACACAATCACCGTAAACACTGTCGGTGTTCAAACACCAACTTCATGGCGGCAGTGAACCCATCGAGGTTAGGCGGTGGTCAGAGGCAAAGGCACAAACCCCATCACTAAAACCAAGAAACCCAAATGAAACGCTAGACCAAGGCAGCATCGTTCAATGACAGAAGGCGGTTGTTGGCTAAACAAACTCCAAGGCACACAACCACCAACAAAAAGCTAGATGCCACCACCGCCGGAATCAATGATAGCTAGATCAATGGTGTTCTCTTGTTAAAATTTGAGGTTGTCACAACAATCAAATGGTGTGGCAAAAGGCGGCGGACAACCGGTGGCAGCATTGGTGTCACGATTAGGAGAGAGAGAAAGATAGGAGGCGACGAAGGTTCACAGTTATGATAGATAAAGAAGGGACACACACATTTGGTGGTTTTAGAGTGAAACGAAAGGCAGTGGGCGGGTTGGTGATGAGTGTATTGTGTAATGACGTGTTATGCTATTAAAGGTTAAAGATTACATGTTTATATATGTTAATTACTTGGAATAGTATGACTCTATGTAAAATGTGTTTTTCAGGTTAAACAAGTGATTTCAAGAGCTTACATAAAGAGATTCCAAGTCAAAGTGGCCAGAAAGCTGAAAAGAAGGTCGGCTGAAAATTGAGGCTGCCGTAGGCTATGGCAGTGCCGTAGGCTACGGCAGGGTCAGACGAGATTTTTTTCCTTTTATTCAAAATTTTTAGGTTTAGAGAGGATTCTTCACCCCTTCGACTTGGACGACTGAGAGTCGACTCAAGACTTAATTTTGATCAGTTTTTCACCATTGGAAGCCCGCCAATCATCAATTCATCACTCCCAATGGCGTTCTACATCAGATTTGAAGATCTTCTCGCAATCATGAGCGGCTAATTTCTAGTGATTTCCTTTGGGGCTAGGGTTCGTGTAAGTGGATGATTTGATTCAGTTTCTTTCATTTTTGGATACACAATCTAAGCATTCGATGCTTGTTGCGATGTTTTGTTGAACGGTTGTAATTGGTTACATGTTATGTGCAATCATTCTCTTTGTCTTTCAGTTCTTGAGATTTCTAGCAATTAGGGATTTCTTAGAGAAAGGGTTGATTGGATAATTTGTAGTTGGTAACTGAGTGATGAACATTTCATTGTCTTGCAATCAAAGTAAATTGTCCTCATTTATCATAATTGTTCATCAAATAAACAAATCATGTTTTAGTGGTTACCAAACGAAACTTGATTAACACATTTGCGTTGAACCCGAACCCTGAAGGATTCACAGTTTTCTCTTATTTGTTTACTACTAATTAGCATTAATCGTTCTTAGTTTAAACAAACAATTAAAAAATTGGATTTAATTTTTTGCATAAGTTTCTTTGTTTAATTTTAATTATTTCAACTACACTTTCCACAATACTCCTCGTGGTTCGACACCCGACTTACCCTATCAAGTAAGGTATTAGGGATTGAGTTTTAACTCTTAATTTTAGTTATTTTTTATTTGTTCTTAGTTTCTTTACTTCTAGATTGATATTACGCGTGGTTTTCTTTGTTTGTTTATGTGCGGGTAATTGAGATTGCATTCATCATACCAGTCATTCCAAGAATGTAACATCTCGTATTTTTGTTAAATATAAGTTAACTTCGTTAAATTCTTATAAGGACCTTTTATGCCATTTATGAAACTTTGAGGGCTTGTTATGTTTGTTTAGTTAAATTAGAAATAATAATAACAATAATAATAATAATAATAATAGTGATAATAATAATAATAATAATAATAATAATAATAATAATAATAATAATAGTCATAATAATAATAATAATAATAATAATAATAATAATAATAATAATAATAATAATAATAATTGTAAGTCTTGAAGTAAATAAAGAAAAACATAAGTTTTATTACTTTAAAAACTTGTAATTAATAAGTTTTTTTACATAAAATAATAAAGATTGAAACCTCAAGGGCTAAACTGTAATTGTTTTAAAGTTAAAAGTTTAATTTTGGATTTAAATTGAAAACCTTAAAAACACAGGGGCCAGTTGTGTAAACTTCCAAAACCCAACCCCCTCACCCCATTTTTCCGGCGAGATCATCGGTCAAACTCCGGTCGCGGCTCCGGCCACCTCCACACACCGGTTTAAGGCCCGATTTTGACCCTAAACTGTCCCAAATGGTTCCTAGTACATGTTTCGAACTTGTATACATCAATTAATCGCATTTAAACGTCGGTTACTAAGTTCAATCGAGAGCATAACCGAAACCTTAAACTCCATAGCCGTTCGAGCATTAAACCTCAATAATAATCCAATTAAATGAACCTAAGCAATCATCTAACTACACCTAATCGTTCACAACTCTCAATTGCACCTAAGAAACACAAAAAAATATGCATTCGATTCCCTCTAAAACCGCGACCTGCAACTTACTTGAACACCATCAATTAGACGTCAAGACTTGAAATTGATAGAGGGCTTAGGATCGTTGAGACCAGTGGAAGCTTTATGTACAAGGAATTCGACTAATATCATCATTTGCATCCTGAACCGTTCTCTCCTCTGTCGTGACTGTTCTTCGTATATTGGCATCAAATTCTAACAACTTCCAGGTAATTGAACACACCAATACACTCGATTTTACTTGGGGATTAAAAGCCCCAAGATCAATTCTGTTAACATTGTACTTTTAGTGTTCAATTGGATCAAAATGGGTTCTAGGGTTTTAGGAATTGGGGATTGTTTGTTGTGTGTATTTAAAAGATAAAAAAAACCAAGTATAACCGCGGCTGTAAGCCTTGGTTCACTGGTTAAGACTCTGCCCTTTCACCATGAGATCCCGGGTTTGAACCCGGGCACCATCATGCATTTTTTTAAAGGGTTTTAGCCCTCAAATTAATTATATAAAATTTTTAATAAATATAAAAATAGATGTTGTAAACTTTAAATATTTTGATAGACACCAAATGATTTTCTGTATTTTTATTAAATTTAAATAATTAAATAATTTCCTTTAAAACCTTTTAACAAAGGTTATTCTTGGTTTAATCCTAATAAAATGGATTTCAATAATAAATAATAAATTATTGGACTAAATGTTACCTTTTAAAATCATGATTATTTTTAAAATATTTATTTAAATTTTATATTCAGACTTTATTAGTCGTTAAAAATGGTTAATTTTATTTTCTCTCTATTAAAATACATAGGTGGTAAATTCTTTATTAAAATATTTAACATACTTACAAAAAATCCCCAAATTTCACCTAAAACTCTAGTTCTCATTAAAATGTTAAACTTATTATAATTAAACTTAAATATTGAAAATATATATTCTTAGGTATCTCGTGAAGGTTTACGTTGGAACATTGCTTGTTATTCTTAATAATCATCATTCTTAAACTATTTGCCATGTGAGTTTCCTTGCCCCTTTCTTTATGATTTTCACACTATTTTGGGGTGAAGCATGATACTTATACATCATACGCTTATAAATGTTTGAGACTTGTAAAACACTTGCAATTCATCTTTATATTTTGTCATGGTTATTTGTGTGTTGTAAGTGATTATATGAGATACATAGTTTGTTTACAATCATTAACTATTGCTAGCCTGGCGACGACTTAGATCTTTGGGCCTGACAAGCTTATTTGGTGCTAAAGCCGAGGTATTGCCGGCTCCTGATGACGTATGCTTGTTCATCATGGGAACCAAATACACTTAGTCTATCTTATATACTTGTAATCAAGTCGAGGTTTGGTTATAACGATATGTGTTCTATAACCTTACTAACTTATAACCTATGACATGAATTGCTACTTGTAAGCTTATCATATTATGTATGAAAACCTTGGAAACTCACCAACTATTTTTAGTTGACCTTTTATTTTTATCATGTTTCAGGTAATCCTCAAGTTTAAAGTGAACTTTTGAAGCCTACAATAATCTAGGACTTTGACCTAGTTAATGAAATAAAAAGATTACATTTTGTTATGTTATGTTTGAACTTATTTCATGTTTGAGACTTATGTTTGTAATTTCTTTTGAAACTTATAATTTGAATATTTATATTTATATATAGCGTTATGTGGCTGTGACCAATCTTAACCCTCACATCTCGACGATTCCGCCGTCAAGGTTGGGGTGTGACAGATTGGTATCAGAGCCCATAACTATAGG
This sequence comes from Flaveria linearis, assembly GCA_024085815.1. Taxonomy (NCBI): domain Eukaryota; kingdom Viridiplantae; phylum Streptophyta; class Magnoliopsida; order Asterales; family Asteraceae; genus Flaveria; species Flaveria linearis. The sequence goes on from CM044009.1 coordinate 63,903,392, forward strand.
GAACTAGGTTATTAGAAATGGTGACAGACTATAGCGTATGCATGAACCTTATAGAATCACATTTCAATTCTTGTAAAGATATATGGTTGATTCTCCCCGACACATAAAACTCCCTAAACTTATTCTCGATGACATGTGAAATCTACACTATTTATCGTGGGTTTAATTCCTTAGAGTTTATGTTTAATCTATAAAATTTCCATCAAGGTTTTGATTTCATGAACCTAAGAAATTTGTGTGACACATAGACACCTGTATTCTGGATTTCCTGGCAAAAGGTCTTTGGGCTAAGGCAAGCATATCGTATAAATCTCATCGCGAGACTAGTTATGCTTACCTGGGGATTCCTGGGATGAGTGATAAACTATGGTCAACATACACGAGTTTCTAAGGCAAGTGGGTTAATTCACCTTAACGTGTCAACATTTCCAAATGGTAATACGTTACCAACTGGAACCATCCTATTTGTATTTTAAATATCAAAAATCCTTGATTCCTTAGACTGGTTTATCATCCAAAATCTTCTCATTCCCATTTTATAGAATGTTCTCGTTAATATTCAACTCGTTATGCTCCTCAATTCCTACGATTAAACGTCGTTATACGTTGTGCGCCTTATGTAACTATCTTTATACCTTGACCGAATGGTTTTCAAAACTTTAAATTGTTATTAGGGTTTTCAAATGTCCTTAAAGTGTGTCCCACAACCGCAATCATGCAACGCCGAAAGGTGGAATACCTGCATCTTGGGATACCTTGTCTAGGCAAGGTATACACATAAATCTAATTTGACCGTTGGATTCGTTTATCTGACCTGGAACTCATGAGATGGGTGCTTGCTTATAGGTACGTGTGTCTTCCGTAAATTTTTGTTTGACGTAACACTTTAAGAAGTCAACGCATTTCCCTTTTATTTCGAACCGAACGTTTACATCCCATTGTTGCATTGAATCATTTTCGTCATTGAGCTTGTTTCCCTGATTTAAACCATTCAAGATTTGAGAACCTATCGCAATTGACTCCGTTATCCTGAACTTTAATCTTAAGCCTAGCAAGCATGGTTTTCTATTCCTGTTAATGTTACATCGATGTAATTTGAAGTTTCTAAAATTCTAGCCGATATTCTCTTCGTTTGCTAAGTCGAGCTTTGTAAAATCTTTTAACCGTTTGCACAGTAGGCAATGCAAGAGTCTGCAAGTCAACCTATGACTAAAAAGACTAGTACCTCCTAAATGATTCTATCTCATCAAAACAGGGGTGACTCCCTTACTTTGGTGATGATTTTTCATTCGTCATTATTGTTCTTATGAAACTACATCATCAAGACAAGAGTGAATTCCTTACCTTGATTACCATTTCTTCTTCTTGTTCTTGTGAAATTCGTATTTCACCAATGGAAGTACCTTCTTAAAATAGGAGTGAATTTCGCACCTCGATGATGTTTTTCAACTTTTCTATTGTGTGTTTTATGAAAATCTCGTCTCTGAATCGGGGTAATTTCCTTGTTTTAAGGAAAAATTTCAATCAGTTCTATTTGGAACTCGTATTTCACGAATGAAATGACATCACCAAAATAGGATTGAATCCCATACTTTGGGTGACAAATGTCAATTCTCGATTGTTTTCTTGTTATCATGAAATTCAATCATCAAGATAGGCGTGAAACCCATACCTTGATGATAATTTCACCTGTTTAAAATTTTGTGGATGGTATTTTCCTCAAATGAAATGACCTCATCAAAGTAGGAGTGAATTCTGTACTTTGATGAAGCCTTTCATTTTGCTATATATTGTTTTTATAAAACTTCACCGTTAAGATAGCAGTGATTATCCTTACCTTAATGGTAAGTTACCTCGTTTTATTCTTGTGGATCCTTAACAATGAGTTAGGATCAAACTCTCGCTTGGTAGTTAAGAGTCATACCTTGGGAAATACACCACCAAGCTAGGAGTGATAACCACATCTTGGTGACTAATCCTATTCATTGATCTCAAACAAACCAATGTTTTTAG
>CM044009.1:63910404-64279096 GCA_024085815.1 Flaveria linearis
AATCATCATTCTTAAACTATTTGCCATGTGAGTTTCCTTACCCCTTTCTTTATGATTTCACACTATTTTGGGGTGAAGTATGATACTTATACATCATACACTTATAAATGTTTGAGACTTGTAAAGCACTTGCAATTCATCTTTATATTTTGTCATGGTTATTTGTGTGTTGTAAGTGATTATATGAGATACATAGTTTGTTTACAATCATTAACTATTGCTAGCCTGGAGACGTCTTAGATTTTTGGGCCTGACAAGCCTATTTGGTGCTAAAGCCGAGGTATTGTCGGCTCCTGATGACGTATGCTTGTTCATCATGGGAACCAAATACACTTAGCCAATCTTATATACTTGTAATCAAGTCGAGGTTTGGTTGTAATGATATGTGTTCTATAACCTTACTAACTTATAACCTATGACATGAATTGCTATTTGTAACCTTATCATATTATGTATGAAAACCTTGGAAACTCACCAACTATTTTTAGTTGACCTTTTATTTTTATCATGTTTCAGCTAATCCTCAAGTTTAAAGTGAACTTTTGAAGCCTGTAATAATCTAGGACTTTGACCTAGTTAATGAAATAAAAAGATTACATTTTGTTATGTTATGTTTGAACTTATTTCATGTTTAAGACTTATGTTTGTAATTTCTTTTGAAACTTATAATTTGAATATTTACATTTAAATATAGCGTTATATGGTTGTGAACAATCTTAACCCTCACATCTCGATGATTCCGCCGTCAAGGTTGGGGTGTGACAAAGAAGACCTCACCATTGATATTTGATCCCAAAATCGAGAAAATAGCAGGTCATAATAGTGTAGTGCACAGGGAAAATAAACTTATTACCTCTACAAGCAAGATGTAAAATCAAGGAAACCTGGGGAAACAAACTGATCTGCCTCCGGAAGGTCAGATTCCACCATATCAACAACCCACCTCGGGTATCTTTTCATCATCTGTTCCACTTATAAAATCAGAAGTAATATCTAACCAATTCTCAAGTAAAATTCCACCACTACCAAACTTCAGTCAACCACAACAGCTAACCAACCAACCTTTTACCGCCAAACCAGAACCCCATTATTCTTCACCTTACGTGAGAGTGTTGGCAGATGATATACCTCTCACATCATAACCACCACATGCCCGTACAACTTTTACCCAACAAACCCTTTCAACTCACCAACCTCTATTCCAATCCACACCCCCTCAGAAACCTCATCCACATACTTCAGGACTTAATTTTGAGGAGGAGTTTAATGACGAAGGTGGAAGTTATGAAGAAGTAGCAGGGGACGGGGTTGAGGATTTTAGGGGTGGTGTGCTATTTCAAATGGGTCATGGTAAAATTAGGGGTTATAAGGATTATAGAGCACCGATGCATGATAAAAGATACCCACAACCTGTTCCCCTAATTTATCAGCCTTATAGAGCAGTTCCTACACCACCACCACCACAACAACCACCGATCAACAACCGGCCACGAAGGCCAGGTCCTATACATATTGTTCCATTAACTTATGTTTACGGTCAAGGTGGTGTTCCTAGAAGGTATGATCGGGGAACGGTTAGGGGTATTGAAAGTCATTTTCATCCAGCCATTGCTGACAATCCATCACCGGTTGTTATCCCTTAGCAACATGGTAGATCCTTTGAAGTAAGATCACAAGCAATTCAAAATCTCCCTAAATATCATGTCATGGCAACAGAGGAACCATATTTTCATCTAAGTGCTTATGATGCAAGATGCAATACCATTGGTGGACAAGGGTTTACACCAGATGATGTTAAGTTGGTTCTTTTTCAATTCACACTAGAAGATAAGGCACAAGAGTGGTTCCACTCTTTACCATTTGCTTCTATCTACACATGGGCTGATATGCAACAAAAGTTTTTAGATGAGTTTTGCACTAACCAAAGAACTAGTGATGCATGAAAAAATCTCAGAAATTTTCAGCAGCAGTCGGGTGAGTTGTTCCATGAGGCGTTCCTTAGATTTAAAATGTTGATTAAAAATTTCCCTCATCATGGTTTGCAAATGTAGGAGTTATTGAATGCTTTTCATGCGGGATTGACGGATGAGGATACTCGGGACTTAAACTCCATTTCTAATGGGACTTTTGGAACAAATTATGAAGTGGTTGATTGGGATTATCTTGAGAGGATGACAGTCACTTCAAAGAGGAAAGCTCAGTCATTAAGAAGAGCTAGGCATTCGGTAGTGAGATCAATATCTCATCAGAGTGGCGAATCGGTACGGTTAGAAAAATTAGAGCAACAAGTTAAAAAATTGGGAAGTGGGGGTCAACAATGTCAACCCTATGAGGTGTATGACCAATGCGGTGAATTAGGGCATCATGGTACTACCGTTTCAGCAAGTGAATATGAGGAGGTGAATCAATTGCAAGGAGGTGGTAGGAATTATGATATGAATTCCAACACCTACCACCCGGGTCTTTGGAACCACCCCAACTTGAGATATGGTAATGCTTCTAACCAAGGTAATCCTAATTTCTAAGGAAGTGGTAAAAGAACTAGACAACAATATCAACTCCATTCTCAAAACTACAATCAGAACAATTATCAAAGGGGTTACCAAAAATCATACCCACCAGTTGGTGATCAAGGAATACTTTGAGCTTCTACTGCTACTAGTAGGAATGAGATGATGGATGTATTGAAGTCCATACAAGCGGATATGCTACGAAGAAACCAGTTGGATGATGTAAGAAATCAGAACGATGAGGTACATGACAAAACTATCCAATCATTGACTACTCAAGTGGATTAGTTAGCAGCAGAGATGAGTGAGTTGAGAAAGACTAATGGAAAGCTACCTAGTGACACACAAGTTAATCCGGCTCATCAAAATTCAGGAGCACGAACTACAAAGCACAACCAAGTTGGTCAGGTAAGTATTCTTCATTCTGGCAAAGTTTATGACAATAAGGTTGTTTCACCATCACCATCTTTCAAAGAAGGAGAGGTGGTGGATTATGGTGAAAATGGTGATAGTGATAATAAGGGGGAACCATTGGTTAACAAAGTTAAAACACCTAAAAAGGTAATTTTTAATGAAATAACCAAACATGTTTATAATAATAAGGTTTCTAAGACTAAGGAAAAGGGCATGGAGAGTTCTACTATTCCTTTTCTGTAACACCCGGACCTCCAAAGAGTCCGTTTAAGTTAATTAAACATGCGGAAATTTGTCCCAGAAATTTTCATTAACGTTTAGCTTCCAAAATATGTGTTTCGTGTCAACCGACACTCAAGAATGAAGTTTAACAATCCATTTACATAAACACATAATAAGAAGTTTCAAAATAATGTTAACGCGTTAATTTCTACAAAAGAATCGCGTATGCAAGTCCCGTTCGATCCGTGTATGCCCTATTGATCACTTTAGCCTTCCGGTCCCGTAACACCTGAAAACACACGTTTAGACATCCATTAGTTCATAAGAACTAAGTAAGTACACTCTAACATTCATTTCGGGTCCTTACGGGGTTTAAACGGACTCGAAACGCATTTAAACGATAGTCGACAAAAGCTGGAACTGGGCCCTACCGTAACTTACGGTAGGTACCGTAAATTACGGTAGCCCCATTTTTTTGCTACGGTGGTAACTTTCTGGCTTACGGTAGTTCTAACCGCCCAGGAACCCACCGTAACTTACGGTACCACCGTAAGCTACGGTGGCACCTGCAGCCAAACCATTATTTTTGACCCGTTAAAGGTCGTTTCGCGTTTCCGAGCCACCCCTTTCGATCCCGATTGTTTCAAACACCTAGAAATAACATATTTTATCATATATGTGATTCCCACGGAGTTTCAACGAGTCTAACCCGACTCTTGGCAACATACCAAAATTTTTCTATTTATTTGGTATTTAATGCCTTAATTAACCCATTTATGGTTCGTTTGTTCTTTAGAGCTTTTGACCATCCCGACTACCATGGAACCGATCAATTATAACATATTACATATGTTTGGTGAGTTCTTAGACCCAACCCACCCCATTTGCTTATCATAACGCAAATTTCCTTTTTATACCCAATTTGACCCGTATAGGGTCAAATCCCATTTTAATAAGCGGTTTGCCATTCTTTCGCGAACGACCGCTTTCCTTGGCGTTACCCAACGTTCACACACATTGCAAATCGTAGGGATAACCCTTTACCCTAGTGTTCACACACGATGTGAATCACCTTAATCCGGGTTTGTCCTTGGCATTACCCAACGTTCACACACATTGCAAATCGTAGGGATAACCCTTTACCCTAGTGTTCACACACGATGTGAATCACCTTAATCCGGGTTTGTCCTTGGCGTTACCCAACGTTCACACACATTGCAAATCGTAGGGATAACCCTTTACCCTAGTGTTCACACACGATGTGAATCACCTTAATCCGGGTTTGTCCTTGGCGTTACCCAACGTTCACACACATTGCAAATCGTAGGGATAACCCTTTACCCTAGTGTTCACACACGATGTGAATCACCTTAATTCGGGTTTGTCCTTGTTCCCATTTCCATGGGACGGTCACGCACGTCGTGACTCGTTCTGTTCCACAACCATGTGGTATAACACTAAAGTGTTATTTTCCTTTATGTTCACGCACGTCGTGAATCATTTGTCATAGAAGCTCACATACGGTGCAAGTCAACTATTTATCCTTTTTAAACGTGTTTCATTTTGTTTGAGCTTATGAGCACATGGTCACACACATTGTGACTCATGCCTTTACTTTGTTATGCTCAATTTAAAGAATGTCTTACCTTGAGTCCGGAAGGTTTAAGTGGTCAATCAAACGTGTTCCTTGCCGGTTCCCTTGGATCCGCTTGCCACTCCACTTCCTATTACCATTTTAAGGACCCATTTAACACATAACATTCATTTGATCACACATATGGTCTATTTGACCATTTATCACCTTTAACCTACAATCTAGGCTTTCACATTGCACATTTCTTGCAATTAAGTAGTTCATTCATGTTTTTCATCTCATTGGAGCATTTTATCAAACACCTTATGTGCATAACTTAACATATTGGTTATTTACTAGCTTTTAAACATCATCAAGCTAGTTTTACATCCAAATCACATAACACACATGTTATTCATCAATTTTCAACCAAATGTTATGCACATAATCACATTTCTACAAGAATGAACATGGATTCTACACTAGCAACTAGTTTACATGAAGAATCCCTAGTTTAACCTTCTAGTAACTAAACCCCTTTCCATGGTTCATGTAAATCTTCAATTAAGGAGAAATTACACATCTAGTTACCATAATACACACATACACATGATCATCTAGCACTATAACACTAGGGTTTCATGTTTAAACCATCAATTTCTTCACCCATCATGTGGGTGACGATTTACCACCTCAAGAACATCAAATAACACTTACTTGTAGCTCTTGATGAGATGAAGAATGATTTCTAGGGCTCAATTTCGGATCTTGCACTTGAATCACCAACAATTTGAGCTAGGAGATGACCAAGGCTCTTCTTCTCCTCTCCTCTTGAATGAAACGTGAATGAGGTGAATGAGCTCACCAAATGTATGGCAAGCCATACATATTCAAGATTAGGTTTCATCAATTGGCAAGATCCACCCCTCTAGTATCATTTTTCATTCTTCCATCACTAATAACTAACTAGCAAATTTCTAGTTAAGTCATAATATTTAACCTTTAACATATTTTACAATATTAGGTTTTAACACACGATACCTTAATTGTATTTTAAGTACATAATGCGAAATTCGGGTCGTTACAAGTCTCCCCCTCTAAAGAGAGTTTCGTCCCCGAAACTTTACATACTAATCAAATAGATGAGGATAAGACTTCCTCATTTCATCTTCCGATTCCCAAGTGGCATCGGATCCCTTACGATTCTTCCATTGCACCTTTACCTGATTGAGTGTCTTGTTTCTCAGTTGCTTGACCTTTCTATCCAAGATAGCCACCGGCTTCTCGATATAGTTCAATCTGTCATCAACTTCCAAATCCTCGTACGGGACATAGGCCGACTCGTCAGCCAAACACTTCCTCAAGTAAGATACATGGAATGTGTTGTGAATTCCTTGAAGCTCTTCCGGCAATTCCAACCGGTAAGCAACTTTACCCACACGTGCGATGATTTTAAATGGCCCGATAAACCTCGGACTCAATTTTCCCCGCTTCCGGAATCGTATAATACCCTTCCATGGGGAAACCTTTAACAAAACCAAATCGCCCACCTCAAACTCGATGGGTCGTCTACGCTTATCCGCGTAAGCTTTCTGACGGTCTTGCGCCGCCTTCATGCGAGCACGGATTTGCTTAATCTTTTCATCCGTATTCATTATCGTATCGTGGCCCGCGAGTTCCCGTGGACCAATTTCTCCCCAACAAATGGGAGTTCGGCATTTTCTTCCATACAAAGCTTCATACGGAGGCATCTCGATGGTGGAGTGGTAGCTATTATTGTAAGAAAATTCCGCCAAAGGCAAATACTCATCCCAACTACCCCCAAAGTCAAGAACACACGCTCGTAACATATCTTCTAATGTTTGAATGGTTCTTTCACTTTGTCCGTCGGTTTGGGGATGGTATGACGTGCTTAGCAATAGCTTTGTCCCCATCTCCGCTTGAAATTTCCTCCAAAACTTGGAAGTAAACCGTGTGTCTCTATCGGACACAATCGACACGGGCACCCCGTGTCGTGACACTATTTCGTTCACGTAAACCTCCGCCATTTTCTCCGAATTGTAAGTCTCACGAATAGGAAGGAAATGAGCGCTCTTGGTCAAACGATCGACAACAACCCATATCGCATCGTACCCTTTCTTCGTTCTTGGAAGTTTAGTAATCAAATCCATTGTTATCTTCTCCCATTTCCATTCCGGAATATCCAACGGTTGCAATTCACCATGAGGTTTTTGATGTTCCGCCTTCACTTGCAAACAAGTTAAGCATTTCTCCACGTATTTGACAATATCGCGTTTCATGCCCGGCCACCACTAGTTAACCCGAAGGTCTCTATACATCTTAGTCGCTCCCGGGTGAATTGAATACTTGGATTTATGGGCTTCATCCAATAGATCATTCTTCAAGGTACAAGTAGGTGGTATCCAAACCCGACCCCATCTTGTTTTCAATCCTTGACTATCATCTTCCAAGTTTTGAGTTTGACCTTTGATTCGATTTTTCTTCAAATTTTCTTCCTTTAGCGCTTCAGTTTGTGCTTCCTTGATTCGTTCAACCACTTCGGATATAACGGTTATCTTCATTGCGGTTATTTTGATAGGAGTATGATCCTCCTTTCGACTCAAGGCGTCAGCCACGACATTGGCCTTTCCCGGATGATATAGGATTTCACAATCATAATCCTTTAGCAATTCCATCCACCGCCTTTGTCTCATGTTTAACTCCTTTTGCGTAAAGAAGTACTTTAAACTCTTATGGTCCGTGTAAATCGTACACTTTACACCATATAGATAATGCCTCCAAATCTTTAACGCGAACACCACCGCGGCTAGTTCAAGATCATGGGTTGGGTAGTTTCTTTCATGCACTTTCAGTTGTCTCGAGGTATAAGCAATCACCTTGCCCCTTTGCATTAGAACACAACCCAAACCGGAGTAGGAAGCATCCGAGTATACCACAAAATCGTCGGTTCCCTCGGGTAAAGACAAAACCGGAGCTTGAGTCAATTTCGACTTTAACTCTTGAAAGGCTTTCTCTTGCTCTTCACCCCATAGGAACTTCACCTCTTTCTTGGTAAGCTTGGTTAAAGGAGAAGCAATCTTAGCAAAGTCTCGAATGAATCTCCGATAATATCCGGCTAACCCAAGAAAGCTTCTAATCTCTGTGGGAGTCTTGGGTGGACTCCATTTGGTTACCGCGTGAATCTTTGTGGGGTCTACGTGTATACCCTCCGAGTTTACCACATGACCCAAGAATTGTACCTCTCGTAGCCAAAAGGCACACTTGGAGAATTTTGCGAACAATTTCTCCCGACGAAGCGTTTCGAGAACTTCACGCAAGTGACAAGCATGATCACCCTCATTTTTAGAATAAATAAGGATATCATCTATGAATACAATGACAGATCGGTCTAACATGGGTCGGCACACCCTATTCATCAAGTCCATGAATGCCGCCGGGGCGTTTGTCAACCCGAAAGACATCACAAGGAACTCATAATGCCCGTATCTAGTACGAAATGCCGTCTTGGGGATGTCTTCTTCCTTTACCTTCAACTGATGATAACCCGACCGTAAGTCGATTTTCGAAAACCACGATGCACCCTGCAACTGATCGAATAGATCATCAATCCTAGGCAATGGGTAACGGTTCTTAACCGTCACTTTGTTCAACTCCCTATAGTCGATACACATCCGAAGACTTCCATCCTTCTTTTTCACGAAAAGAACCGGTGCTCCCTATGGCGAAGTACTCGGACGTATGAACCCCTTGTCTAAAAGATCTTGCAATTGTGTCATTAACTCTTGGAGCTCCGATGGCGCCAAACGATAGGGAGCCTTTGCAATGGGTTTAGCTCCCGGGGTTAGGTCGATTCGAAACTCGACCTCCCGTTCCGGTGGGACTCCCGGCAAATCCTCCGGAAAGACATCTGGAAAATCCCGAACAACCGGAATATCTTTCAACACTTGAACTTTCGTTTCCGTGTCTATTACATAGGCCAAGAACGATTGTCCTCCATGGCCCATGTATTTCATTGCTTTAACCAAAGAACATAAAGCTACGCCACCGCGTTTTGCACCTTGGATTATTACCTCATAACCACTCGGAGATATCAATTGGATGCACTTGCGATTGCAAACTATATTGGCGTGGTACATGGAAAGCCAATCCATACCAATTACTACATCAAACTCCCCGAGTGTCATGGGTATTAAGTCGACCGAATAATCCTCACCTTCGATGGTAAGTATGCAATTTCGATAAACGTTGAACACTAAGAACGTTTTTGAATCCGCTACCTCAATCTCTAAAGGACTAGGTAAGTTGTCTAACACCATGGAAAAATGACTCGCAAATTTCACCGAAACAAACGATCTATTAGCACCCGAGTCAAATAGCACATAAGCAGGTAGTGAGTTGACGAGAAAGGTACCCGTCACAACGTCGGCTATAGATTTGGCTTCTTCAGCCGTAATCAAGAAAGTTCTCGCCTTAGCCTTTCCTCCATCGCCCTTTTTCCCCGAACCTTGAGCAACCGAGGATTGACTTGTACCATCCTTCTTTAGTTCCGGACATTCGCTCTTTTTGTGGCCCGGTTTGTAACAGTTGTAGCACACACTTAACGGGCTTGTGCATTGAGATGTCGAATGACCCGACTTTCCACACTTGAAACAATTTTTAGATCCGTATCTACAAACTCCCCCATGCTTCTTTTTACAAATCTTGCAATGTTTGAAGTCTTTGTCGTTCCCAAACTTGTTTGATGAGGATGAAATCTTGGCTTTCTTAGACGAACCCGTCTCCGTTTCAGCCGCACGCTTCTCCCCTCGATCAACTTGCCTTTTCAATTCCGCTTCTCGATCCCTAGCACAATCGATAAGCTCTGCTAGAGTCTCACATTTGGACGGTGTAAGAAACTCTCGATACTTGGCACTCAACATGCTATAGTAGTGGTTAATCCACATCCTTTCATCCTGGAGCAACTGTGGGCAAAACTTGGCTTTGTCGTAGAAGATGGCCGTGATGGTATCAATACTTTCATCTTTTTGTCGTAACTGTAGGAATTCTTCTGCTATTCTGTTGATAGCGGCTTGTGGGCAAAACCGCTTTGTGAACAACTTCTTAAATTCCTTCCAAGTCATACTTTTGATACCTTCCCGCCCCTTCTCATCCCATTGCAATTCCCACCAGTCTTTAGCTCGTTCCCGGAGTTGGCTTGCAGCAAACCTCACTTCATCAGATTCTTCACAGTGTGAGGTTTCAAAGGCACTTTCCATATCTTTGATCCACCTTTGACTAAGTAATGGATCGACCTCACCCTTGAACGTTGTAGGGTTGCATGCAACAAACTCCTTATAGGTCACTTTCTTTGTTGGCCTTTCGGTTTCTTTGTCAGCCTTCAGAGCCACAAACTCTTGTTGAATGAGATCCCGTAGATCTTTGCGTACATCCTCGATGTAGCCCGGCAATAAAGCCTCAAAAGCCTTGCCAACTTCCTCCTTGACCATTTCCCGTATTGCATCATCGGGATGGGTCTCGTGATTCTCTATATTGATCACGTGGTCGTTACCAGCCATGACCTAAGACTGTGACCATTAAACTTTACATTAGTACCATGTACGTAATCTATAGCATATACACCGATGCTTATGATTCTACTATCACTAGGGCCTAACCCTATTCACACATTACCCATTTCCATCCTTAAGTTTAAAACAACATCCCTAAGAACCCATTCGCGTGCCTTTGATTGTTGTTAGACTGGCCAGGCCTAGCAACAAGCTCACCACACGGATGCCTTCTTAGTTCCTTCATTCCAAACTTAAGTCAAGAAGCTAGGTTCAATCAGTTCATATGGTACATATCATACATATATCATACATATATCATACATGTGTCAAGCTTGTTACGTTTATAAACGGCACACTAACCTTGTACCTTTAGGCTCAGTGATCGGCTTCTTGGATCGAACGTTTGCATTTCTCATATCTAGAGCTCAAAAGTTTGAGTCCAAGTGTTCGCGACGCACTTGAATCTCTCAAACCGTTGGCTCTGATACCAACTTGTAACACCCGGACCTCCAAAGAGTCCGTTTAAGTTAATTAAACATGCGGAAATTTGTCCCAGAAATTTTCATTAACGTTTAGCTTCCAAAATATGTGTTTCGTGTCAACCGACACTCAAGAATGAAGTTTAACAATCCATTTACATAAACACATAATAAGAAGTTTCAAAATAATGTTAACGCGTTAATTTCTACAAAAGAATCGCGTATGCAAGTCCCGTTCGATCCGTGTATGCCCTATTGATCACTTTAGCCTTCCGGTCCCGTAACACCTGAAAACACACGTTTAGACATCCATTAGTTCATAAGAACTAAGTAAGTACACTCTAACATTCATTTCGGGTCCTTACGGGGGTTTAAACGGACTCGAAACGCATTTAAACGATAGTCGACAAAAGCTGGAACTGGGCCCTACCGTAACTTACGGTAGGTACCGTAAATCACGGTAGCCCCATTTTTTTTGCTACGGTGGTAACTTTCTGGCTTACGGTAGTTCTAACCGCCCAGGAACCCACCGTAACTTACGGTACCACCGTAAGCTACGGTGGCACCTGCAGCCAAACCATTATTTTTGACCCGTTAAAGGTCGTTTCGCGTTTCCGAGCCACCCCTTTCGATCCCGATTGTTTCAAACACCTAGAAATAACATATTTTATCATATATGTGATTCCCACGGAGTTTCAACGAGTCTAACCCGACTCTTGGCAACATACCAAAATTTTTCTATTTATTTGGTATTTAATGCCTTAATTAACCCATTTATGGTTCGTTTGTTCTTTAGAGCTTTTGACCGTCCCGACTACCATGGAACCGATCAATTATAACATATTACATATGTTTGGTGAGTTCTTAGACCCAACCCACCCCATTTGCTTATCATAACGCAAATTTCCTTTTTATACCCAATTTGACCCGTATAGGGTCAAATCCCATTTTAATGAGCGGTTTGCCATTCTTTCGCGAACGACCGCTTTCCTTGGCGTTACCCAACGTTCACACACATTGCAAATCGTAGGGATAACCCTTTACCCTAGTGTTCACACACGATGTGAATCACCTTAATCCGGGTTTGTCCTTGGCGTTACCCAACGTTCACACACATTGCAAATCGTAGGGATAACCCTTTACCCTAGTGTTCACACACGATGTGAATCACCTTAATCCGGGTTTGTCCTTGGCGTTACCCAACATTCACACACATTGCAAATCGTAGGGATAACCCTTTACCCTAGTGTTCACACACGATGTGAATCACCTTAATCCGGGTTTGTCCTTGGCGTTACCCAACGTTCACACACATTGCAAATCGTAGGGATAACCCTTTACCCTAGTGTTCACACACGATGTGAATCACCTTAATTCGGGTTTGTCCTTGTTCCCATTTCCATGGGACGGTCACGCACGTCGTGACTCGTTCTGTTCCACAACCATGTGGTATAATACTAAAGTGTTATTTTCCTTTATGTTCACGCACGTCGTGAATCATTTGTCATAGAAGCTCACATACGGTGCAAGTCAACTATTTATCCTTTTTAAACGTGTTTCATTTTGTTTGAGCTTATGAGCACATGGTCACACACATTGTGACTCATGCCTTTACTTTGTTATGCTCAATTTAAAGAATGTCTTACCTTGAGTCCGGAAGGTTTAAGTGGTCAATCAAACGTGTTCCTTGCCGGTTCCCTTGGATCCGCTTGCCACTCCACTTCCTATTACCATTTTAAGGACCCATTTAACACATAACATTCATTTGATCACACATATGGTCTATTTGACCATTTATCACCTTTAACCTACAATCTAGGCTTTCACATTGCACATTTCTTGCAATTAAGTAGTTCATTCATGTTTTTCATCTCATTGGAGCATTTTATCAAACACCTTATGTGCATAACTTAACATATTGGTTATTTACTAGCTTTTAAACATCATCAAGCTAGTTTTACATCCAAATCACATAACACACATGTTATTCATCAATTTTCAACCAAATGTTATGCACATAATCACATTTCTACAAGAATGAACATGGATTCTACACTAGCAACTAGTTTACATGAAGAATCCCTAGTTTAACCTTCTAGTAACTAAACCCCTTTCCATGGTTCATGTAAATCTTCAATTAAGGAGAAATTACACATCTAGTTACCATAATACACACATACACATGATCATCTAGCACTATAACACTAGGGTTTCATGTTTAAACCATCAATTTCTTCACCCATCATGTGGGTGACGATTTACCACCTCAAGAACATCAAATAACACTTACTTGTAGCTCTTGATGAGATGAAGAATGATTTCTAGGGCTCAATTTCGGATCTTGCACTTGAATCACCAACAATTTGAGCTAGGAGATGACCAAGGCTCTTCTTCTCCTCTCCTCTTGAATGAAACGTGAATGAGGTGAATGAGCTCACCAAATGTATGGCAAGCCATACATATTCAAGATTAGGTTTCATCAATTGGCAAGATCCACCCCTCTAGTATCATTTTTCATTCTTCCATCACTAATAACTAACTAGCAAATTTCTAGTTAAGTCATAATATTTAACCTTTAACATATTTTACAATATTAGGTTTTAACACACGATACCTTAATTGTATTTTAAGTACATAATGCGAAATTCGGGTCGTTATATTTTCCTAAGGAATTGGAGAACCCATAAAAGTGGGTTTCGAGAGAAAAAGGGGTCCTCAACAAGAGGAAATTTAGGAAGTGCTTAATCAAGTAAAAATCAACTTACCCTTAATTGATGCCATTAAACAAGTTCCTGCGTATGCAAAGTATCTTAAAGACGTAAGCACCCAAAAATGACTCCACAAGTTCCCTAAAAAACTTGACTTAAAACTGAATGTGTCAGTGCTGTTTTGACTGGGGCTCTCCTACCTAAGTTACAAGATCCAGGAATGCCTTTAATACCTATTCAAGTGGGAGATTTTAAAATGTCAAGGGCATTGTTGGATCTTGGGGCTAGTATGAGTATCCTTCCAGGGAGCTTGTATGATCAATATGACTTTGGTCTACTGCCTCAAGCAGACACCATAGTTGTCTTAGCTGATTTAACCCTTAAGCTCCCTAGAGGGATAGTTCGAGATATGATTATGAAAGTAGAAGAGTGCTACTATCCAATAGACTTTCTAGTTCTTGATTATATGTCTTCAGATAAGACAAAATAACCAAATGTTATTTAAGGTCGACCTTTCTTAGCCACTGCACATGCTTTGATTGATTGTTGCAGGGGTACAGTGGATATGACATTTGGTAATAGGAAAATTCATTTAAATGTTTTTTCAAGTGGATCTAACTCTCTGGTTAGTGATGAATGCTTTATGGCAGACATCATTGACGGGTGTATCCCTTAATGTGGGATGATACCACGGAGATCTGTTTTTGTTTGTGACAGGTTTGAACAAGAGCATGATCAGGAATTGCATAAGGAACTGAATAATATGGAAGTAATGGCCATAAGAGAAGGGATACCTCCATGGACACACCAGGTGGAGAGCCTGCCAGCTGAAATTTCCTCGGGTCTGAAACCGTCATTGGTGAGTCCACCAAAAGTGGATTTGAAGGATTTGCCAAAGCATTTAAAGTATGCCTTTTTGGGGAGAAGCAGTCGCTTCCAGTTATCATTGCAGCAAATATGGAAGAGAAACAAGAAGAAGCCCTACTGAAGGTGCTAAAAGCTCACAAAGCAGCTATTGGGTTGACAATAGCAAATTTGAAAGGTATAAGTCCATCAATTGTTATCACAAGATCATTACGGATGAGGATGCTAAACCTGTAAGGGATACTCAAAGAAGGCTGAACCCTAACATGCGTGAGGTAGTAAAGAAAGAAGTCCTCAAATGGTTAGATGCAGGGATCATTTATCCCATTTCTGATAGCACTTGGGTAAGCCCAACAAAAACCATGCCTAAAAAAGCAGGAATCCAAGTAATTACCAGTGACAAAGGTGAGCAGCTTGCCACCCAGCCGGTAACTGGGTGGCGTGTTTGTATTGATTACAGGAAGTTAAATGCTACTACTTCAAAGGATCACTTTCCTTTGCCCTTCATTGACCAAATTATTGAGAAACTTTCAGGTCAGAAGTATTATTGCTTTTAAGATGGCTATTCCGGTTACAACCAAATAGCCATTCATCCTGATCACTAAGAAAAGACTACATTTACATGCCCTTATGGTACTTTCGCATTCAGGCGGATGCCATTTGGGCTGTGTAATGCCCCGGCCACCTTCCCAAGGTGTATGATGAGTATCTTTTCAGATATGGTCGGGGATAGCCTAGAGATTTTTATGGATGACTTTTCCGTCTTTGGGTCATCATTTGAGTCTTGTCTAGATGAATTGACTAGCGTGTTAAAACGTTATGTGGAAACCAATTTAGTCTTAAGTTGGGAGAAGAGCCATTTTATGGTTCAGGAGGGCATTGTGTTGGGTCACGTCATGTCAAGTAGGGGGATCGAAGTAGATAGAGCTAAAATTAAAGTTATCTCTACATTACCTCATACCTACCAACGTTAAGGGCGTACGGTCATTTTTGGGTCATGCCGGGTTTTATCGTAGATTTATTAAGGGATTTAGCGTTATCACCAAACCTTTATGTAATCTACTTTTGAAAGATGTTCCCTTTGAATTTGATGATGAATGTTTAAAAGCATTTAATGTGTCAAAGGAACAATTGGTACATGCCCCGCTCTTGCAATCACCGGATTGGACAATCCCTTTTGAAATAATGTGTGATGCAAGTGATTATGCAATCGGAGCCGTGTTAGGTCAAAGAGTAGATAAGAAACCGGTTATTATCTATTATGTAAGCAAAACACTCTTGGATGCACAATTGAATTACACAACTACCGAGAAGGAGTTGCTTGCGGTTGTTTATGCTTTAGACAAATTCCGGTCATATATTTGGGGTAGTAAAGTAATTGTTTACTTTGATCATAGTGCAGTGCGTTACTTGATGGAAAAGAAAGATGCCAAACCAAGGTTGATCCGTTGGATTTTATTACTGCAAGAGTTTGACTTGGAGATCAGAGATAAGAAGGGATGTGAAAATGTGGTGGCAGACCATTTATCAAGAATTCCATTGGGGGAAGAGGACACTACACCTGCAACTAATGAACAATTCCCTGATGAACATCCGATGTATGTATCTATCGAACCATGGTATGCTAATTATGCTAACTACTTGGCTGCAGGTACACTTCCGGAGAGTTGGAATAAAAGGAGACAACAATTCCTTTCGCAGGTAAAGTAATACATTTGGGATGAACCAGATTTGTTCAAGATTGGTGTCGATCAGATTATCCGAAGGTATATCCCAGAATCAGAATTTCAGGAGGTGTTGAAGCATGCACATTCATCCGCATGTGGCGGTCATTTTAATGGCCAAAAGACGGGTTATCGAGTGTTATCTTGCAGTTTTTATTGGCCTAGTCTATTTAAAGATGCTTTTGAATATGCTAAGAACTATGTCAACTGTTAAAAAATGGGTGGAATTACAAAGAGGAACGAGATGCCCATGCAACCAATCCTCATCGTTGACATTTTTGACATGTGGGGGATTGATTTTATGGGACCGTTTCCTAACTCGTGTGGTTACCTGTACATTCTGGTGGCAGTAGACTACGTGTCTAAGTGGGTTGAGGCTATTGTCACTAGAGCGAACGACCATGCTGTTGTGTGCAAGTTTGTCCAATCAAACATTTTTTCAAGGTTTGGAATCCCTTGCGTGATCATAAGTGATGGGGAATCCCATTTTAAGAATTTTCACTTTGGCAAACTTCTCAAACGGTATGGCGTGAATCATAGAATAGCAACACCATATCACCCACAGACAAGTGGGGAAGTTGAAGTGTCAAACATGCAAATTAAAGAGATTTTGCAGAAAACCGTGGATCAGACCGAAAGGATTGGTCTAATAAGCTTAATGATGCCTTATGGGCTTATCGCACGGCATTTAAAACACCAATTGGCACTACACCTTATAGATTGGTATATGGTAAGGAGTGTCACCTACCAATGGAACTAGCACACCATGCACTCTGAGCTGTTAAGCAAGTTAACATAAATTATACTAATGCAGGTACCCAAAGAAAGTTACAATTGTATGAGTTGGAAGAATTACGTGATGAGGCTTATGACTGTGCGTCCGCATATAAAGATAAAATGAAGGCGGTTCAAGATGCTAAACTCAAGAAGAGAACTTTTAAAGTTGGTCAAAAGGTTTCATTGTTTAACTCTCGTTTAAAACTCTTTCCAGGTAAGCTGAAAAGTAAGTGGCTAAGGCCGTTTGACATTACGCGAGTTGGACAATATGGTGATATTGACGTGACGTCGAAGTCTCAATCAAATTTAAAACCAAATACTACTAATTAGCTAGCGGTAAGTGGGTATCGAACACAGGGAGTTTGTGGAATATGTGTTAACTCAAGCAAATTGCAATTACCTAAATTTAACTAAGATGATAAATAAGTAAGGTTCAATAATCTGTTGATTTGTTGAATTGGCTTAAAGCAAGAAATAAAAGTAATTTGGTTTGTAACAATCGGTAATGAGAGATATGTTTCCCTTTGGTATCCTGATTTTAACAAATGATGATATTGGTGTTAATTGGGAAGAACCACATAGACATGGTTCATGAGTGTGTGCTTATGTGTGATCAAAGAGGACTAAGTACTTGTATTAGCAAGGTTATCTCTCAATAATCAGTATCACTATCGAATTACCCAAACCTTCCACTTAATCAAGATTTGCCTATGGCATCAAGAACGTATGGTTAAAGTTAAGCAATCCATAAATGACCCATTACACATAATACACAATCATCATGACAAAACAATCACAAGATCAATTTCATCATCCCATAAATAGAAAACACCAACATGATCAAAGTTACAAATCCTTCAAACCAAAAGGAAACACACAAGAAGACTAGCCACTCATAGTTTTATGCATGAAAACAAGATTCAAGATACAATTCATAACAATCAAAATGAAATAACAAGGATTAAAGTACCACAAGATCTTGTTCTTCAACACATCTAAGAAGATCAACAAAAGCTTAGCTAAAGAAAACTTACCATTCTTATCACCCAAATGATTTTTGTTCCAAGAAGATGATGCCTCAAATCAATTGTTTTCAATGCTTTTAAACAAAGCATTCCAGCCAAAAAGTTACAGACATTCTCCAAAAACTCGTCACCTTTCCATATTTTGAGCAAAAAGGCATCCACTTGTGATTTTAATAAGTGAATCCACTTGCCAGGAAATCGCCTCTACCGTAACTTACGGTAGCCACCGTAAGTTACGGTAGCCACAAGGATTGTACGGCAGAAAGCTTCTGCATTACGGTGGAATTTATGGATGTTTGGGGTCTACCGTACCTTACGGTGGCCACCGTAAGGTACGGTAGAGCCCTGAAAATTTTTTCTTCTTTCTTCTTCTTTCCACGCACGTCCAATCCGCTCCACGCTCGCAACGTTTTCTCCATTTTTAGCTCCCAACATACTTGAAACATAAGCAACTGTAGTTATCCAATTCAAGATAATTACACGATTAAATGAGAGAATGTTACACGTTTTAACATCACAAAAGGGTTGTTCCTTGAACCACCCGTCATATCCCCACACTTAACCGTTGCTTGTCCCAAGCAACATATCAAATCAATTTCAAACAAGCGATCAATGTAACCCAAGCATAAACATGTAATACTTTTTACTAACCCCTTCGTAACAACCAAAATGGCACACCCCTCGCTATGTCCCTCCTCTCGGCGACAAGTAAGCACGTCCATGAACTAGACACACAAAAGGCAAATGGCGGTTGCACAACTATAAGCTTGTACCTAAATCGAACCTTCTCTTAACAATTGCCAAACATGAATGCATATCAAAGGGACTTCAAGGTTGTAACGTGGCTAGGTGTATGGGTAGGAAATGGAATATATATGAAGAAGCGAAAACTTAACCTGGTCTT
The DNA here is from genome assembly GCA_024085815.1 of Flaveria linearis. Classification (NCBI taxonomy): domain Eukaryota; kingdom Viridiplantae; phylum Streptophyta; class Magnoliopsida; order Asterales; family Asteraceae; genus Flaveria; species Flaveria linearis. The sequence goes on from CM044009.1 coordinate 63,929,175, forward strand.
TTATTACACAATAACATAAACAACTAACTACCAAACCTAATACTATGAACAAGGTACTCACTTCAATCCCCTTTTTTTTCTTTTTTTTTCTTAATTTTTCTCTTTCTTTTTCTTCTTTTCATTTTTCTCTCTTTTTTTTTCATCGCTTTTTCCAAAATTTTTATCTATATTTAAAAAAATTTTTTAACAATAAAACAAACACGAAATCTTCATACAAATCTTCTACATAGCATTGAAGATGATTACAGTTACTAAACAACTAATAACACTATAAGACCAGGTCAAGTTAGGTAAATTTTGAAGTAACTAGCTAAGGGGTAACAAACGATAGTCTTTTAGGCACAAAATTGGGCAACTAAATGTCTAAACCCCCGCCCCTCTCGCAACCAAGCTCATATATATAATTTATGAGGTCCAACCCCCCAAATCCCACACTCGCACACATCAACGACGAGGCTACCTAAATGCCCTTATTCTTTTCACATTCATATCCAACTAAAGTCTCGAATCGTATTCAAGCACAAGTTCTAATGCACCCCCACCTGTTGCCACTCTCATCAAAGATAAATATTATCCATTTATTAGTATGGCTTCAACTCTCACCAATAATAAGAATGATTAAAGGTTGCCGATGCATCATTCGGAGTTAATCCAAGGTGTTCAATTTCTCACAATGTTTTGCTTGAATTTTTTTTTAAAAAAACATTAAAAATTCCCCTCATCCCCACACTTGGGATACATTGTCCCCAATGTATGGTTTTGAGAGGAACAAAATAAATAAAACAAAAGACTTAAAAAGTTGAAAATATATTTTTTTTGTTTTTATGATACTAACACCTCCTTAATTCAACCCCGACACATAAACATTAACATATCATACGCTCCACCCTACCACCGAACCGAACTACTCAAAAGAAAACAAGAAACAAACTGTACAAGAGAAGATGCAACCTGAATAGCTTGACTTATGGTGGCCTTGTGGGATGTTTCAACTCTTGCCGGGAAACTTGACACACCTTCCCGCATCCCCACACTTGTGCAACAAGTGTGCTACATCCAGTCTTCTTACCTTCACTATCCATCTCAGTTTGTTCAACCATCTTCTCCACCTTCTTTTTCTTCGCTCTTCTCTTTCTCTTTCTCTTTTTTTCTTTGGTTGCAACCTCTTTCACTTCCTTTAACATGTCTGTAACACCCGGAAAATTTTCTAATCGAGTCAAGTGATAGTGATGGGCTCGGATGAAAAACCAATTAATAAATATAAAATGGTTGCGGGTATTACACCGAGTTAACCCAACGGGTCACGAGTTTAACGAGTTTGGGGTCCCGGGAACGCCTGGCATATAAATAGATGGATCAGCTGAGCAACTCTCATTTTCACTCAAACGCCATTCTAGAGAGAGAAAGTGTAGAGAGAGAAAGTGCCGGATTGAAGCTCGGGTGGTCAAGAATCGAAGGCTGGTGTTTGTGGACTCCTAAACTACAAGAATCAAGGTAAGAAACGTATCTAAATTGCTGCATTTGGTGAAAAACCCGAGTTTGGGGTTTTTGGGTTTTAAAGTGGCAAAAATCACCCCAAAACACACGTTTTAGAGTAAGAAAACGTGTAATGAGCTTAGATATAGCTTCCTGGATGATAATCCAAGGGTTTGGGTGGAAAGGATTGGATTTTTGGGCTAAAACGAGCTGATTCGTAAATTTCAGCTCGTTCTGCGAATTTAAGGTCTCATCCAGCGAAACTGTAAGTTCGTCCAGCGAAACTGGAAGGATTTACAGCGAAGTTACAATTTCGCTTCGGCGAAACTACATATTCGCCTGAGCGAAACTATAGTTTCGCTGATGACTATGCCAATGCCCAAGTTGACCTTAGATATTGCGAAACTAGGGAATTCCAACGAAAGTTGGGCGCTCGAAGTAGCGAATCTGTCCAGCGAAACTGGCAGAATGCTGCCCGGCGAAACTAGCAGCGAAACTGCTGATTCGCCCGGCGAAACTGCTGATTCGCCCGGCGAAACTGCTGGTGAATTTACGGGCGAAACTACCTGCGAACTTAGCAGCGAAACTAGGCAGAAATTAACTCATTTGAGTGTAAACTTATCTGCAGGCAGTGTAGTGTGACCCGCGACTTTAAGGCTTGATTGAGAAGCTGCTTGTCAAGCACAGGTGAGTTCTAGGACCCCTCATTTACTTGTTTCAAATGATTTTGGGGCTGGAACACATATAAACTTGTTTATTGACGTATGTATGTATGACCCATTTGGGTATAATGTTGTGTTATACGTCTAAGGTATGGTTGTGGACTCGATGTGTTATATAAGGTCATAGTATGAGTCCCCACGGTCTTGGAGGGACAGTTAGTGCTACTGCACTCGAGATGACGCATAGTAAGTCCCGGATTTGGGAAGGATACGGGAGTAAGTGCCTAGTGATGATTGATGATGTAGGCTATGTATGTACGAGGTTATGTATGATGATGTATGATGATGCATGTATGATGTTATGTATGACGATGTACGTATGATGCTAGGTATGATGATGTATGAATGGTATGTGTGTTCCTTACGATAATGTACGTATATCTTTCCACAACTTTACGTATTATGATGACAAATAAACGAAGTATTATGTAACGTAAAGTGAAAGATAATGAAAGAGGAACATGACGATGAATGCATGTATTAATGAATAAGTGAAAAATGAATATGACGACTAATACATGCATTAATGAACTAACGAAATAAGTCTTGTAAGCATTGGATAAGGTAAATGGGTCCTTCTTTGTGATTGACCATACGTACGGTACCTCTACCGCTTACCTCTAGTACTGCGGCACCACGTTTAGCTGTCTCTCCATAGACTTCGGCCCAGTACTGTGGCATACGCTTTGCTATTCATTTAATAACTTCGGCCCAGTACTGTGGCATACGCTTTGCTGTCTCTGGATTGACTTCGGCCCAGTAGCTAAGACAGTTTGGGGTTTAGCATATGGTATTGGTACAAATGATATCCAATGTACAAGCAAAGTTATAAAGGACGAATGAATAAATAAATGAAAGAGATAATAAAGATATTATCTATGTGGATGCGTATGATGTATGATTGCGTAAAGAAAAGAATGGTTTTAATGGAAACGAAGTATGTTTATTATAAAAACTAGAACTCACTCAGCAACGCTGACTTTTTATGTGTTTCCAGTTGGCAGGTAGCGTTGCTGGGGATGGCACGAGGCGGCTACTCAGCTCTTTTGGGATGGCATTCTCCTTTTGATAATGCTACCCGCACTGGAAGTGGGGGTGCATAATACATGCAACAAAGTATGTTGCATGAGAGTGTCAAGAGTTCCTTAAGGGTTCCGATGTACGGAAGTACTTAAGGAATATTCTTTATGATGAAAAATTTTATGTTTTAATAATAGAGGTCACTGTTTATGACCCTATGATTGTTGAGGATTCACATGAACGAGATTATCCTCGGTTTCATATGCTCCAGCAGCAATCATAGTAAAGCTAGGCAATGTAAAGAAAAGCTTGTATTTTGTAACCAAGTCAATGATGTAATGACTTTTATGAATGAATGAGAATGTATATTTTATTAATTCCGCTGCGTTATTTTATGAGTATATACATTATGTATGTTTTACGTGCGATGAACCACCAACCGTAAGGCGCCCGGGAGCGGGGCCTTACAAGTTGGTATCAGAGCAAAAGTTTAAGTAAAATGGGTAAATTTTCAAAATAAACCTAAACTTAAACTGAAAATGGGACAGAAAGGAAAGGAATGCCATCTGAGTAGCTGCGTGCCATCAGGTATTTTCTTAAAGATTAAATAGTATTATGTGCGCATGTAATGTGGTTTATGTGTACTGTTAGACTTAGATACTAATGTAGTCAGGACAGGTAATGCTCGGGGTACGAAGAGTAAAGTAAGTGGCTAATCACAACTGGCCACTGTAATTAGGGACTTACTATACTTGACATAAACTGAGCTATTTCCTTGAATGACCGTGTTGGTATTTGAACCTTTCAGTGTGTGTCAAAAGATGGCTAGCGGTAGATCTTCTAAGGTTTTGCCAGATGGGGGTCGTGGTAAACGTGGTGTTGAACCGCGTGTCACGAGAAGCATGGCTAGGGCGGCTGAAAGGGCACTCGAAGAGCCTGAGGCCCCTCATTTGGAGGGCAGCGATGATGGCACTAGTTTGAGGATCGCCATGAAAGAGGCTGTTGTGGAGGGAGTCCAACAGGCCTTACAGGCAATTCTGCCATCCATGGTGACTGAGGTAATTAGAGCGGTGAAAGAGACGACTGCTATTGAAGAAAGCACGAAGAATAGCGACGACAAGAACTGGAACGGAAAGCGGGTTGGACGTGACAGTGCCACACTCAGCAAAAAGGTTGTAAGGACGGAGGACCGGCGTGCAGCTTCGTCTGGTGCGAGGACGAGGAAGTGTGGTAAGCGTGCCAAAGAACACCTCGGGGAATGTAGATTGGGGACCAATATCTGTTTCCGATGTGGGAAGCACGGTCATGTGGCCAGAGAGTGTGGAGTGGTACGGTGCTACAACTGCAGTGGAAGAGGTCACATAAGCAGGGATTGCAAGAAGCCAAGGGCTGAGGGCGCAGGGCCTTCACGATAATGCTGGAGCAGGCTAGGACGAGCCCCGATATAGTGTCAGGCATGTGTCTAGTAATTCAAACTCTGTCATCCGTGTTGTTTGATTCCGGAGCCAGAAAGAGTTTTTGTTTTTGTTGTTTTTCTATGCTAAGTTGCTCACTAGGAGTAGAAGTATTGATAAGCTCTTGGGTGTAGAAACCGCCATAGGTAAGTCTGTCAGGATTTCCGAAACGATAGTAGACTGCGAGGTGGAGTTAGAAGGTCATAGATACCTGGTTAGACTAGATGTGATAGCCTAGGGTGATTTCGATTCAGTTCATGGGTTGGATGGGTTGGTGGACTTCGAGGCAAATATAGCGTGTCGTGAGAAGATGATTCGTTGATAGCACCAGACGGGAGTCCAATAACTGTATATGGGGATCGGGTCATGATGATTTCGAAGATGATCTCAAAGGCGGTGGCGGGGAAAGTGTATGAGGTGCGGATGTCGCGCCTACTTATGATATGTAAAAGATGTGGTAAATGCAGAGGGAATTATGGTGGACCCGGAAAAGGTGGAGGCCGTATTGCAATGGAAGCCTCCTAGGACGCCATCCGAGATTCGTAGCTTCTTGGGACTGGCAGGCTACTACCGGAGGTTTATTTAAGACTTTTTCCAAGATAGCCTCGCCTTTGACAAAATTGACTAGCAAGGACGTGAAGCTGGTGTGGGGTCGAGAATAGGAGGATGCCTTTGAGGAGTTGAAGACGAGACTGACACAAGCTCCTGTCTTGACATTGCCCGAGGGAAATGAAGACTTGGTGGTCTATTCGGATGCATCCTATTCTGGGTTGGGTTACGTATTGATACAACGCGGAAAGGTCATAGCCTATGCATCTCGACAACTGAAGACCCACGAAGTCAATTATCCCACGCACAACCTAGAACTAGCTGCGGTGGTTTTCGCGTTGAAGATTTGGCGGCACTATCTATACGGGACGAAGTGCACCATCTTCACGGATCACAAGAGCTTGAAGTACTTCTTCGAGCAGAAGGATCTAAACATGAGGCCGAGGCGGTGGTTGGAGCTAATAAAAGATTATGATTGTGAGATCCATTACCACCCGGGCAAAGCCAATGTGGTGGCTGATGCCCTTAGCCGGAAGGAAAGGCCCGAGCCGATTCGGGTGAAGGCTTATCAGCTGATTATGACCTCTGATGTGATGACACAGGTTAAGGAGTTCCAAGACGAGGCTTTGAAGGAAGATCGTCTTAACTCCGAAAGGATGAGAGGTCTAGTTACAGAACTGGGTGAGAACACTCTTGGTGTTAAGACCCAATTTGGGTGAGTGTGGATTCCTCGGTACGGGGATCTACGTGGAAAGATCATGGATGAGGCCCATAAGACTCGATATTCCATTCACCCCGGTGCTACCAAGATGTACCAAGACATGAAGAAAGACTATTGGGGGCCGGGCATGAAGCGTAATGTGGTGGAATATGTGAGTAAGTGCATGACTTGTTCACAGGTCAAGGCAGAGCATCAGAAACCGTACGGGAAGATCCAACCGTTGGATATACCCGAGTGGAAGTGGGAGCACATCACCATGGATTTCATCACGAAACTACCACGTACCTCGAAAGGGTATGATGCTATATGGGTGATAGTTGATCGATTGACGAAGAGTGCCCACTTCCTACCGATCCGCGAGACGTATTCATCTGAAAGATTGGCGGATCTATTTATCAAAGAAATGGTAGCTCGTCATGGCGTACCGGTGTCTATTGTGTCTGACCGTGACACCCGGTTTACCTCCAAGTTTTGGAAGAGGTTTCATGATGCAATGGGGACGAGGCTACAAATTAGCATGGCATATCATCCCCAGACAGACGGTCAGTCTGAGAGGACGATCCAAACACTCGAAGACATGCTTCGAGTGTGCGTGATCGATTTTGGAGGAAGTTGGGACGATCACCTGCCGTTAGCAGAATTCCCGTACAATAACAGTTATCATGCGAGCATTGGCATGCCGCCCTACGAGATGTTGTACGGTAGGAAGTGTAGGACGCCTGTATGTTGGGGAGACATTGGGCAGAAGGAACTGGGTGGTGTCGAGGTGGTTGAAGCAACGACTGAAAAGTTAGAAAAGATCAAAGCCTTCATGAAGGCGGTGAAAGACAGACAAAAGTCATATGCTGACAAGAGGCGAAGACCGATAGAATTCAAGGTCGGTGATCGGGTCATGTTGAAAGTCTCGCCTTGGAAAGGAATTATTAGGTTCCGAAAGCGGGGTAAACTGAGCCCGCGGTATATAGGCCCTTTCCGAATTATCGCCCGTGTGGGAGAGGTGGCCTATAGGTTGGAACTGCCAGATGAGCTGAGTGGAATTCACCCGACCTTCCACGTATCTCATCTGAGGAAATGCTTGGCCGACGAAGATATAACTGTACCGCTGGAGGATATCGAAGTAGACGAACGGCTCAACTACGTGGAGCAACCAGTGGCGATCATCGATAGAAAAGAGAAACGGCTAAGAAACAAAGTGGTTCCTCTTGTGCGTGTACAGTGGAAGCACAGGAAGGGATCTGAGTCTACGTGGGAGACTGAAGAAGAAATGAGACAACATTACCCACATCTGTTCGAAGAATAACAGGTTTCGAGGACGAAACCTAAATAAGGGGGGTGGACTTGTAACACCCGGAAAATTTTCTAATCGAGTCAAGTGATAGTGATGGGCTCGGATGAAAAACCAATTAATAAATATAAAATGGTTGCGGGTATTACACCGAGTTAACCCAACGGGTCACGAGTTTAATGAGTTTGGGGTCCCGGGAACGCCTGGCATATAAATAGATGGATCAGCTGAGCAACTCTCATTTTCACTCAAACGCCATTCTAGAGAGAGAAAGTGTAGAGAGAGAAAGTGCCGGATTGAAGCTCGGGTGGTCAAGAATCGAAGGCTGGTGTTTGTGGACTCCTAAACTACAAGAATCAAGGTAAGAAACGTATCTAAATTGCTGCATTTGGTGAAAAACCTGAGTTTGGGGTTTTTGGGTTTTAAAGTGGCAAAAATCAACCCAAAACACACGTTTTAGAGTAAGAAAACGTGTAATGAGCTTAGATATAGCTTCCTGGATGATAATCCAAGGGTTTGGGTGGAAAGGATTGGATTTTTGGGCTAAAACGAGCTGATTCGTAAATTTCAGCTCGTTCTGCGAATTTAAGGTCTCATCCAGCGAAACTGTAAGTTCGTCCAGCGAAACTGGAAGGATTTACAGCGAAGTTACAATTTCGCTTCGGCGAAACTACATATTCGCCTGAGCGAAACTATAGTTTCGCTGATGACTATGCCAATGCCCAAGTTGACCTTAGATATTGCGAAACTAGGGAATTCCAACGAAAGTTGGGCGCTCGAGGTAGCGAATCTGTCCAGCGAAACTGGCAGAATACTGCCCGGCGAAACTAGCAGCGAAACTGCTGATTCGCCCGGCGAAACTGCTGGTGAATTTACGGGCGAAACTACCTGCGAACTTAGCAGCGAAACTAGGCAGAAATTAACTCATTTGAGTGTAAACTTATCTGCAGGCAGTGTAGTGTGACCCGCGACTTTAAGGCTTGATTGAGAAGCTGCTTGTCAAGCACAAGTGAGTTCTAGGACCCCTCATTTACTTGTTTTAAATGATTTTGGGGCTGGAACACATATAAACTTGTTTATTGACGTATGTATGTATGGCCCATTTGGGTATAATGTTGTGTTATATGTCTAAGGTATGGTTGTGGACTCGATGTGTTATATAAGGTCATAGTATGAGTCCCCACAGTCTTGGAGGGACAGTTAGTGCTACTGCACTCGAGATGACGCATAGTAAGTCCCGGATTTGGGAAGGATACGGGAGTAAGTGCCTAGTGATGATTGATGATGTAGGCTATGTATGTACGAGGTTATGTATGATGATGTATGATGATGCATGTATGATGTTATGTATGACGATGTACGTGTGATGCTAGGTATGATGATGTATGAATGGTATGTGTGTTCCTTACGATAATGTACGTATATCTTTCCACAACTTTACGTATTATGATGACAAATAAACGAAGTATTATGTAACGTAAAGTGAAAGATAATGAAAGAGGAACATGACGATGAATGCATGTATTAATGAATAAGTGAAAAATGAATATGACGACGAATACATGCATTAATGAACTAACGAAATAAGTCTTGTAAGCATTGGATAAGGTAAACGGGTCCTTCTTTGTGATTGACCATACGTATGGTACCTCTACCGCTTACCTCTAGTACTGCGGCACCACGTTTAGCTGTCTCTCCATAGACTTCGGCCCAGTACTGTGGCATACGCTTTGCTGTTCATTGAATGACTTCGGCCCAGTACTGTGGCATACGCTTTGCTGTCTCTGGATTGACTTCGGCCCAGTAGCTAAGATAGTTTGGGGTTTAGCATATGGTATTGGTACAAATGATATCCAATGTACAAGCAAAGTTATAAAGGACGAATGAATAAATAAATGAAAGAGATAATAAAGATATTATCTATATGGATGCGTATGATGTATGATTGCGTAAAGAAAAGAATGGTTTTAATGGAAACAAAGTATGTTTATTATAAAAACTAGAACTCACTCAGCAACGCTGACTTTTTATGTGTTTCCAGTTGGCAGGTAGCGTTGCTGGGGATGGCACGAGGCGGCTACTCAGCTCTTTTGGGATGGCATTCTCCTTTTGATAATGCTACCCGCACTGGAAGTGGGGGTGCATAATACATGCAACAAAGTATGTTGCATGAGAGTGTCAAGAGTTCCTTAAGGGTTCCGATGTACGGAAGTACTTAAGGAATATTCTTTATGATGAAAAATTTTATGTTTTAATAATAGAGGTCACTGTTTATGACCCTATGATTGTTGAGGATTCACATGAACGAGATTATCCTCGGTTTCATATGCTCCAGCAGCAATCATAGTAAAGCTAGGCAATGTAAAGAAAAGCTTGTATTTTGTAACCAAGTCAATGATGTAATGACTTTTATGAATGAATGAGAATGTATATTTTATTAATTCCGCTGCGTTATTTTATGAGTATATACATTATGTATGTTTTACGTGCGATGAACCACCAACCGTAAGGCGCCCGGGAGCGGGGCCTTACAATGTCAACAGCAAAACATGCTTCCTTGATGGAAGGGTTAGTAACAATAGAAAACATATTTAAGTTCAAAACCTTCTCACCAAACTTCATGTTCACCATTCCTAGCTCACAATATTGGACTGCCTGTGCAGTAGCTAGAAACGGCCTACCCAAGATGACTGAATGTGGTGCATTCTCAATAGAAGAAGTGTAATCCAGTACCAGAAAATCCACTGGGCAGTAGCAATCTCTCACCTTTACAATGACATCTGTTAGCATACCCCTGGGCCTAATGGGTGTTTGGTTAGCCAACATTATTAGGGTATCAATATATTTCAATGGACCAAAATCAAATTTGTCATATAAATGCCCGGGGAGGATGCTAACACATGCTCCTAGATCTAAAAGTGCCCGATCAATTTTAAGGTCTCCTATATGAATTGGAATCAAGGGCACTACTGGATCTGGGAGTTTTAGGGGTAATTTATCTAACAAAGGAACACTTACCTGAGATGTGAATTCCAAAGCATTAATGTGTACTTGTTTTGAGCTCGTGGAACTAGATTGGTGATTAGGATTCACCACAGTATCACTTGGCAGCTCTCCTTTATTCTTCTTCAAGTTTGCTACTTCTGTTGCGAGTTGGCCCATTTGGATGCTCAAAGATTGAATGGCCTTGTCACGAATTTCATCTTTTTGGGCCCGAGCATCATCCAACTGATTTCTCTTTTGCATCTCCTGTTGCATCATCATAAGAATATCCATAACTTCATTCCCGCTTGAAGTAACATGACCCGCTGAACCACCTTGCTCATTACCCGATTGTTGGGGTTGCCTTTGGAAATCTTGCTTGTTCCCACCCCAGTAATTGCCTTGACTATTGAATTGTTGGTGAGGCACATAGTTACCTTGGGTGTTTCCTTGAAAATTCGGGTTGGATTGATTGGCCAGATTCCCATAACTGAAGTTGGGATGATTTCTCAAACCGGGATGGTAGGTATGGGAATTCATGTTGTAATTTCTTCCACCAAACCCTTGACCTTGAATAGCATTCACTTCCTCCACTTGTTCAAAAGTTACCGTGCAAGAATCCACAGTATGCCCCAACTCATTGCAATTTGTACAAACATTATAAACTTGATTTGTAGCTTGTACATTACCATCATCCACCGCATGAACTGGAGCTCGTGTAATGACCGGTCGTGCTCGTCTTGATGATTGAGCCTTCCTCTTCGATGTAACCGCCATTTGTTCCAAAAATGCCCAATCGTCTTGCTCATAATTCGTACCAAATGTACCATTTGTGATAGACATTAAATCCCGAGCATCTTCAGAATGAAGCCCCTCGTGAAAAGCATTCAACAACTCCCATAACTCAATTCCATGATGAGGAAAATTCTTGATCATCATGTTAAACCGCTCAAATGCCTCATGGAACATTTCACCTTGTTGTTGTTGGAAACTTCTCAAGCTTCTCCTAGCATCATTAGTCTTTTGAGCTATGAAAAACTCTTCCAAAAACCTTTGTTGCATTTCAGCCCATGTGTAAATTGAAGCGGATGGCAAAGTGTAAAACCACCTCTTTGCCTTATCCTCCAATGAAAACTGAAATAACACCAACTTGACATCATCCGTAGAAAATCCTTGACCACCAATTGTGTTACAAATTGAGTCATAAGCTTCCAAATGAAAATAGGGTTCTTCCGTTGCTAACCCTTTGTACTTTGGCAAACTTTGAAGTGAATTCGTTCGGACTTCAAACGTTCTCCCTTGATTGTTTTGAGGGATGACCACAGGTGAAGGATTATTTATGATGATTGGACGAAAGTATGCCTCAATACCCCTAGCAACATCCCAATTATGCCTTCGTGGAACACCCAACCTAACTCTTAGTCGCTGAGGACCCATTGGTCTTTGAACTTGTGGTCCTGGAGGCATGAATTGCTGAAATGGTGGTTGAAAGTTTGCTCCCCCATGTTGTGGAAGAACCTGCTCTTGAAACTGTGGCCCATGTGGCCTTACTTGGGGTTGCATTTGTTGTGGTATAACTTGTTGCTGCACAACTTGTGGTTGTAATCTCCCATATCCTTGCATAGCTTGTCCTTGACTATAAACATAATTTCCTTGATCAGCATCTCCTTCGTACGTGTACCCTTCTTCATCATATCTCCTAAATTCATCACCATAATCACCATCAACACCAGCTCATCCTACTCCCGATGTTTGTACAACTTGAGGTTGTTGGTCTTGTGTATCCGGTTGCATTTGAGAGGTAGAGGGAGTATGAAATATGGATGGGTTGGATTGATATGGTTGTGGTTGTGGTACTGGTCGAAACGATGATGATTGACCGGTTGTTGGGAAGAAATGAGAAAAAGGGCGGAATAGGTGCTGATGGGTCAAAGCTAAAGGAATGTTCGGTTTGGGTACTGGTAGGTAATGGGGTATGGGTTGGTTTAGTCTCAGGGGGTAATGTAGGATTGGGTAAAGGCTCGGATGGTATTGTTTGACCCGTAGTAGGAGGTGGTGAAAGCGGATCCATTGTGTTTCGTGGTGTAACGGGTGATGTAGGTGCTATTGGTGAACCACTGATTTTGTTTTGTCGATGTAAGACTCTGTTACTGCAAGCAGCTCGTTCAATTTCTGGATCAAACACTAATGGTGATGATGAGCTCGAATTCCTGGTATGAATACACCTGAAACAAAACCTGCACACTACACACAACCAGCGTAACACCGAAATAACAAAACAAAACTAATAAGCAAACACACGTTGCGCACAACTCCCGGTAACGGCGCCAAAATTTGACGTGAGGTCGAAGTCTCAATCAAATTTAAAACCAAATACTACTAATTAGCTAGCGGTAAGTGGGTATCGAACACAGGGAGTTTGTGGAATATGTGTTAACTCAAGCAAATTGCAATTACCTAAATTTAACTAAGATGATAAATAAGTAAAGTTCAATAATCTGTTGATTTGTTGAATTGGCTTAAAGCAAGAAATAAAAGTAATTTGGTTTGTAACAATCGGTAATGAGAGATATGTTTTCCTTTGGTATCCGGATTTTAACAAATGATGATATTGGTGTTAATTGGGAAGAACCACATAGACATGGTTCATGAGTGTGTGCTTATGTGTGATCAAAGAGGACTAAGTACTTGTATTAGCAAAGTTATCTCTCAATAATCAGTATCACTATCGAATTACCCAACCCTTCCACTTAATCAAGATTTGCCTATGGTATCAAGAACGTATGGTTAAAGTTAAGCAATGCATAAATGACCCATTACACATAATACACAATCATCATGACAAAACAATCACAAGATCAATTTCATCATCCCATAAATAGAAAACACCAACATGATCAAAGTTACAAATCCTTCAAACCAAAAGGAAACACACAAGAAGACTAGCCACTCATAGTTTTATGCATGAAAACAAGATTCAAGATACAATTCATAACAATCAAAATGAAATAGCAAGGATTAAAGTACCACAAGATCTTGTTCTTTAACACATCTAAGAAGATCAACAAAAGCTTAGCTAAAGAAAACTTCCATTCTCATCACCCGAATGATTTTTGTTCCAAGAAGATGATGCCTCAAATCAATTGTTTTCAATGCTTTTAAACAAAGCATTCCAGCCAAAAAGTTACAGACATTCTCCAAAAACTCATCACCTTTCCATATTTTGAGCAAAAAGGCATCCACTTGTGATTTTAATAAGTGAATCCACTTGTCAGGAAATCGCCACTACCGTAACTTACGGTAGCCACCGTAAGTTACGGTAGCCACAAGGATTGTACGGCAGAAAGCTTCTGCATTACGGTGGAATTTATGGATGTTTGGGGTCTACCGTACCTTACGGTGGCCACCGTAAGGTACGGTAGAGCCCTGAAAATTTGTTTCTTCTTTTCTTCTTTCCACGCACGTCCAATCCGCTCCACGCTCGCAACATTTTCTCCATTTTTAGCTCCCAACATACCTGAAACATAAGCAACTGTAGTTATCTAATTCAAGATAATTACACGATTAAATGAGAGAATGTTACACGTTTTAACATCATAAAAGGGTTGTTCCTTGAACCACCCGTCAGATATTGAGATAGAGGATTTGATGGATCAGAGGAGACAAGTTGTTAATGGCCATCGGTTGAAACCATATCTAGATGGCAGTGCTATCAATAGAGGGTCAATGGAAAAGGTGAGTTCTATACCGAACTCATCGGAGGATACGACCGTCTGAGGGTCCCAAAAATTCTAGCTAAAGACTTGAAAGTTAGCGCTTATGGGAGGCAACCCGAGGTTTGATATCGTTTATTTTTATTTTTATTTTTTTTAATTTTAAATTTTTATAGATTGTTTGCAATTTTGTTCAGTTCTTTGAATTTGTGAAACTAACCCACCACAATGTGCAAGGGTGAAGACGTTCCATTATCAAGTAAGTGTATCGGGATCCAAATGTGAGTCGGGGATGACTCTATATTTTTTACGGGGGTGGAATCATTTATGTAATATTCCTTCTTAATTCCTTTTTCTTTACTTTATAATTTCATTACTTTCAAATTTTACATTTACAATAAGCTTCCAAAATAATAAATTAAAATAAAAAATAAAAAGTTCATCGGAATGCGCAGTGCCGTAACCTACGGTGGAGCCGCAGGCTACGACAGGTTGGGCTACGGCCAACTTTCTAGGCTACGACCAGCTTTTTAGGCTACGGGAGAAACCAAACAGAACACCACTCACCGTAACCTACGGCTACGGTGCGTAACTGTTAAAAAAAGAAGAGGGAAATAATAATGCACTAGCAGACATTTGCTTCCATCACTCCCCCTCTTCTTCTTCTTTTCACCCATAAACTCCATAGCCATTCTTCATCTTCCTCATAACTCCACCAATTTCTACAAATCTATACTCTAACTTGAGTATTTTTTTGAGGCGAATACAACCTTAGTGTTGGTTTTTCACGATTCACGCATGTTTGCGAGAAATCTACACGTGTGGTGACGAGCCCTAATTGTCAAATTTGGGGCTTTTGAAAATTGAAGCTATTTGACCACCATTGACATTGCCTTGCGTGTTTTAAACAACTAAGGTACGTTATTCATCCAATTTTCTCATACGTTTACAAAATCCTTGAAGGAATCTTATTAGAGGCTTAAATTGTGAATGTTGAATGTTTGAAGTCTTGCATATGGTGCTTAGTTGATTTAAATGAGGATATATGTTAAGATTGCAAGTATTTATGTTCCATTGTTACTTGATTTGTGAATAAAAGATGGCTATTGTTTTCAAAGTAGTGTAATGGAATGTTCAAATACTAATGAGAATGGTCAGTGCTGCAAAAATCGCGACTAGCCTCCGATTAGTCGCCGGTTAGTCGCTAATCGGAGGTTAGCCGCTTCGATTTCACCAAATCGGAGGTGCTAGGCGGTAGTCGGTCAAAATCCGTCAAAGCCGTAGCAAATCGTCCTAATCGGTGGTGTTCTGGTGATGATAACCGCTGGATTTTACCATTCCGGCGCCGGATTTGTATATTCTGGCGAGGATGTGCCACCGGAATGATAGAACGGAGGATTTCGGTGATGGAGTGATGGAAGGGAACTGGATGTTCTATTTTAGGGTTAGATTATTTTATTAAGTTTTTGAAATTTTACATTTAACCCCCTCAATATCCACCAATTTACCAATTATCCCCCAAACTTGCAAATTATTTCATAAAAAAGTATAAAATTATATATAAATTTGCAAAATTATACATAAAAGTCTGATCCGATTAATTCCGATTAATCCCGATTAATCCCTATTAATCCCTAGTCCCCACCTCACCGCCCGACTAGCGCCTAGCGATTTTTACAACACTGAGAATGGTAATATTGATGTTGAACATTAAAGGATAATGCCTTCATGTTGAGAGATTGTTTACAGTTTCCAACTTTATGTCATAGCTAATTGGCAATCTATGAATGTTGGATTTTGTAATTGACTGGTCATCATCTAGCACAAGTGTGGGGAAGTTATTGTCAACAATTGCACATTTGTTTAACTTTCTAATTGTACATTGACTTGTTTGGTTGGGTGTTGCTGGCTATATGCAGATGGTGCGTTCTAAAGATCAAGCTAGCTCAAGCAAGGGTAAAGGTAAAAGTGTTGCCAAACCTCACCCATTGAAATAGCAGAGAGTTGGATCATTTATGATACAAGATGAACCGATGGCTCATGCTCAAGAAACATCGTAACAGGATTATTATGAACCACCTCTAAAGCCGGATTAGGTTGGTGGTCCTTTGACCAATACTCCTTATTATTAGCAACCAACATTGTTCAATGAGAAAATGGAAAAGAATAAGGAGCCAGAAGGAGGATTTATGTGTGAGAAAGATGTTGACATTGAACAATTTAGGCATTTTGGCATTGTGCAGAAGTTTGAAGCACTTGGATGGGAAGCGGCTTTAAGGTGTTATGATGGTGAGAGAGATAGAATCTATATGGAAGCAATTCAAAGTTGGGTTGGGAGTCTAGTGTTAGATATGGGAAGTAACCCACCCAGAATGATGTCATTGAAGGGATCTGTGGGTAGTGTTGATGTAATTATGTCAATGGACACATTGAACGAGATTGCAAAGTTTGATAGCAAACTGGAAACACAATACGTCTATACTGATGAAGATGTGTTGTACAATAAACCTGAACGACACCCACGGTGGAGTGAAATGATGCAAGAGATTTTTTGGAAGGAAAAGGAAAAGGCAAGGATCTGAGGAAAGATGAGTTGAGGCTTCCAGCGAGATTGTTGTTAACAGTTGTGCAATAACAAGTACTCCCACGACGAAGCGACAGAGCAAGTGTCAAGCATCCGGATGTCCCAATCCTATACACTTTGGTGATGAGTCGACCGAAGGTATCTTATAGATACCTAGTGATGATGAACATATGGATGTCCAGGAATAACAGAGAAAGAAGGTTGATCCCGTATTGTAGGCTGATCACCGCTTTGCTAAAAAGGTATGGAGCAATCACTGAACTTTCCAGTTTTTACACGATAAAGAAAGGACATACACCACTGACATTATCATCATTGAGTATGTATGGGTGGAAATATGTGAGGACGGATCGATACCACAAGCTGAAAAATGGAGGAAGAAAATGGAGGGTTTTGAGACCAGATGCAAGAAGGTTGGAACCAAGTGAGGCGGATGAACCGGAGAGCAAATACAGTATCATGGGAGAAAGCGAGGATGATGAGGAGGAGGGTCAAATAGCCACCAGGACTAGAGCGGGTACCAGTTCACGCACGCCCCTTGCTGAGGGTATGCATTATGAGCCTGCTAGCACTGATCCAGATATGACTACATTTGTGGAGCAAGCGAGACCTGTTACTTATGGTGGATGGCCCGAGTATGCATAACTAATCTTTGATCAGAACACCCAGAGTACCGAACAACAAAGGTGGGATGCACAGAGGTTATATGACAGAAAGGAACATTGGAACCAAGTTCACCAGTACACGTTTCAGAGGGAGATCAGCCATAGATTCGAAGACGACCAACAAAGGAGGATGCATGCAGATTGGCGTGCTGGTGAGCAAGTGGTGGTCAACCCACTGTTTATTGATTAGTCTACGCTCCTTCCATATGATGGCACTGTTGATTATCCCGTTCCACCTGTCCACCACTCAGAGTGGGTGGACCCCCATCAGGATCATTCTCAGAGACAAGAAGAAAGTAGTTCGGCGGATGCCTTCGGGTTTTCAGGAATGGTGGACACGTTGACAGCTCTCTTTGGGCCTCCTTAGCCACGTTATTATTGAGCACTCTCTGATCCATGATCAGGTCCACGTGTTTCACCCTTATCTTTATTTTCATGTTGTTTTGTAGGATTGTTAAATTGTTTAGTTTATTTTTGTGTGTTTTGGTGGTGTGGTTAAACTAGATGTGATGAGAATGATGTATTGTGGGTTTATGTTATGGTTCTGAGTTGAAATTAGCCAATTATGATTTGCATGGGTCTTGAAAGTCAACATTTAAGCTACAAATCATACATTGGGGACAATGTCTCTCAAGTGTGGGGATGTGGGAAATGTTAGAAATCTTCAAAAATTTTGAAAAAAAGGGGAATTTTGTCCCTTAAGTCCCAATTGTGCATGAAAGCTTAGTTGCAATTTAAATCGAGAATGTTAGTCTAACCGATACACAAGCTAAGGTTTTTAATCATGGTTGACTTAAAAAAATATTCTTGAATTAATTGGTGAAATCTAACCGGGGGTAATAAGCTAGATGGTAGACCCTTTTATGCATGCTCTCACATCTGTAACCTGTTATCACACCGTTTCCAGTGAGGATTAAGACTATGTATGAGCACTAGAACATTATTATAATTGATTGCTTGATATCTGTTCATGTGTGTATTACCAAGAATGTTCATGATTCTAGAACTTGCCTAGTATATGCATTTTGAGATTATAGACTGAGTTAGTGCACAAAAGTGATTAAGGCATTAGGATTAACCCACTTGTTGTTATGCCTTCTCCATTTTTGTTTGTTCTCAATCTCCACCTTTGCATTCTTCCTTAGATGCCATGTTAAGTCCCCCAACCTGTTCTTTGTTAACCCATTAAGCCTATTAAACCCAATTCTATTTTCTTTACCCATGTAGTGAAATCCATTAAATGTTGCTAATAGTGTGCTGGAATATTAGCTTAAAAAAGTACCACAATGGGTCAAAGATGCCCAAACTTATGAATAGTTTAGCTTTATTGATAAGGAGAAGTACGGGTTACTTTTACCCGAGAATTTGAATAGCTACTCTTGCATTGCTAGTAATATAGTATATCTAATTAGATTTCACTATTTCTTTTTGCCAATTTTGCTTATTCTCCTTTCGCACCCAAATCATAGTCTCACATTGCAACCATTTAAACACCTTATGATTTGTGCATTACTTAAGTCAAGTGGTAGAGTTATGATTTTTAGGCAAGCTTATGGTAATTGTGTTACATTTCTTGGTCTGAGTGTTACAGAAAAATACTAGTGCATCTCACTAGTCCAAAAATTAAACGAAGGGAAGTGACATTTGTGAGGGGTGTGTTGGCATGCATAGGGAACACTTTAAGGTTGATTAGGCCTGGGTAGAGAGAACCATGATTCAAAATTGATAAAATTTTATTGCAAAATGATATGTACTTAGTTGTGTAATTAAGTTGGGTATGATTTTGAACCTTGACTAACATTAGTTAAGATAGACAGGATCGTGTTGTTAACAAAAGCTGTAGTGTCACGAGCGGATTCGCTTGAGGACAAGCAAAAGATAAGTATGGGGAAGTGATGAGTGTATTGTGTAATGACGTTTTATGCTATTAAAGGTTAAAGATTACATGTTTATATATGTTAATTACTTGGAATAGTATGACTATGTAAATGTGTTTTTCAGGTTAAACAAGTGATTTGAAGAGCTTACACGAGGAGATTCCAAGTCAAAGTGGCCAGAAGGCTGAAAAGAAGGTCGGCTGAAAATTGAGGCTGCCGTAGGCTACGGCAGTGCCGTAGGCTACGGCAGTGCCGTAGGCTACGGCAGTGCCGTAGGCTACGACAGGGTTAGACAGGATTTTTTTTTCTTTTATTCAAAATTTTTAGGTTTAGAGAGGATTCTTCACCCCTTCGACTTGGACGACTGAGAGTCGACTAAATTTCACCATCGGAAGCCCGCCAATCATCAATTCATCACTCCCAATGGTGTTCTACATCAGATTTGAAGATATTCTCGCAATAATGAGCGGCTAATTTCTAGTGATTTCCTTTGGGACTAGGGTTCGTGTAAGTGGTTGATTTGATTCAGTTTCTTTCATGTTTGGATACGCAATCTAAGCATTCGATGCTTGTTGCAATGTTTTGTTGAAAGGTTGTAATCGGTTACATGTTATGTGCAATCATTCTCTTTGTCTTTCAGTTCCTGAGATTTCTAGCAATTAGGATTTCTTAGAGAAAGGGTTGATTGGATAATTTGTAGTTGGTAACTGAGTGATGAACCTTCCATTGTCTTGCAATCAAAGTAAATTGTCCTCATTTATCACAATTGTTCATCAAATAAACAAATCATGTTTTAGTAGTTACCAAACGAAACTTGATTAACACATTTATGTTGAACCCGAACCCTGAAGGATTCACAGTTTTCTCTTATTTGTTTACTACTCATTAGCATTAATCGTTCTTAGTTTAAACAAACAATTATTCAATTGGATTTAATTTTTTGCATAAGTTTCTTTGTTTAATTTTAGTTATTTCAACTACACTTTTCACAATACTCCTCGTGGTTCGACACCCGACTTACCCTATATAGTAAGGTATTAGGGATTGAGTTTTAACTCTCATTTTTGACGAGTCTTCGACCTCGATTAGTTGGATTAAGAAAATAGTATTTTAACTGTTCAATCCTTCATGGTTTAATATAAAGGTAAATTACATATTTTTTAAAATTATATTTGAGAATCACTAGTGAGAATTTATTATCTAAACAAATATGTAATTTTTGAAATTATTTCATACTCTTTTCTATAGCTATTATTGGATTTTCTTAGGTAATATGATTATTGTTACCGAGTTGTTTTGGGTTAAGAGCATTCATAATAGAGTTTTTATATGCATCTTTATGTCCATTGTTTAGAGATTTTTTATTTTAGTTTACACCTCCATTAAAGTATTTGCATCATATTTCTCATCATTATAATTAGAAAAAAATCATTATTTTTTCTCTTTTTTTTCTTTCAAATTTTTTTATACATTTATCATTATTTTTTCTCTCTTATTTATTCACAATCAGTTTCAAAAAATTTTAAAAATTAATAATGATCAATAGGGTCTTAACAAATATACAAATGAACAATAACATCTTTTATTCTTACCACTGACAGCCCCTCGCAGTCATTTCTTATCATATACGGAACATACTTAAAATAATATGAGGAAGGAGAAGTGAATGCTTTTAGAATCTCTATCGCCATCTACATCTTTAAATTTTAAGAAAGATATATTTAGAAGTACGACATAATTAAAATAATTAAGAAGATTATTAAAATATAAATAAAGAATAAATTAATATATTAATTTTAAATGTAACATTTAAATAAATATATAATTATAGGTTAATTAATGCATATTATTTAATAATAAGAAAGAAACATAGAAAAATAATTAATAATTGTCGTGACACCTAGCTTAACCATTTACTTATTAGGTGTAGGTATATTATGGGACAAAATAGGTTAGAAAAAAAGTGGGTAGTTTTACGTTTATATCCATCTACACGTCATGAAACAAGAAAAAAAGGCATCGATCTACATTATCTTCCTCCAGTCACATTCACTTCTACACATTTAAATCTTCGATCTTCACCAAATGATAGCGAATCACGAACCTCGACGACCACCGGAAACCATCGTAGTCTTTGATACGTCAAATGACACCACTAATCACTTATTGCATTCACGGAACATAGTAACACATTAAATTGGATTAACGAATTACTGGAACTTGGTCTTGATGTGAATATGGAACTACATTACCCTTTGCATTTGCAAACAAGGTAATCCTACAAATTCAAGTTTGAGCCATGTTAAGTAGATAATGATAAATTGTTGTAATGGGTAAACTATTACTATATTGAGGTTTTTAAAGCTAATCATATCATTAGTAACTATTTAGAAAGAATATGTTAACTACTTTACTTAATGGAATTCCTACTTATTTTTTCCCTTTACACTTTATTTTCCAAATGTAATATATATTCTAAATAAGTTCAAGAACCTTGGGAGTTGCCGTTCAAAGTTCTTGAGAGTATCGAAAAAATCACAACGTATAATCATAACATACGTTACATACAAAATAAAAAAGTTACACGCACTTTGTACTACTTCGGTCACCATGAAATTTCACAACCAAATAATACTCCAACACCACTCAAACGTTACAAATTTAATTTACATGGTCCAAAACACATAGGTAACATATAGATATTGTGAATCAATAGATCATTCAAGAGAAGACGCAAAGGGTATCAAGAATGGTATTGTGAGGGGGGTCACTCAAATGTGTAACCCAGTTGTCGAGTGGACCCTTTCCGGTGGTGATAGCTTGGATGGCGAACCCTAGAAACGCCACCATGGCGGAGATGGGCGTGCTTGATCTCGGCTAGTTGGAGGACCGCTTTCTTTTCAGGGTCTGTAGCCAGGTTTAACGGGTCGAATGGACCGCCTGGGTAGATTCTCTTTTTGGGGTCAAGTTCAGCATTCCTTTGAAACTCAATGTACCCAATAACTAAAACCTCGATCCATATCAGAGTGGTGATCGAGAATGGCAACGGTTGACCCAAGTAAGATGATCCATCAATTAGTTCCACCTAAAATATACATCAATTGTACGTACATTAGTGAATTTATTTGCTTAGTATTGAAGTATTGATATTAACAAGGTTTAAATTGCCTATGTACGCACCCACACATATATAGATGGTTTTAGTGTTCTACAGCAAGTGTTTTAT
This sequence comes from Flaveria linearis, assembly GCA_024085815.1. Lineage (NCBI taxonomy): Eukaryota > Viridiplantae > Streptophyta > Magnoliopsida > Asterales > Asteraceae > Flaveria > Flaveria linearis. The sequence continues at coordinate 63,951,449 of CM044009.1, forward strand.
TCATGTGAGACGTACGAATTCATTAGGATGTAATATCTCACATGTGTATGGTAGGCGAAGCGTATATACACATATAATTATGTACTGTAATGATCCAGTATATGTATATAACCACACAATATATGTTTATAATTATGCAACCTATGTATATAATATCTATCTATCTATCTACAGTTTTCAATGTTATTTAAAAAAACTTTTTTCTCACAAAAAATTATAGCAATTTTATATTTAAATTGAAGATAATAAAATTTTGATTTTACGGTATAATTTTCTAAACTGATGAAGTATATAAAACTTAACAAACAAATAAACAAACAAACATACTCAGTGTATCCCGCTGAAGAGCAGGGTCTGGGAGGGGTATATGGTGGCAAGTCTTTCCTCTATCTTGAAAGATAGAGAGACCGCTTCCGAAGAGACCTAACAAAGGCAATAACAATAACAATCATAATACAAGGCATACAACACAAAGATAGATATCACATGAAGAATTAGATAATGCGCTCATAAAAAAAACGGCATGTAACACCCAAAAAGGGTAGATGAGGAAAACTACACCTAACGTGTGGGGTCCGGCCATATGTCACCGTATACCCTTCCCACCCACAAAACCCACTAAAAGTCCTTAATTTTAATTCTACGCCTCCACTCACTTCTATCCTCGATCATGTTCTCAGAAAGATGCAAATCTATCATATCCCTCCTAATAACCTCGTCCCAAATCAACCTAGGTCTACCTCTACTCCTCCTACCCTCTAAGCTGATGTTCTCTACTGCTCGGACAGGTGCTGCCATCGTTCTCCTCTTCACGTGCCCAAACCATCTTAATCTTCCCTCTCTTATTTTTTCTGTGATACAAGCCACCTCTAGCCTCTGGCGAAAGACGTCGTTTCTTATCCGATCCAATCTTGTGTGTCCACACATCCACCTCAGCATTCGCATTTCTACGACCTCTATTTGTCTCTCGTGCAATTTCTTTATGGCCCAACAGTCTGTGCCGTATAACATAGCTGGACGTACTGCCACTCTGTATAGTTTTCCCTTTAGTTTTGCTGGGAACCTCTTATCACACAAAATCCCTGATGCTGCTCTCCACTTGCACCATCCTGATTGTATACGGTGTGCTACATCGCTGTGTATCTCTCCATCTTCTTGTACGTACGAGCCAAGGTATTTGAACCTAGACGTCCGGGGGACCGCCATGCCCTGGATACTGATTTGGGTGTCCTCTTCGGCCTCACCACTAAAGTTACAATGCATGTATTCTGTCTTAGAGCGACTTATCCTTAAGCCCCTGAGTTCTAATGCTGCTCTCCACTGTTCTAATCTCTCGTTAAGCACCGTCTTAGATTCTGATATTAAGACAAATACACCATGGGACTGGCTCTTGTATAGACTTGGTCATCTCGTCCAACACTACTGTGAAGAGGAATGGGCTCAATGCCGATCCTTGGTGGAGTCCTACTTCCACCGGGAAGTAGTCTGTGTCTCCGACAGGTGCTCGTACACACATTTTTGCCCCGTCATACATATCCTTTATTATTTTGATATACCTCTCTGGTACCTTTCTAAGTCGTAGACTTTCCCAGATGAGTTTCCGCGGCACATTGTCATAGGCTTTTTCTAGGTCAATGAATACCATATGCAGGTCTCTTTTCTTTTCTCTATATTTCTCCATTATCCTCCTTATGACGTGTATAGCTTCTGTTGTAGAGCGTCCTGGCATAAATCCAAATTGGTTTACCGCTATCTGAGTTTCTCGTCTAATTCTCGTGTCAACAATTCTTTCCCATGGCTTCATCATGTGACTCAATAGCTTTATTTCCTTGTAATTTGTGCAACATTGGACATGTCCTTTTTTCTTATATATGGGGACTATGACACTGCTTCTCCACTACTCTGGCATCTTTCCTGTCTTAAAGATAGCGTTGAATAAATCCGTTAGCCATTGTAAGCCCTCATCTCCAAGGCACTTCCATACTTCAATCGGAATGTTGTCTGGCCCCACCGCCTTAGTGTTGGAGCATATATAGTCATATATAGTGTGTCCGTCGCTTGACGAATAGTCTAGGCTTAATGTTATACACCTTGTAAACACATGAAACTGGGTCATTCGCAGGAGCATATGCGAATGAGACTCAGTCGTACGACTGAGTCATGCTAATGGACCAGTCGTGCGACTGAGAGATGCGATTGGGACATTCGTAAGACTGAACCATAAGAATGGTCCAGTCGTGCGATTGAACCATACGCATGGTCCAATCGCATGAATGGGCCCAGTCGCATCTAATATGGGCCGAGGCCTATATATACCAGTTTCAATGTGTAGAAACCTGAGGGTTTTGAGAGAGTCTGCCCGGGGCCTAGGTGCTGCCGGATGAGAGGGGAGATCATGCTCGATCTCCCCTTGCCAAAAGTTGTAATTCTTAAGTTGTAACGAGCTTAAAATCGTTATGTTTTATCAATGAAATCATTCGATTATTGTTCGTATCATTGTTTATCTTTTGGTTTTGATCCTTCCGTCAAGAACACGCTCGGATGTTTATCGATCCAGTGACTTCACAATTGGTATCAGAGCCGGTTACTGCTAGATTGATCTAACAATCACTCTAGCAACCCGAGCTCTTGATCTCTGGATCTATTTCAGGTTCTTTGACGTTAAACCGCCTTCGTGTTCTTCGTGTTCTTCGTGTTTTGCTCAAATCTCATTGTGTGTGATGTTTATTTGTTAAAACCGGACTCGGAATCTTCTTCAGATCATAAAAACGAATCCAATGATACAAATTTTGTGTTGTATCTCGTCCAAATCATCGGATTAGGGTTTTTTAGCCTTGTGGCGGCTGCAGATCTGGTTTTCTGCGTTCAGACCCGTTTATGCGATTGGGCCATGCGACTGGACCTCATTCGCACGATTGAACCATTCGTATGGTCCATTCGTACGTCTAACCCAGTCGTATGTCCATTCGTACGAATGAACATTCATTCGCACGACTGACCCTCTCGTGTACTTCATTCGCACTACTGAACCATTCAGAGTGTCCATTCGCACGAATCACCCATTCGCACGTATGTCTTCATTCATCTGTTTCAGTCGCACGAATGAGCTGTGTACCAGACCAAAAAAAAAAAAAAAAAAAAAAAAAAGAGTCTGGAACAGCTTCTTGCACGAATTTTTCCCTAAACCATTTTTATCAGTCGGGAAGCCTTCTGAAAAATTTTGGTAAAATAAAATTTTTTAGGGAAAATTATCGGGTCATTTTCGGTTCATGTTCGGGTCAATAGTGAAGATTCTTCTGGAGAGTCTATGTAAGAGTTGAGGATGAGCAAAGCACATTCACCCTGAGTTTCTTATGTCAAACAAGTTCGAGGGATACCCCATTATTCGTTGGACTTCCAGAATCGGTGAATGTTGTTGGAACACGAAAGAGAGAAGAGAAGATGTCAGCTGTCGGTGCTGATTTTGTGGGGTAGTCAGGAGCATCTGACTATTTATGGGCCAATCAAGTTATATTTATATCCGCACAGAGAGGATTCTCATTCTTAGGGGGAATCCGTGTATAGAGAAATTGAAGACGCAATCAGAAAGTGATGATGTGAGCAGGTTTCTGATGATGAATCTTCGTGCGTGCTGATTTGTTTGATATTGTCGGCTATGGATTGGAACCTTCAACCTTTTGCCCAATACACCGTATGAAGACGTTAGGAGAGCACAACGTTTATATATTGGGATATGCTGAACGTGAGGGGGAATTTCTACAATTGTTAATGTTAAACAGGTTAGACTGTGTGAAGATTGAAGCAATGGAAAACTGGTCATGCCATTATCTGGAAAAATCAGTCATTTGGGGAATCTTACTGCTATGATGGTGTTCTGCAAAGTAAACGAAAGCTATTGTGCCTAAATTCATTTTCAGGGATATTGTGGTAACCTGACGGATCGGCAATGTTGGCTAATATGGTTGTTCGTTTGATTCTATTGAAACCAGAGCAAAGATTGACTGAAGATTGTAAGAGGTGTTATCTACTATTCGCAAGCAACGTCCAAGGGGGAATTTGTTGGAGCATATATAGTCATATATAGTGTGTCCGTCGCTTGACGAATAGTCTAGGCTTAATGTTATACACCTTGTAAACACATGAAACTGGGTCATTCGCAGGAGCATATGCGAATGAGACTCAGTCGTACGACTGAGTCATGCTAATGGACCAGTCGTGCGACTGAGAGATGCGATTGGGACATTCGTAAGACTGAACCATAAGAATGGTCCAGTCGTGCGATTGAACCATACGCATGGTCCAATCGCATGAATGGGCCCAGTCGCATCTAATATGGGCCGAGGCCTATATATACCAGTTTCAATGTGTAGAAACCTGAGGGTTTTGAGAGAGTCTGCCCGGGGCCTAGGTGCTGCCGGATGAGAGGGGAGATCATGCTCGATCTCCCCTTGCCAAAAGTTGTAATTCTTAAGTTGTAACGAGCTTAAAATCGTTATGTTTTATCAATGAAATCATTCGATTATTGTTCGTATCATTGTTTATCTTTTGGTTTTGATCCTTCCGTCAAGAACACGCTCGGATGTTTATCGATCCAGTGACTTCACACTTAGCCCTTCCCATTTTCTTCAAAGCTCTCTTAACTTCATCGACTGTGATGCTTCTACAATAACACTTGTTTTGTTGCGTCGTTTGAGTTGTTTCATTGATCTCCGTTTGTTGATTACGGTTCGTTATGTTCAAAAGGTTATCGAAGTAAGTTTTCCATCTCCCCTTGATGTCTTTCTCCCTCACCAAGACCTTTCCATCCGCGGCCTTTATAAACTTCACCAATCTCAAGTCCTGTCTACTACGTTCCCTTGCCTTGGCAATCTTAAACATGTCATGTTCACCCTCTTTCGTCTCTAATCGCTTATACATCCTCTCGTATGCTGTGTTCTTTGCCTCTGACACAGACTTTTTCGCCTCTCGTTTAGCCTCTTTTTATTTATCTTTTAGCTCTGCTCGTTCTTCCTCATTATTACAGCGTAAAAGCTCTCTAAAACTTTGTTGTTTAATTCTTATCTTCTCCTGTACATCTTCGTTCCACCACCAGGATTCCTTATGACCGATTGTCGTATTTGTTGTAGTCCCAAGCGTTTCTGCAGCTGCTTGGATGAGCCTAGTTGCCATAACCTCCCACTTATGGTTTGCGCCTTCCTGTGGCCCAGTTTGGTTCATTGGTATGACTTTATCTCAATATGGTAATCTTTTCGTCTTTGAGCTGACCCCATCTGATCTTGGGTGTAATTCTCCTGTTCTGTTGGGCAATTGGCCTCTTGACGCGTATATCCGCCACCAACATATGGTGTTGCGTCACAACCGTCTCTCCCGGGATTGCTTTACAGTCTTTCCACGAGCTATGATCTTCCCTCCTCATCAATAAATAGTCTATCTGCGTGTGTCTCCAGCCGCTGCTAAACGTGATTAGGTGCGAGTCTCTTTTCATAAAGAACGAATTTATGATGCCTAAGTCATGCGCTACTGCAAATTCAAGAAGCTCCCTACCGCCGTCATTCCTAAGACCATACCCGTATCCTCCATGCACCAGTTGGAAATGCTCATTATCCCTTCCGATATGTCCATTAAAATCTCCTCCTATGTATAACTTTTCTTCTCTAGGTATGTCGGCCATAACATGGTCTAAACTCTCCCAGAACCTTTTTCTTTCCGTTTCCCCTAGTCCAACATGTGGTGCATACGCACTAACTACCGTCACTACCTCATCTCCTATTACTATTCTTAACATCATAATTCTATCATTGTATCTTTTCACCTCCACTACATTATCTTGGAGTTCCTTAGCAACTAGAAAACCTACTCCGTTTTTAGCTCCATCAGACCATGAATACCATAGTTTATAACTATTGCACTATTTTGCTCTCCCACCTCGCCATCTAGTCTCCTGCAGGCATGCTATGTGGACCCTACGTTTCTTCAGCACATCAATTAACTCTAGTAACTTACTAGTTAAGGTTCCTACATTCCACGATGCCACTCTTAATCTACAAACCTTATTCCCGGTCTTCGCACCTCTCCTCACCGAACATGATCTCGGGGCAGCATAACGGCTCCTAATATCTATTATACCAGACAGAGTCTACTAAAACCACCAAAAATAAAAAACACGGACAACACACTAGAAAGAAACCAAACACAAGTAAAGCACAATCAAAAGGAACTGTCACACGTGGTCAACCATACGCTAGGGGCACACGCTAGGGGCACACGCAGTAATCAAGACCTTACAGTAAGCCAATGAAATCTATCTAGAGAACAGGTCTAAGATTGACCAGAAATGAAGACAACAAGCCACAAATGATCAACACACAAACTCAACCAACAATATACAACTTACTCTGTAAAACCTTGAAAATCTCCCAGAATCAATAACACACGATCTCAATCATGAGAATGCGGAATATAAACATGATTGGATAGAAGAGATGATCGAATTGAACACGAAATGCTTCTTTGATTGAAATAAACAACCTATAAAAGGTCTTGTGCTATTTTCGCACAGTACTGTATCATATAATCAACGAAAAGCTTTATTACAAAACGAAATACATCTATTTATACTAAACAATGAGTTCTCGCGCGACAGGTATTTCGCGCGGCTATGGCTTTCGCGTGGCATCTTATCTCGCGTGGAAGCTTGTCTCGCATGGTCTGCGACTCGCGTGGGATCTGCTTCTCGCGTGACTTCTTTAATTCGCGTGGATTCAGTCTTTCGCACAGGCAGTTTGTTTTGCCGAGCCTTGATTTGTCTTCTACAATCTCCCCCTAGGCTCGGTGAAACATAATCAATCAAAGTCAACATTCGCCTTCTTGTTAGAGCCAGCATAGGCATACCATTTGTTTCTCAGGATCCGGTCAATCATCCATACGTACTGGCAAGATAGAAAATAAACAGACTCATCAGCTGAAATAGGGCAGTGTAACAGCTTGAGTAATTCGTCTTTGCCAAACTTCATCAAGTCTGCTGGATCAATAATTCGAAATGACTTGTCAGTGCATCTGATCACAGCGTGACCGGAATCCTTCTCACATCTCCATGATAGTATATGCTTTAAAGTGTTAGGAGGAACAGGAGCATGGACTGGAATCTTCCTTTTCTTGAAAGAATTTTCAAAATGAGATCATATAATTCTTTATCAAGTCAAGACTCTGTCCAGCTTTATTTAAAATAAAGTGGTTAAGTTGATTGTCAATATCTTATGTCCCTTTAAACTTATACTTCAGATTTTACTCAGAAACACAATGAGCGATATATTTCATGTTTTGTGTTGATTTAATATAAGTCAGTGGATCCCACAATCAGAACTTCTGTAAAGTAATTATTATCCTTCAAGACACTATCGAGATTTTCAAGTCACCCCAATTTGACTTAAACCATGCATTGATGATCAGTGATACCATTTATTGTATTCCTAAATATAACTATTTGAGCATAACTAGCATGAGAAATATTTCTTAACCCGGAATATTAACAAGTTTAAGGACTTACTGACAGCCATCCGGACTTACGTCTGCCCTCTCAAGATGTTTAGGACTTACAAGCCATCCGGACTTACATGCCCCATCTTTTGATTTTGCCTTCCAAAGTTAAAAACTATTCTCAAAATAGAAAATATATACCATATAGTATGTATGTCTTTTAGACATATCTTTTGAATTGTTATGCCTTTTGGCATCTTATATCCTATATGGCCTTTTCTTTTTGGCATCTTTTTGCTCAATTATTTTCTTTTTGTGTTTTTCTCTTTTTGTCTCTTTTTGTATTTTATCTTTTATATATATATATAGTTATGATAATCACTGAATCAATCATATACAGGCTTGAGTATGACAAGATTGTATCTCTCAGTCTGTGTTAGAATATTTTTGGCACAGAATCCTGATATGTTCCCCACTAAATCATATTTCTTTAATTCAAGTGTAATCACTCAATTATGATCTTTTCATTTCTAAAAGCAAAGCCTATCAACATATCAAACATAATCCAAGTCTATTCGTATTTAAGCCTTTGAAAGTACTTAGACTCTTTTTGAACTGTGTAAAATCATTTCTCATTTAATCATGAAAATTCATTTTTATTGATCCAATCTTGACTCCCCCTAAGACCATAAATATTTTTCAAAGCTTATTGTCAAGTTTCTCCGTTTTATGACTAAACATGTTGAAGCAATTGTAAGTTTCTTGTCATATGTCTTTGAACTACCGCTGTCTGCATGCCATAAAATTTCAGTAGCCTTTAGCGGTTGTCCCTGCATAAGTAACAAAATTACTTAGTTTTTGATACCCAAGTCAAACATGACTTGAGCACATTTTGTGTTGCAGTTAGATAAAATGATTTGATATTGTTGTATTTGCTTTGCACATCAGTCCTTTTATTTACACTTCTCAATTTGATATTATCATTTAAATCATTTTTCAAATTCTTGTGCTTTTCTACATTTTTAACATTGTCACCTTTTGATTTCATTTGTTTAGAAAATTTTCCACGAGTGAAAAACATTTTTCTATTGTGAGCAATAGAATTATGAAATCGTTGTTTGCTTAGTGATTTTTGTCGAAAAGGACAATTATTTGCCAAATGATTTATGTTTCCACACTGGTAGCATTTCCTTTGTTGTGTGTGGAAAACAAACTGTGGATGACAATTATGAAAATTGTCATAAAAACCAAAGTCAGAGTGACTAGGTTTAATGTTCTCCACAGTCTCTCGAATCTTTGCCTCGTTAGACAATTGCAAGTTCATCTTTTGCAGATTCGAGGAAATCGAGGAATTATGACCACTTTGAATTGGAGATTTGGCAGTTTTGACTTTTGGAATTGGTGGTGTTGGAATAGGAACAGTCTTTGACTCTGCTGGAGTAGGACCAGACTTTGAATGTGCTGGAGGAGGAGCTTTCACTTGCAAATCTGGGCTACAAATATCTTGATTCACAAGGTTAGCATTATAATGAAGTTTATTTTTAAAGAATCGAGAATTCGTTTCTTTAAAAATATGTTCTTCATTTTCAATTAAACCTTTTGAAACAAATCTATTTTTAAAATCATTTTCAATTCTTTCTTTCTGATTTACCCTTTGATTTGCATTCAAATTATATTTGCTATTAGATTTAATCTCATTCAAATTAACCAACTTTTCATTTCCATACAAAGTTTGTTTACAATCAGATTGTAAAACTTTTACATTTTTATGTTTCAAATTTTCTCTCTCATTTTCTCCCTCACTTTCACTCTCCCAATCTTCAACCAACCCATCCACCTTCAATTTATCTGCATAAAAGTTTTCAGTTGATTGTTTAGATTTGGGTACTATGATAGGATCAACAGATAAATTTACTTTGACTGAAGGTTTTAAGTCTTGAGATGGAGAGAAACCAATCCCATAGACCATATCAGAATCACAAATGTTATCAGATGAAGGTAAACATGAATAATCATGATTAATTGGAGGAGCAATGTTAGAAAACCCAACACCACATTTTCCTCCTTTGATCTTCTGAGTCATTTGTGACTTGATTATTCCTTCAACCATTGTTGATGAAAGTTCAAATTTCTCAACAGTCAATTAGCCGTGGCTAATTCACTGTTAAGTCTATTAATTTCTAAAGCGAGTTCATTGTTTCTATTAGTCAAGTCATTATTGGTACATTCTTTATCGTGAAGATTTAATTTTAAATTATATATTGTTTTGTTTAAACCTTCAAGTTTTTCTTTAAAAATCTTTTCATTTGACTTGTGTTTCCGAGCTTGATACTGAAGTTTTTCAACTTCCATTATCAGGCTCTCATTGTGAACTCTGTATCTTTGAACTTTCTCAACACATGAATTTTTGCATAGATCATCATATACCCTTGGTTCTGAGCTTTCTCCTTCAGGCTCTTCATCCCTTTTCACCATGAATGCTATCATAGCTTCAACTGGTTCTTCCTTTTCTTCCTTCTCAACTTCCATCTTACATTCAACTTCTTCCTTCTCTTCTTCAACTTCTTCCTTCTCAGCAAACACTCCATCCAAGAGATCGTCAGATATAAACTCGGCAAATAGATTCTCATTTTCCTCTGGCATAAGATGCTTCAAATTTGGTGTTGATGAAGACATGTTGATCAAGAATTCAGAAATCAGACTTGTATGCGAAAACTCAAATCATGCGAAATCTCTTTTCGCGCGAGATCTTCTATCACGCGAGAACTGTAATCGTGCGAGATTCCCACTTGTCAATCACGCGAAATCGCGTGAAAAGCAATTTAACTTCCTGTACGAAAACAGTGAGTTTCACACGCGAAAACTCCCAGTTTCGTGCACAGTCAATTTACCAACTGTTTGTTCAAGCGAGAACCACCTCCAAATCAATGAATATGTCTGATTGAACCTATTTTAATCCAATTTTAATGAATTTAAATCAATTTTAAGCATAATTTTGATTAAAATTCACTTAAAGTCCACTAATGCAGTTCAAATCGGTCCAAATCAGTCCAAATCCTCCAAAATCGAGCAGAATAACATTGCCATATCAGAATCTAAAGTGATCAAAGATAAATTCCTTCGAAATCGAGTAGAACACAATCCAAATCTTCTCCAAATCATGGTTCAAGAGCCTAATGCTCTGATACCAATTGTAAAACCTTGAAAATCTCCCAGAATCAATAACACACGATCTCAATCACGAGAATGCGGAATATAAACATGATTGGATAGAAGAGATGATCGAATTGAACACGAAATGCTTCATTGATTGAAATAAACAACCTATAAAAGGTCTTGTGCTATTTTCGCACAGTACTGAATGATAATGAACGAAAAGCTTAATTACAAAACGAAACAAAGCTATTTATACTAAACAGTGAGTTCTCAGTGAGTTCTCGCGCGACAGGTATTTCGCGCGGCTATGGCTTTCGCGTGGCATCTTATCTCGCGTGGAAGCTTGTCTCGCATGGTCTGCGACTCGCGTGGGATCTACTTCTCGCGTGACTTCTTTAATTCGCGTGGATTCAGTCTTTCGCACAGGCAGTTTGTTTTGCCGAGCCTTGATTTGTCTTCTACAATCTCCCCCTAGGCTCGGTGAAACATAATCAATCAAAGTCAACATTCGCCTTCTTGTAAGAGCCAGCATAGGCATACCATTTGTTTCTCAGGGTCCGGTCAATCATCCACACGTACTGGCAAGATAGAAAATAAACAGACTCATCAGCTGAAATAGGGCAGTGTAACAGCTTGAGTAATTCGTCTTTGCCAAACTTCATCAAGTCTGCTGGATCAATAATTCGAAAGTTGATTGCACATGCAGTGCGACAACAAAACTGGAGGATATACATTACATGCATGCGAAAGATGCATGCATACAACTTGCATGCGAAAAGTCAGCAAGTATATATATGCATGTGTGTTCGTGCAAAGTGGTGTGTGCCATTACATTTCATATTTCAACCGAGAGTAGCAATTTATATTTTGTGTAGTTTTTGCTCATGTTGAGCAGATCACTGTATGTGATTTCCACCTTCGGGTGAGATCGATCTAGTATCGATTTTCATTGTAATCATTCGACAATATACGTTTGATTTACAATGATTTGTGCTGAATGTTTTTTGTTCTCTCGGTTGATACATTCAAACCACGCACCCGTCTTCGCGTATTATCAAGTGCAACAATCTAACGAAGTGAGTTCGATCGGATTCTGGACTTTACATTTGGTATCAGAGCAAGGTGTTGCTCTTGATACAACGGATTATTATTCCGCGATCTTCCGTTCGAGGACGTTAAACAAGTTGAAAGTCTATCCGGTTTCATCAAAGTTCCATCCGAAACCGAGAACACACAAGAATTCAAATCGAGTTAGATGTTTTTTTGAAGATTTGAAGCTTACAAGGTGAGTCCAATTCGATATCCGCTTATGCGAGAACCTTTCTTCCGAAAGGTTTTATTGAAGATTCAAATTGAAGACTAATTCGGTTCAAACAAAGTGGTTGAGGTGATGTATTGATGCGCACACCAAGTGTTTGAGAAAATGCTCAAGTGACAAAAACGATATCATAATCCAAGGGGGAGATTGTAGGGACTAAATATTTGGATTACAATATCGTTTTAATGCGAAAGTTAAAGAATACTAGATCGACAACATGCATGGAACAATATGCATACGACAACATACATGCATGCGAAAGTTGGAAAGAATAGTGGCGCTACAAGTCGCATACAATGCATGCGAAAGTTAGAACTGCATGAAGCACATGCAGTGCGACAACAAAACTGGAGGATATACATTACATGCATGCGAAAGATGCATGCATACAACTTGCATGCGAAAAGTCAGCAAGTATATATATGCATGTGTGTTCGTGCAAAGTGGTGTGTGCCATTACATTTCATATTTCAACCGAGAGTAGGAATTTATATTTTGTGTAGTTTTCGCTCATGTTGAGCAGATCACTGTATGTGATTTCCACCTTCGGGTGAGATCGATCTAGTATCGATTTTCATTGTAATCATTCGACAATATACGTTTGATTTACAATGATTTGTGCTGAATGTTTTTTGTTCTCTCGGTTGATACATTCAAACCGCGCACCCGTCTTCGCGTATTATCAAGTGCAACAATCTAACGAAGTGAGTTCGATCGGATTCTGGACTTTACATACTCAGCAATTAATAGCAAAACACTAACAATTATACAACTAATCAGCAAAGTTATAACAACTAATCAATTAGACACAAGCAAAGTTATAACAACTAATCAATTAGGCACAAACCAAAGTTATAACAACTAATATCTAACCAAAATATTAATCTAATCTCTCAATCACATAAAATGTCCTTCACTTGACAAGTTATTTTTTTTATTTTTTTCAGATATTAGATAAAAATATAATAATAAATATATTTAAAAAGTAATAAATAATAAAAATATCTAGAAAGAAAATCAAACTCTGTAGGCACTAAAATGGGGGGGGGGGTGAAGTGGTGTTGGTGGCTGGCTGTGAAGGGGTGAAGGCGAGGTGGGTAGGCGGTGAAGGGGGAAGGGGTCAGGTGGGGTGCGGTGAAGGTGGCAGGGGTGGCTGCGTTCTGGTGGGGTGCGTTGAAGGGGTCGGGTGAGTGATGGTGTGGGGTTGGGAGTGGAGATGGTGGCAGTGATGGAGGTGATGGTGGTGATGGTGTTCGGCGTGGCTTCGATTGGTGGAGTAGGTGGCTCCGGTGAAGGGGGTGAAGGCGGTGGTGGCTCCGGTGAAAGATGTTGAAGATGGTGGGTGACTCCGGTGAGGATGGTGTTGGGGGTGAACGGTGGAGGTGGGGGGCGGTGGTACTGTGCCGGAACTGATGAGGGTGATGCTGGGGTGGGGGCGCCGGAACTGATGAGGGTGATGCTGGTGGCGAAACTGATGAGGGGATCGCACACGAGAATACAGTGGTGACTGGTGGGAGGTGGCAGTACTCCGGCTCCAGTGATGGTGGTGATGCTGACCGGTGGTGATGCTGACCGGTGGTGACCAGTGGCCGGTGAGGCTTCGGCCTTTGACCGGTGGTTACCGGAGGTTTTGTCTTTACAACGGTACAAAAAGTACCGCTAGAGAGAGAAAGCAGGTAGAGAGAAGCAGATAGAAAGTAGGTTGAAGTATGAAAGAAGATATAAAATGAATTATTGGGGCCAGAACCAGCATCAGTATGAAAGGAAGTATATAAAACTTATTGAATTTAAAAAAAAGTGACTGAACTGCTAAAGATATCAACAATAGAGGCTTCCTTTTTCTCATTTTTCTCTTTTTATAACGATCTTATAATCGCCTTATTCTTAATCAGTGAAAATACTTGATAAAGAGTCAAGATCTACTTCGCACAATTCTCACTGTAAATCAACTTATTATTTGATCCATGTCCTAGGTATGTGTCTATGTATGTAATGGAACATTATATTGGTATAGGTCATATATATGGTACCTTTCCAGCATCTTGCCATGTAACACCGATCACCAATTCAACCGTAACACACCAAGTGTAGCCAACATAGCCCACCTCCCATGGATCAGCTCACACTCCTGAAACCGCTGGAGCCCAAACACCTCGCTATATGGCTGGAACGAGGTCGACTTCACGTCCCCGCTCTCGAACCTGGTCCCGATCATGTCCCCCGCCACGTTCTTAGCCAAGTTCTAGTCTAATGAGTCCAAGTCAAACTGTAGGTACTCAACCGGTTTCCCAAGACCAAACGGGTCAAACCCGTAGTCTCCCACCAGACTTCCGTCCAGGTACTCTAGCGCTTTAGCGCCAGGGAACCATAACGCCTGTCTGATGTCACAACTTTTGACACTTTTTTAGGTGCTTCTTTTTTCTTCCCAAAACCAAACCGGGCCGTGACCCGGCCCGAGTTGGCATGGGACTCCCGGAGACGGGTCCCGATAAAGGACGATGTGGCGACAGCCGTGGCGGCGTTAGTGGATGCCATAATGGTGGTGGTTAATGATGCTATGGTTTGGTGTGTGTTATGGTATAATTAACTTTAGGTGTTGATGCATGTATAGAGTTTGAGGGGATATCTAATGGAGGGTTTGGTGACCGTTGGATCAAGGGGTGAAATTATCTGATGGATGAGAATGTTGTGTTTTATCTAATGCTTACTGTTGGTTTTATGTGGTTGATATGGGTTGTGGGGTATATATCTTTGTGGGGTGACCACGAGCCAATGGTGCATGTTATATGAATATTGTGTTATCATTTACTATCATGATGTGTATGTGTGTTGCTTGGTGCATTAGGGTGTTGTACCAAAGAGTACAAGTGGTTGATTTTTAGTTGAAAGGTGAAATCTTTATTCTTTGGCTTTCTTGTACATGTTTGATAGGGTGACTGCTAGATCCCACTTCAAACTATTTCTAATATTGTTATGCTTCAGTCTTCTAATTTTATGAATTAGTTAATTTTTGATTTTAACATTTTTAATTTAGTATATAGCCTTCTTAATTTTAAATAGCGTTTGAAATGAATGACAGTTTAGTTTGATGGTTAAATCAGATCATATACAAAATTTCGGTCATTTTAAGTTCAATTTTATTTTTCTTTAAATATTGCCCCATGCTCTCTCATGGCCTTCTCCTTCTCATTCTTTGGCTCTTTCTCCTTCAAATCTTCGGATATGACAACTTGTTACTACGGAAAGGTGGTTATCCAAACATCATTGAATTATCTTAGCTTTGGTTATCGCTTCAACGATTGCCCTTTATTAAAAGTAACTACTATCTAAGATTATATGCCTTTAACACAGGTCAAAATGTCAATTTCTAAGTTGGGTTAACCAATCAGTGTGCAGTCATGTCATGAAGGTTGATGCTATTAAAGTAAAAAACAAGTTGAAAGCTAGAGTGAAGTATTAATTTTAAAGCTCAAATCAAAGGAAAAAGCACAAGTAATTGGCCTTAAATAGATCATAAACTAAGCATAATACACCAATGGATTACGAACAACAAAAACAAATCGACCATGAAGATAAAAAACTATAATTTAACCATTATCTTCGTGTCTTTAGTTTTAACATCCAACCAGCCTAAGCCCTAATACTAAAAAAACTAGCTTAAAAAATACGTGTTAGAAAAATCAATAATCAGTGTACATAAACGGATTATGGAAACAAATTGAATAACATATTCGATATAATATCGATAAAGAGAATATGATTAGCAGCCGAAAGGAATCCTGCAAAACAAGGAACAGAAAACAAAAAAGAAGATGAGGAGAACCGGACTTATGTTTGAAAGATAATTGGAAGTTGAAGAAACGAAGCTGCCGAGATTGTGCTGGTGTGTTTTTCGATGTATGTGACCTCTCTATTGTGTTGATATATAAACATGAAGAGAAGACTCGTAACTGATTACAATTTACTACACGGAACGGTTTATATCATTATTGTCATTATTCGACAACAATTATCATCATTAGCAAAATGGGTTCGACAGTTTTAGTAGTAATGATCATCATTGCTAATAATGGTTTGCTCCAAAAACAAGAAACAGTTTCAGTAGCAAAAAGGACCTCTCGCAAACCCGGGTTTCAAAGCTGCATTCATGTCCTAATGTTACGCGGGTGACACATTGGTTCAAGAAATTTCCAACCAAGAAACTCGTTTTCTGCACCCCCCTACGTGCTGGTTGATACTAGATTAAAACATAACATAAGAGTTTAATATGTCTTGGAGGCTTATACCTATAAACCAAAAAAAGATTTGTTTCCATACCAATGTGGAACTAAATACCATTCTTTTAAAATTGTCATCAAGATGATACAACACTTTGAGACTTTGACATCTCATTCAATCTTCACACCAACAATCCCCCACATGAATGGAGGTCGATCTTAGAAACATCAACATTCTGTTTAAATTTCAACAGTTGAATCTTGCATACGATAGGTAGGTGTTACCCTTTGAACCTTCGCTCATGAAACGTACTTAGTCTACTGGCTCTGAGAAGACGGCGATGTATTTGAACTATTTTGCCATTTGTGTAGGCGACAATACATTTCACATAAGACTCTCCCTAACAATGTTAAGTCCTCATAGTTATGTTCGTTATGGTCATGAATATATGCCTAGTTCTCCGAAAGCCATTAAGTGTTGTGCCCAAGCAATACCTTTCGAAGCGACCCTATTTCTTTCTTACATAGGTGATTCGCTACGTATGATTACATTAGTCGAATCATTAAAAGCCACAGGCTTAGCCTCACACTTGTCACTGTTAGGAATGAATTAGGAAGTTTACTAAGCTTTGTAATAAACTCCTTTTTCTTAAATATGCAGGGTTATTACCCCCCACAGTGACCTCATTAATTCACACAATTAGGTTTTCCTATAGAACTCAATTCTTGAGATCTCCAGTCTATTGAGTTAGGTTGATTTCATGTGAACTTTAACTTTTCAAGGGCTTAAGTCCTATTCCCATTGATGACTTCTAAACTAACTCTCTACTTAGGCCTTTTGTTAGCGGATCCGTGATATTAACCTTTGAGTTCATGTAGTCAACAGTGATAATTCCTATAGAGATTAGTGGTCGTACTGTATTATGTCTACGTCTAATATGTCTGTTCTTACCATTATACATTGTGCTATGAGCTCTGCGAATTGCCAATTGGTTATCACAATGTATACAAATGGTCGATGCCGGCTTATGCCATGTTGGTATATCCTCAACAAATTGATGTAGCCATTCTATCTCTTCACCTGCTTTATTTAAAGTGATGAATTTTGATTCCATCATGGATCTAGCAATAATCATTTGTTTTGAAGATTTCCATGATATAGTTGCACCTCTAAGTATGAATACATACCCACTTGTTGCTTTGGAATCATTCGTGTCAGATATCAGATATCCAATTTGCATCATAGTTTCCTTTGATAACCGATGGATATCTGTTATAATGCAGCCCATGTTCTTGAGTGTATCTTAAGTACCAAAGCAACCGAGTCATACATTTCCAATGAATTAAACTTGGGTTGCTCGTGTATTTACTTAGCTTGCTTACAACATATGCTAAGTCTGGGCTAGTATAACAATAAGATACATCAAGCTACCAATAATTCTTGAGTATTCCAATTGGTTAACAGGTTCACCAATGTTCTTAGCTAGATACTGACTTGTATCGATGGGAGTTCTAGCTACATTAAAGTCATTTGTATTAAGCTTCTTACGAATTTTATCCACGTAGTGGGATTGACTTAAAACAAGCCCACTTTGGGTTCGTTTGATTTTAACTCCCAGAATCACATATGCAAAACCCATGTCTTTCATGTCAAATCTTTCTTTTAGCATGTTCTTCGTAGACGTTATGATTTTGTTATCACCTCCTTCAATGAGCATATCATCTGCATATAGACATAAAATAACATATCCATCTGATGCATCCTTCACATATACACATTTGTCATATTCTTTGATTTTTAACCCAGCATCAAGCATGATATGATCAAACTTTTGGTGTCATTATTTTGGAGCTTGTTTCAACCCATATAAGGATTTTACAAGTTTACACACTTTCTTTTCTTGCATGGTGGCTATGAAGCCTTCAGGTTGTTCCATGTAAATCTCTTCCTCTAGATTTTCATTCAAGAAAGCTGTTTTCACATCCATTTGGTGAACTTCCATATTTCTAATAGCGGCAATGACAAGTACCAACCTGATGGAAGTTATTCGCGTAACTGGAAAATATGTATCAAAGTAATCTAAACCTTCTCGTTGTTCATATCCTTTGATCACCAACTTTGCCTTGTACTTATCAATGGTGCCATTTGGTTTCATCTTTTTCTTGAAAATCCATTGATATCCTAGTGGTTTACATCCTTGAAGAAGATCCACTAGTTCCCAAGTATGATTTTATAAGATAGAGTCTATCTCACATGTGATGGCCTCTCTCTATTGAGGTCCTTTTATGAAACTTACTGATTGATGGTAAGTTTGAGATTCTTCTTTAACCATGTAGGTAAGAAAGTCAGGACCAAAATACTTTTTTGTCCTTTGCCTTTTACTTCTTCATACTTCAACCTCTTCACTCTCAGATTGTCCTTGAGGTTCATTATTTACTACCTCATCATCCGGATCAATTTCCTTGATCAGTCTTAATGAACTCTTTTCTTCATTCCCCAAGCATGGGAATATATGTTCAAACCATGATACATCCTTTGCTTATAATATAGTACCCTTGCATATTCCAGGATTCTTAGAATCATGCACAAGAAAGTAAAGTGTACCACCAGTACGAATATATCCAATGAATACAAAATCCACAGTTTTTGGTCCTATTATTAGGCGCTTCGATGGTGTCACCACCACTTTAGCTAAACACCCCCATATTCATAAGTATTTGTATGATGGTTTGATTCCCCTCCATAACTCATATGGTGTTATATCTTTTTTCTTAGTAGGTATCATGTTTAGCACATAGTTTTCTGATAAAATTGCTTCCCCCCACATGTCTTGACCTATCCCAGAGCTTATCAATATGGCATTCATCATTTCTTTTGAAGTGCGGGTTTTACGCTCTGTTATGTCATTTGATGTTGGACCAAAAGAACCAATGAGCCAAGATCAGGAAAACCTCTATGTCCCACATGCCACTACAACAACTGCTGAAGACTCCCATCAGCTATTGTGTTCTCTTGCTTGAATGTCAGACTCGAGAGCATCTTAGCTCCAACCATCAGCTGTTCTGACAAAGTCTGAAGAACAAAGTATGAAGATCAAAGGACTGAAGGACAACAGCTGAAGAAGACTCCAAAGTACTGAAGACCAAGTACTGAAGTCTGAAGTACTGATCTTACAAGTACTGAAGAATCAAAAGCTGAAGAACTGAAGAACTGAAGACCTTCTACTGAAGCACAAAGTTTGAAGACAAAGACTGAAGACAACAACTGGTGATATCTACTGAAGTCATCAGTTGTTACATCATCTGAAGCCAAGTCTGAAGACCAAGTACTGAAGACTCAGAGTTTGTCACAACAGCTGAAGAAGTCTTCTTCAGTTGTTGTGATGGTTTTTCCTTCTCAGTAGTTTATTTTGTTTCAGTAGTTGTACAACAGCTGAAGAGCATGTTCTTCAGTTGTTATAGTATCAGTAGTTATAAACGACTGAAGAGTTTGTTCTTCAGTCGTTGTAGGATTTCAGTAGTTTTACTTTTGTCAGTACTTAGGAAACTTTTATAAGAAGATGTCAGCTGTTGACATCTTCAGTAGTTTTATGTTTTGTCAGTTGTAATTTTAATATTCAGTTGATATCAGAAAAAGGACATCAGCCCATCCTTTTGCCGCCTATAAAAGGATGGAGAACCATACTGTTTTAATTGCCAAAACGTGCTAAGCAATAGAACATTTATTATTTCGCAGAACTCTTTTCTCTCTCTATGCTTGTGCTTTTACATGCAATATCTTTTATGTTCTTGCATTAATTGCTAATTAATGTGCTAAATCCGCTGCAAACATAATCTGATTGATCAAACGAGAGGCTGAGATCCTGTCAATTGGTATCAGAGCAGGTTAATCGTTGATCAATTTCACTATTGATCATTTGAAACTGCTCTTTTGATCTCTCTGTTTGATCGAATTAGCAATTTGCAAGAATTAGCCATAGAGAGTGAGTTTCTGCTGTTTCTGGCCAAAATCTTGAGGTCTTTTGGTGGTTTCGAGTTACGTTTGTCTTGTTTAAACTTGTTTTTGACTAAAACCTGAGATGACAACACCAACTAATGATCCTCACAATACTGGTTCCTCAACCAAGCCTCCGATGCTGGTTAGGAACGAGTATAACATATGGCAAAGACGTATGCTACACCACTTGGCTGTCAACAGTGCTGGTTGTTGGAAGTCAGTGGTGCATGGGCCATACAAGCCTATGGTGAGGGTCCCGGAATCTGATGAACAGGTTGCGAAGAAACCTGAACAATATTCGGACGAAGATCTAAAGCTGTTCGAAATTGATGCTAGAGCCCATGGAATTCTAGCCATGGCCATTCCTCATAAGATATATTCAGGGCTCTTGCATCATGAGTCTGCTCATGACCTATGGGTTGCTCTAAAGGAACAATTTGGAGGAACTGATTCGGTCTTAGCAAACAATAGGGAAATCCTCGCCCAACAATATGAGACATTCTCATATAGAATGGGTGAGACTCTGACCCAGCAGTTTGAGCGGTTCTCTTGTTTGATCTCTGAGCTGAAGATGGTCAAGAAAGAGTACTCCAACAGCCAGATGAACAACAGGTTCCTCAGGTCATTGCCTGAGAGATGGGACACATATACCATTGTCCTACGCTCCAGTGCTGACCTGGACACTCTATCTCTCACCCAGCTTCATGGGAAATTGCTCACTTTTGAGAGAGAGATAGAGCAAAAGAGGAAGTTGTCATCTTCTGGCAAACTTGCTGATGACTTTGTCCAAGGTAATGCTGCCTTGATAAGTCATGAGTCAGAATATGCTTCATCAGAAAGTTCTTATGATGAGCATATTGATTTCTCTACCAAATCAGAACAAGCTTTTGTTGGTGTTAGTAGTTCAGGAGGTGGTGGTGACAACTTGTGTTTTCTGATGGAGGACTTGAAGGGCATTCCAGATGATGATCTGGAAGAGATGGATATTTTGAACCAAATGGCAATGATAAATATCCGCTCTCAAAAGTTCTACAAGAGAACTGGTAGGAAATTCCCAGGACTCTCTGGCAAAACTAAAGTTGGTTTTGACAAGAGCAAGTTGAGGTGTCACAAGTGCCAAAGGCTTGGACACTTTGCAAGAGAGTGTAGATCATCTGGATCTAACTCATCTGCACCCTTTGTGACTTTTCCCAGCAATAGCTCACAGCACAAAGGGCAACCTTCCTCCAGTTCTAGCTATCCATCTCAAGCACAGGCACCACCTGCTTATTTTGTGCCACAGGGCCATATGCCATATCCTTACCCCTGTTACTACATGCCCCAGCCTAGTCAAACTCAAGCACCCCCGGCTCAACCACCTCATGCTCTACCAGAGCCTCAATCTTCCCAATCTCATCACCACACACAACCTCAACAACAAAGCTTTTTCACCCCAACTGTTGTTGACTGGAGTAATCTACCAGAAGAGCTATCTGGTCAGGATCAACTACTTCAAGGTGCTGGTCAACATGGTGGTGACCAACCTTTTGGAAATCTTGCTCTGATGGCCCTTGATTCTGTTGAAGGGTCATCATCCAATGCCTCATCTCAGGTATCCACTGAGTCAAAAGCCAAGCTTTGTTCAAAATCATGCATAGCAGCATTTGCTTCTATTAGAGAAGCAAATGTAGCTTTAATAGATAAAAATCTTGAGCTTGAGCAAACAATTTCCAAAAGAAAAGCTGATTTTGAGGTTGTTCTAAAAGATAAAAATGATGAGATTTACAAGCTTAAATGCCAAATCAAAGATGATAAAGCTAGGGAAGATGTACTTCTAGAGAAGTACAAAGACCTCATGGAAACTCTTGCAACCACCCAAGTTGAGTGTGATCGATGGGTGCAATCATGCAAGGGTTTTGAAATGCTTCTTAGCAAGCAATCAGCTTCTAATGTGAAGTTTGGCATTGGTTATAATCACACTGCTCCTCCCACAGATTTCACTTCAAGAGCAGAAGTTGAATCTGATGGGGAGAGCAATAACCAATCCTTCTCATCATGTGACTTACTATCCTCTAAATCAGCATCATCAGAGATAGATGTCAGCATTTACTCCTGCCAAAACCAATCAGCTGATGCTACAACAGCTGATGGTTCAAATGCTGACTGTCACATGACCAAAAGGCTGATCAACTCAGGTGTTGTCACTAGAAGTACTGAAGGTACTAGAGAGCAAGTGACAACATCTGAAGTTCAAACCTCAAATACTGTTAGCACTGAATAGAAGAAAACTAACAGTAGGAAAGGTTTGAAGACTAGAGAGGATACCAGGAAAGCAGGCACTAGGAAGAAAACTGCTAGTACTGATGACAAACAGCTGAAGAACAAGTCTTCAGCAGTTAAATCCTCTTCAGCTGATGATCAACATAAGATGAAGAAAAACCCATGTGAGATATGTGGCTTGTTCAATCATCTTACTGATGATTGCTGGTACAAAAGGGGTTCCAAACTCAAACAGAAGGAGAAAATTAATGAGAGCATCAATAAAATGAAGAATGAGTTTGAAACAAAGTTTGTACTAGCAACATCCAAGCCTGAAATCCCTAAGCCCAAGGCTAAATCTAAAAAGAAGGTAGGGATTACTCAGGCAACAGCTGAGGTTGCTCAGAAAAAGATGGTACAACATAGGAACTCATCATCAGCAAACTCCAATGTGTCTGAAGAGCTGAAGGCTTTATCACAGAATCAGACACAATTGGTGATGATGGTTCAGCAGCTAGTGGGAAGAGTCAACCACTTAGATGCTCCTGTGTTGAAACCACAGAAAAGGAAGTCCAAGCCAAAGGGTTCCTCTTCTGTACCATCTTCTTCACCTCAAGCTGTCACACACAACACACCTGTGAGTGCTGCACCTGTAGCTGAGAACAGACCCAAAACCAAGCAGGTTTGGGTCTTCAAGACAAACTAACACATGGTTGTGTTTGCAGGGTTCTTCAACATGCCATAGAAGCATCTGGTATGTAGACAGTGGAGGATCCATGCACATGACAGGAAGCAGCTCCCTTCTTAATGACTACTCTCAAGGAAAGAAGGGATTTGTTTCCTTTGGCAATGATGCAAAGGGTTACATCATTGGTAAAGGCTTTGTTTCTAATGGGGAAATAAGGTTTGATGATGTTAACCATGTGGAGAATCTCAAGTACAACCTCTTGAGTGTCAGTCAAATGTGTGACAAAGGCCATGTTGCCCTTTTCACAAGCCAGAACTGTCGGATTCTGTCATCCAAAGTTCTGAGTTTGATTGACAAGGCATTGGATGAACACACTCTCCTGAAGGCCAACAGGACAGGAAGAGTGTATGCCTTAGATCTTTCCAAAAAGATGGATCTAAAAGGCCATCCTTGCTTATTCTCCAAGGCATCTCCTCAAGAGTCTACACTATGGCATAAAAGGCTGGGTCATGTTAATTTCAAGAACATGAATCAGCTTATAAGCCATGGTTTAGTAAGAGGATTGCCTCAGAAGGAGTTCAAGTGTGAAGATGACTGCACTGCTTACGTGAAAGGAAAACAACACAAAGTTTCATTCCCTTCAATAGAAGAACCAAAGTCTATTGCCTGCTTACAGCTTCTGCATATGGATCTCTTTGGTCCTGTCAGAGTAATGAGCATGGCAAAGAAGAAATACTGCCTGGTAATTATGGATGATTATTCCAGGTTTGTATGGACTTTCTTCTTGCACTCCAAAGATGAAGCAGCAAAGACAATAATGAACTTTGTGTTACATGTAGAAAAGCAGTATTCCCTACAGGTCAAGTGTGTGAGGAGTGACAATGGAACAGAGTTTAGAAACCACACACTTGATGACTTCTACCTGTCCAAGGGAATTAGAAGGCAGTTTAGCATTCCTAGAACTCCTGAGCAGAATGGAGTGGTGGAGAGAAAGAACAGGACCCTCATTGAAGCAGCAAGGTCAATGTTGGCTGACTCAGGGTTGCCACTGACCTTTTGGGCTGAAGCTGTCAATACAGCTTGCTACGTACAGAATAGAGCTTTAGTGAATAAGAGGTTGATGAAGACTCCATATGAAGTTCTTCATCATTTGGCCCCTCTTATTTCATTCTTTAGAGCCTTTGGGTGTCCTTGTTTTATTCTCAACACTAGCAACCCACTCCAGAAGTTTGCTAGTAAGGTGGATGCAGGGTATTTTGTTGGTTATTCATCAACTTGCAAGGCATACAGAGTCTTCAACTGTAGAACTAAGGGGGTTGAAGAAACTCTGCATGTTAAGTTCAATGAATCTCCAAAGGACAAGATTCCACAAAACCCTGTGGAGTTGTTTGATCTGGACATACTGCAATATGTTCCTTATCAACCTCCATCTGTTGAGCCTGTCAGCAGATCTCCACCGGGTGGTACTGATGATGATGTAGTCAGTACTCACCTCTTCAGGATCAGTGACAACCTGCCTGAGTCCACTGAACCTGATGCTCCTGTAGCCTCAACAGCTCCATCCACTACAAATGCTAATGAGATTTCTGCTTGCTCTACTTCGTTTGAGCTGCCATCCTCTACATGGTTTCAGGAATCTCCATCACCATCTGTTGCTGCTAATGGGTCTACAAACACTTGCACAGATATCATAGTCTATCAAGAGCTCAAGAATCACCCCACATCACAGATCATTGGTGATATCCATGCTGGAGTTTCAACCAGGAATCAATTGTCCAACTTCTGCTTCTATGCTCTCTTCATCAGTCAGCAAGAGCTAAAGAACTATCATATTGCTTTAAGAGACAATGGATGGGTGGAAGCTATGCAGCTTAAGCTTCTTCAATTCAAGAAACAGCAAGTGTGGGAGCTTGTTCCATTACCCAAAGATAATTGTGCTATAGGCACCAAGTGGGTATTCAGGAACAAAACAGATGAGAAGGGCCAAATTGTCAAGAACAAGGCCAGACTGGTTGTCCAAGGGTTTGCACAGGAGGAAGGCATCGATTATGATAAGACCTTTGCACCTGTGGCCAGACTGGAAGCAATCAGACTGTTCTTAGCTTATGCTGCCTTTCACAGTCTTAAGGTTTATCAAATGGATGTCAAAAGTGCCTTCCTATATGGGAAAATAAAAGAAGAGGTTTATGTGTGTCAACTACCAGGCTTTGAGGACAATAAACATCCTGATTGGGTGTACAAGCTTGATAAGGCTCTCTATGGGCTGAAGCAAGCACCTAGAGCCTGGTATGAGACACTCTCAACCTTTCTTCTAGAGAATAAGTTCACTAGAGGCACCATTGATAAAACCTTATTCATCAAGACTGTGGGACAACATAAGCTCCTTGTTCAGATTTATGTTGATGACATCATCTTTGCATCCTCTGATCCAAAGTTGTGTGATGAATTTACAAAGCTTATGAAGCTAAGATTTGAAATGAGTGCTATAGGAGAATTACAGTACTTTCTGGGTTTGCAAATCAAACAACAGGATGATAGAATCTTCATCCATCAGTCCAAGTATACCAAAGTGTTGTTGAATAAGTTTGATTTACAAACCTGTAAGTCCTGTTCTACTCCAATGAGCAGCATCACACAACTAGATGAAGATCAGAAAGGTAAAGCGGTTGATGAAACCCTTTACAGATGTATGATTGGGTCTTTGATGTACCTTACAGCTTCTAGACCAGACATCATGTTTTCAACATGTGCTTGTGCTAGATTTCAGGCTGCACCTAAAGAATTCCATTTGATTGCAGTCAAAAGGATCTTTAGATATCTGCAAGGTACCCAATCACTAGGTCTTTGGTATTCAGCTGGGCATTCTTGCAAACTGGTTGCTTTCTCTGATAGTGACTATGCAGGATGCAAAGTCACCAGAAAATCCACTTCTGGTGGTTGCCAATTCCTAGGAAATTGTTTAGTTTCTTGGCAGAGTAAGAAACAAACATCCATTGCTACATCCACTGCTGAAGCTGAGTATATTGCTGCTGCAAGTTGTACCTCTCAAATACTCTGGCTTCAGAACCAACTTCTGGATTATGGCATTACTGAGACTAAGACTCCATTATTAATGGATAGTGCTTCAGCTCTTTGTATTGTTAAGAATCCAGTCCAGCACTCTAGGACCAAACATATTGAGATCAGACATCATTTTATCAGAGATTGCTATGAGAAAGGTCTGATTGATCCTAAGTTTGTGCCTAGTGCTGATGAGCTTGCAGACATTTTTACTAAGCCTTTAGATAGTGCCACATTCCAAAATTTGGTACTAAGGCTTGGTATGCTGCAGCTTGACTGATTTGACCTTTGCTGATGCTTTTACTTCACAACTACTGATGAGCATTAGGTCAAATACAAGTACTGATGAGTAATTTAGTCTTCAGCTCTTTCACAACTACTGAAGACTAAAATGACTCAAAGTACTGATGTACATTATTTATTGAAAACAACTGAAGTAGTGAGGTGGATTACAACTACTGATGTATGATTTTCAAATAAATAAGTACTGAAGAACAAATTTTGTTTACAAGTACTGATGTGTGATCTTACACAAGTACTGAAGACAAAATTTGTTCAGCAGCTCTGAAGAATATTTCATCAGCACTTGTGAACATCTGATCACAAAAGCTGAAGGCATAAATATTCACAAGAGCTGAAGGGTCAATGAAACATCTGAAAGTCAGCCAAAGAGCTGATGAGTAAGTGTGGAGGCTAGTATGAAACAACTGATTTGACGGAAACAGCTGATGAGTAATTTCTCATCAACTGATGACAACAGCTGCTGTTTCATACCCAAACAACTGAAGGACAAAACCATGTCTTCAGTAGTTTCACAACTACTGATATCAGTAGTTTCAACTACTGAAGGCTAACACCAAGTCTTCAGTTGTTACAACGTCTGAAGAAGAATATTAGGTCATCAGTAGTTCATAACTACTGAAGACTGACAGTAACTCTTCATACGTTTACAACATCTGAAGGACAAAACCAAAGTCTCAGTAGTTTCAACTACTGAAGATCAACACCAAGTCCTCAGATGTTACAACCACTGAAGGTTAAAACCACGTCATCAATCGTTACAACAACTGATGACTAACACCAAAACCTTCAGTAGTTTTCTTTCAACCTTTGCCCTACCCTATAAATACCCCACCTTCAGAGCATTTACTCCTCACTTGACCTAATCCTTCAAAACCTCTGAAATTCCCATACACCATTAATGGCGACCATGCAACTGAAACCTCGACACAACTGTGTCGCCCATCTCACAAAATCGCCATTATGGCCTAAGTTTCACCAAGCCGTCGATCTTATGAACGACTCACCCTATAAAACGGCTTTTCTCCTGAACCCCACTATATACACCGACTCCTTGGCGGAGTTTCGGACAAACGTAACCGTCCAAACCGGAGAGCAGGATGGCGAGGTTTCTCTCCGGTCCTCCGTCAACGGCCACCCCGTGGTTATCACTCCAGCTACCCTACGCCAAACCCTATAGCTGGAGGATGCCACCCACCCAACCTCCTACCCCAAAGGTGCCCTGGATCTCTCATTCACATCCCACGACTACCAGGGTAACCTCTCCGCCTCCATCTTGTTGAAGAAACACTTCCCTGACCCTCAACGACTGATCTTCCACATGGTGAACGTGTGTCTGGCTCCCAAAACCTCTTCGTGGGACCAGATGTCCACAAGGTGGCAACAGGTATTGTTCTCTATCCTTGAAAAACAACCGTTAAACTTAACTGATATACTATTTTTGGAAATAAAGGATATGGCCACAAAACCAATTTCTAACCGATGGATCTTGTATCCTCGGTTCATTATGGCCATAATAGAGAACCAGCTTCAGGCTGAGGGACTAATTGGCACTGGGGTCCCTGCCATGGCTGTTCTAGCCGAGGTATACTCCAGGCACAACACTGACCAAACACTCAAACAGGCTGGCCGGCTGCGAAAACCCACGCAGCAGGAACCCACAGCCTCCACCTCAAAATCCAAAGTCCCCACCAAACCAAAAGCCAAAAAGAAGCCCAAAAAGGCTACTCAGGGAGATGAGTCCCCTGAGGATGCCCCTGCAACACAAAGGCAGGATGTGCCTGCTGGTTCGATTCTCCCAGCAGGTACCACGACTCCACCCACCACAACCGCACAGGCTTCCTCTCAACAGGAGCCTGATGCAACCAATATTGGGGCAACCACATTACTGGGGTCTTTCTCACTTGAGAAGACTGCCATTGAAGAGCACAGTCCTCCCCCTGTGCACACTGCTTCGAGCCCATCTACTGATGAGACCGCCCCACAAAGCCCATCATTGGTAATAGCCAAAGTGCTGACCCATCTGAGCACTCCACCCTCTTTCCAGAAACCTATTACAACTGAGGAGACTCCAACCAAAGAGGGGGTGGATACAAGTGCCGGTGGGAGCCCACAGCACAGAGAATCAGTCCAATCTCCCAGTGTGGCTAGGGAGATAGGACAATCTGGTGAGTCTGCCACTTCCCCTACATCAACATCTAAGCAGGGTGAAGCTGGTAACATCACTAAGACCTCACCAGAGGCAACTGCCGATGATGGATCCAATCCGGAGGCTAGAAGTCCCCAGTACCATGAACAAGGGGCACATGCTATTACTGAGCCACACTCAGGGCATGTACATCCTGACATTGTCAGGAGGTCAGGTGATTCAGCTCATGCTGATGATGACCTGAGCTTCTTCTACGATGTAGTAGCTCAAAACACTATCCTAGAGGATGAGATAAGCAGACTCAAAGAGCTGCTTGCTCAAATGACTCAGGATAGAAGTCCATCTGCCACCACTACCCCACAGATGGCACCTTCACCCGAAGGTCTCATAAACACTGAGCCACTCCCACAAACTCGGCCACCAGCCCCTGCTTCTGGCACTAGCTCTCAGGGTTAGAACCCCCCTGAGCAGCTGGATGCTATCCTCCAGAAATCCCTACCTCTCATCACACCCATGCTTAAAGACTTAGTCATTCAAACCCTTGATGAGAGGCTTCCCACATACATACAACCCATGGTGGAGGTTGCCATTTCTAAGGCACTTGCTGATAGTCAAACCCCAACCAATGCACCCAAAAAGGGGGAGACATCAGTGCAAGTCAAGAGGAAGAGGGGTGAGGAGGAGGTAGAGGCAGAGAAAGAGGTGGTGGTTGAGAGGGAGTTGGTTGAGGAGACTAGGAAGGTGAGGGAGAAAGGGAAGAGGAAAGAGAGGGAGGTTGAACAAATAGAAGTGGCTGACATCCAAAAGGATTTCAGTGTCACTTATAAGAAAAAGGGAGAGGAGGGAAAGAAGGTGGCTGACTCTGATCTAGCAGCCCTTGTCAAGGAGGCTGATGCTGAACACAGCAAATCAATGGATTCTGCCATTGCTCAGCTGTTTAGGCAAGGCTTTGACAAGGACACTGCCTTGCTAGATCAGGAGCTCAGGAGGATGGAAACTAGGGAGATAGAATACCGATGGTCTAATTATAGCCAAGAGGATCAAAAGAGACTCGAGGCTATGAGTAGATTCATTTCGAAGTATCTGGGCAGGCCAGTCCTTGATGTCAAAGCATGGACCAGGGACAGGATCTTGGCTATAGCCGCCAAGATCTGTTCAGCTGGTGACTTCACAAAGGGACTGGTCGCTGAGGCCCTCTCCGAAACCGGTGCTGGGAACAGGACACTTTAGCAAAACAAACTAACCCTTCTCTAATATCTAGATTGCTAGCAGTGCCTGCCAAAATTCCCACACCAACCACCAAACCACAACCCACAAAACCAACCCCTTCACCATCAAAACCCGCAGCCAATGATCCACCCTTGGTGAAGAAGAGAAGGGTGTTGAGGCTGCAAGAAGAAGAAGATGAGGAGGATGAGGAGGATAGTCTGCCAATTTCAGCAGTTATACCTCTACCCAAAGCCAAACCACAAACCATCACTCCCACCTCACAGCAGGACACTGTGAGGGTAAAATTAGAAGAGGAGGAGCAGCAAAGGTGACATGATGAGGAAATGCTGAAAAGCATTGACAAATGCTATGCTACTTCTACCTCTATAATGAACATGCAAAAGGAAGCTCTGAGATTATTCACCCTCAAACAAACCTATCAATATGAAAAGGAGAAGGTGAGAACTTGGCCTGACCCAAGGGTGTCTCATAGGATAGTCAAAAAGGACATGCCTGTGAGATACAAGAGCCAACTAAAGAGAATCGTAGATGAAGTGATCTCTATGGCTCTTGTAATAACACCCTGGGAAATAGTAGAGGAATTTGAGAAAGCCTATAGAGCCAACCAATCACCCTTTACAATGTTAGATAATAGGGTGGTTAGGAAGGGTTTGGTCTATAAGAGGCTTGAGAATTTCCATAGGGATGAGCTCAACCTGTTGTTGGAGGGTAAACATCCTGATGAGTTTGCATACAAGCAAACCACAACAGTTGAGCTCCAAAATGGAAGACGGGTGAAGTACATCTCAGAGCTGTACGGTCGGGAGGGATTGTTCGATGGTGTGCCTGAAGACCTCTCCAAAGAAGAACAAATGATCTTTCTTCAGGCTTACACCCGAGAATCCTACCGGCTTGTACATGGGAGGTAGATCTCATGGATGGGACAACAGCTCTGTGTCCAATTCCCCAAGACAGAGCTCCCATCCATACTTAGCCAAACAAACACTAGAGACTACCTCTCAGGCCAGTGCTTATCTGGGTCAACTTCTAATCTGATCTAGAAGGAAATAGACCAATCATTATGCCACCAATAAGTGGGACAACCAATAATTAGAGGTTTTGGCTGCATTGGTTCAGGGGGAGTTTGTTGGACCAAAAGAACCAATGAGCCAAGATCAGGAAAACCTCTAAGTCCCACATGCCACTACAACAACTGCTGAAGACTCCCATCAGCTATTGTGTTCTCTTGCTTGAATGTCAGACTCGAGAGCATCTTAGCTCCAACCATCAGCTGTTCTGACAAAGTCTGAAGAACAAAGTATGAAGATCAAAGAACTGAAGGACAACAGCTGAAGAAGACTCCAAAGTACTGAAGACCAAGTACTGAAGTCTGAAGTACTGATCTTACAAGTACTGAAGACTTCAAGTACTGAAGACAAGTACTGAAGAATCAAAAGCTGAAGAACTGAAGAACTGAAGACCTTCTACTGAAGCACAAAGTCTGAAGACAAAGACTGAAGACAACAACTGATGATATCTACTGAAGTCATCAGTTGTTACATCATCTGAAGCCAAGTCTGAAGACCAAGTACTGAAGACTCAGAGTTTGTCACAACAGCTGAAGAAGTCTTCTTCAGTTGTTGTGATGGTTTTTCCTTCTCAGTAGTTTATTTTGTTTCAGTAGTTGTGCAACAGCTGAAGAGCATGTTCTTTAGTTGTTATAGTATCAGTAGTTATAAACGACTGAAGAGTTTGTTCTTTAGTCATTGTAGGATTTTAGTAGTTTTACTTTTGTCAGTACTTAGGAAACTTTTGTAAGAAGATGTCAGCTGTTGACATCTTCAGTAGTTTTATGTTTTGTCAGTTGTAATTTTAATATTCAGTTGATGTCAGAAAAAGGACATCAGCCCATCCTTTTGCCGCCTATAAAAGGATAAGGAACCATACTGTTTTAATTGCCGAAACGTGCTAAGCAATAGAACATTTATTATTTCGCAGAACTCTTTTCTCTCTCTATGCTTGTGCTTTTACATGCAATATCTTTTATGTTCTTGCATTAATTGCTAATTAATGTGCTAAATCCGCTGCAAACATAATCTGATTGATCAAACGAGAGGCTGAGATCCTGTCATTTGATTGCGGGGAGTATGGAGCTATGAGCTCATGTATGATATTGATTTTTGAACAAACGTCAACAAAAGGTGAAACATATTCACCACCCCGGTCATATCTTACAATTTTGATTTCCCGGTTGAGCTGATTTCCAGATTCTGCTTTGAACAAGATAAACTTGTCGATTGTCTTGTCCTAACTCTTGAGTAAGTACACACAACAGTATTTTGTATTATCATCAATTAAAGTTATGAAGTACTTGCTCTGATTACAAGTTGGAATCGCTTCTAAATCACATATATCATTGTGAATCATATCAAGGGGTTTGGTGGTTCACTCAACCTTTTTGAATGATGATCTAGTTTGTTTTACTTCCACACAAGTTTCACATTTATGGTTTGAATCAATATCAAATGTTGTTATGCAATTTATTTTAATCAAATGATGAATGGAATTAAAGTTAACATGACCTAGTCCATGCCATATATTTGAAGACTCAAGCAAATAAGTAGAATTATTACTAGTCTTATACATTACATTCATGACGGCTACATTCAGTTTGAACATACCATTGAGGGCATAGACCTTACCAACATACATGCCATTTTTTGTCAACACGACCATATCAGACTCAAACACTATTTTAAACCCGAACTTGTTCAAATGCCATCCAGACACAAGATTATTGTGAATCTCTAGGACATACAAGACATTAGTTAAGGTAAGCTCCTTTCCAGATGTCATTTTTAGGATCACATTCCCTTTGCCCTTGACATTAGTAGTGGCAGAGTTTTCTATAAAGAGTTTATCTTCATTGACTTCTTTGAAATTGTTAAAGAGGTTCTTGTCAACACAAACTTAGTAGGTAGCCCCGGTTTCAACCCACATTCCTTGGTATTTAACCCAACCAAATTAACTTCAATGATCATCATTGTGATATCAAAAATAATAACAACAAGGTTGTCAACATCATTAACCATGTTGACTTGGTAGGTAGTCTCTCTCTTGGGCTGCTTGCATTCATTTCTCCTATGACCTGGCTTGTTGCAATTGTAACAGGTACCTTGGAATTTATTTTTCATAATTCCACCTTTAGGTCCAAGGTGTAATCCTTTCTCATAAGTTTTCTTCCTAGCCCGTCCTTTGTTTTTAATACCCTTAAAGGATTGACCATGCTTAATAGCATTAGCCTATGCAAATTTGGGAATAGAGGTTTTCTTTTGAGCAACTTTGTTGTCTTCTTCAAATAAAGACGGACCAAAAGATCTTCAATAGTCATTTCCTTCAGCTTACATTTGAGATAGTTCTTAAAATCAATTCACCTTGGTGGCAGTTTCTTGATCGTAGTTGCAACTCGGAATGTCTCGCTGGGCATCATTCCTTCTGCATGAATATCATGAAGAATAACCTGCAACTCTTGGACTTAACTCATAACAGTTTTGGAGTCAATCATTTTGAAGTCCAGGAATTTAGCCACCATGAATTTCTTAGTGCTCGCATCTTCTGTTTTGTATATACACTCTAAAAACTCCCATAATTCTTTAGTAGTCTTGGCTTTGCAATACACGTTATACAGTGAATCCACCATGTTGTTAAGGTTATAGTTATGACGCAAATAATCAGAATAATTCCAAGCATGAACAACGCTCACAGATGGAGCATCCATTTCCCCTTCAATGATTTGGGGACCGATTTCAGTCAAGAATCTCGTAAGATTTAATGTTTTCAAATAAAAGAACATCTTTTGCTGCCAACTTTTGAAGTTCACACCGTTGAACTTTTCAGGTTTCTTTACATGATTTGCAACCGTACTATGCACTAATTCTACCAATGCAGTGGTTACGACAGTAACAGAAGTGAAGATCGCAGAGACCCTAGATACAGCGAAGGTCAGAATCGGTTGCTCTATCATTGGCTGAGAATCCATCACTGAAAGATAAGCAAGCAGAAACACTTAGTTAACAATTTGTTTAAGTTTGTTAGAAAAATCAGTAATCAGTGTACATAAATAGATTATGGAAACAAATTGAATAATAGATTCGATATGATATCGATAAAGAGAATATGATTAGCAGCCGAAAAAATCCTGCAAAACAAAGAACAGAAAACAGAAAAGAAGATGAGAAGAACCGGGCTTGTGTTTGACATAATTCTCTTAAACAGATTTGGCATCTGTTCCTAGGGTACACCGATTAAAAGCAACGTACTGCTTAGTAAATATATCTGCAAGCTCATCAGCACTAGGAACAAACTTTGGATCAATCAGACCTTTTTCATAACAATCCCTGATGAAATGATGTCTGATCTCAATGTGTTTGGTCTTAGAATGCTGGACAGGATTCTTAACAATACAAAGAGCTGAAGCACTGTCCATCAATAATGGAGTCTTAGTCTCTGTAATGCCATAATCCAGTAATTGATTCTGAAGCCAGAGTACCTGAGATGTACAACTTGTAGCAGCAATATACTCTGCTTCAGCAGTGGATGTAACAACTGAAGTTTGTTTCTTACTCTGCCAAGAAACCAAACAATTGCCTAGAAATTGGCATCCACCAGAAGTTGATTTTCTGGTTACATAGTCACTATCAGAGAAAGCAACCAATTTGTAAGAGTGCCCAGTGGAATACCAATGTCCTAGAGATTGAGTTCCTTGCAAGTATCTAAAGATCCTTTTGACTACAATCAAATGGGATTCTTTAGGTGTAGCCTGAAATCTAGCACAGACATAAGTTGCAAACATAATGTCTGGTCTAGAAGCTGTAAGGTACATCAAGGAACCAATCATACATCTGTAAAGGGTTTCATCAACCGCTTTACCTTTCTGATCAGCATCTAGTTGTGTGGTGGTGCTCATGGGAGTAGAACAGGGCTTACAGTTTTGTAAATCAAACTTTTTCAGAAGATCCTTCGTATATTTTGACTGATGAATGAAAGTTCCATTAGCTCTTTGTTTGATTTGCAAACCCAGAAAGAACTGTAATTCTCCCATGGCACTCATTTCAAACTTTTGTTGCATCAATTTTGTAAATGCATCACACAACTTTGGATCAGAGGATGCAAAAAGAATATCATCTACATAAATTTGAACAAGTAGCTTATGCTGTCCTACTTTCTTTATGAATAAAGTTTTATCTATGGAGCCTCTAGTGAAATTGTTTTAAAGAAGAAAATTAGACAGTGTTTCATACCATGCTCTAGGAGCTTGTTTTAACCCATACAGAGCCTTATCAAGATTATACATCCAATCTAGATGTTTATTATCCTCAAAACCTGGTGGTTGACACACATAAACCTCTTCTTTTATTTTACCATATAAAAATGCACTTTTCACATCCATTTGAAAAACTTTGAGATTATGGAAAGCAGCATAAGCTAAGAACAATCTGATTGCCTCCAGTCTGGCTATAGGGGCAAAGGTTTCATCATAATCAATACCTTCTTCTTGTGAAAACCCCTGTACAACCAGTCTGGCCTTGTTCTTGACAATTTAACCTTTTTCATCAGTTATATTCCTAAACACCCATTTAGTGCCTATTGTACACTTACCTTGGGGTAGAGGAACCAGCTCCCACACTTGTTTCTTTTTAAACTCAAGAAGTTCAAGTTGCATGGCTTCAACCCATTCATTGTCTCTTAATGCAACATGATAGTTCTTTGGCTCTTGCTGACTGATGAAGAGAGCATAGAAGCAGAAATTGGACAATTGACTTCTGGTTGAAACTCCAGCATTGATATCACCAATGATTTGAGATATTGGGTGATTCTTCAGCTCTTGATAGACAATAAGATCTGTGCAGGTGTTTGCAGGAGATTCAGCAGTAACAGATGTTGATTCAGACTCTTGAAACCATGAAGGAGATAGCAATTCAAACGAAGTAGATAATGCAGAGATCTCATCAGCATTTGTTGTGGATGGAGCTGCTGAAGCTATAGGAACATCAGTTTAGATGACTCAGGCAGTTGAGCACTAAACTTGAAAAGATGAGTACTGTCATCATCATCATCAGTACTACCAGGTGGAGAACTGTTTGCATGAGGTGAAATATTTTCAGGAACTGCAATAGCTGGAGACTGATAAGGAACATAGTGCAGTATGTCCAAATCAAATAGCTCCACAGGGTTTTGTGGAATCTTGTCCTTTGAAGATTCATTAAACTTCACATGCAAGGTCTCTTCCACTATCTTTGTTTTACAGTTGAAAACTCTGTATGCCTTGCATGCAGATGAATATCCAACAAAGTACCCTACGTCCACCTTTGATTCAAACCTCTGAAGTGGATTCTTTATGTTGAGAATGTGATAGGGACACCCAAATGCTCTAAAAATGAAATCAGAGGGGCCAAATGATGTAACACTTCATAAGGAGTCTTCATCAACC
This sequence comes from Flaveria linearis, assembly GCA_024085815.1. Taxonomy (NCBI): domain Eukaryota; kingdom Viridiplantae; phylum Streptophyta; class Magnoliopsida; order Asterales; family Asteraceae; genus Flaveria; species Flaveria linearis. The sequence continues at coordinate 63,987,747 of CM044009.1, forward strand.
TCTGATTTACTAAGACTCTATTATGCACATAGCAAGCTGTATTGACAGCTTCAGCCCAAAAGGTCAGTGGCAAACCAGAATCAGCCAACATTGACCTAGCAGCTTCAATAAGCGTCCTGTTCTTTCTTTCCACCACTCCATTTTGTTCAGGAGTTCTTGAAATGCTATACTGCCTCTTGATTCCCTTAGACAAGTAGAGTTCATCAAGTGTGTGATTTCTAAATTTTGTGCCATTATCACTCCTCACACACTTGCATGGAAGGGAATACTGTTTTTCAACATACAACACAAAGTATATAATGGCTTGTGCAGCTTCATCTTTTGAATACAAGAAGAAAGTCCATACAAATCTGGAGTAATCATCCATAATTACCAGAAAATATTTTTTCTTTGCTATGCTCATCACTCGTACAGGACCAAACAAATCCATATGCAGTATTTGCAAGCAGGCAGTAGACTTTGGCTCTTCTATTGGAGGAAATGATACTTTGTGTTGCTTCCCTTTCAAACAAGCAGAGCAGTTATCATCACATTTGAACTCCTTCATTGGCAATCCTCTCACTAAACCATGATGGATCAGCTGGTTCATGTTTTTAAGATTCACATGACCAAGCATTCTATACCATAGTTTACATTCCTGAGGAGAGGCCTTGGAGAACAGGCAAGGATGGCCTTTTAGATCAATTTTCTTTGATAAATCTAAGGCATATACTCTTCCTGTCTTGTTGGCCTTCAGGAGAGTATATTCATCCAATACCTTGTCAATCAGACTCAGAACTTTGGAAGACAGAATCTTGCAGTTCTGGCTGGTGAAAAGGGCAACATGACCTTTATCACACATCTGATTGACACTCAAGAGATTGTACTTGAGATTCTCCACATGGTTGACATCATCAAACCTTATTTCACCATTTGAAACAAAGCCTTTGCCGATGATGTAACCTTTTGCATTATTACCAAAGGAAACAAATCCCTTCTTTCCTTGAGAGTAGTCATTAAGAAGAGAGCTGCTCCCTGTCATATGCATGGATCCTCCACTGTCCACATACCAGATGCTTCTTTGGCATGCTGAAGAACCGTGCATTTGTCAAAAGAAACTAGTTAGTTTTTGAGACCCAAACCATTTTGGTTTTGGGTCTGTTCTCATCAACAGATGTGACACTAACTGGTTTTTCATGATTAACAGCCTGTGTAAGTGGAGATGGTGTGCAAAAGGATTCCTTTAATTTTGGCTTGGTTTTCCTTTTCTGTGGTTTAATCACAGGTACATCTATTTGGTTAACTCTCCCCAATAGATGTTGAACCATCATAACAAGTTATGTCTGATTGTTTGCTAAAGCCTTTAGTTCGTTAGACACATCAGTTCTTGTTTGTGATTGGTCCTGTGTTTCACCATTTTCTCACTTTTGGAAGACACAGACTTAGTCTGGTGTTTTGGTATTCCATGAGGAATCCATTGAACACCTTCAGCTGTTTCCTGATAAACCCCTTCTGTTTGGATTTCTTAAAGGAATTTGGGTTTTCAGGTTGAGATGCCTCTGGTACAAACTTGGTTTCAAATTCATTTTTCATTTTATTAATTTTCTTTTTGATGTTCTTATCTTTATTGAATTTGGAACCCTTTCTGTACCAGCAGTCATCAGTGAGATGATTGAATAAGCCACATATTTCACATGGTTTTTTTCATCTTCAGCTAATCAACTACTGAAGAAGATGAAACTACTGAAGGTTCGTTCTACAGTACTTTCTTCCTTTCAGTACTTATGTTAAGTACTGAAGGATTCTTAACTACTGAAGATTTGTTCTTCAGAAGTTTTCTATCAGTACTTTTGGACTTCCTGATAGATTCTTCAGCAGTAGTCAAACCATTTTTGTTCTCAGTGGGTTTGGTTTGTTCTTCAGGTGTTGTGACTTGCCTTTCAGTACTTTGAGTACTTTATGAGACAGCACCTGAAGTGATTAGCTTTTTCCTGATCATATGTTTGTCAGCATTTGAACCATCAGCTGATTGATGTGCTGAGGTACTAATACTGACTTCATCCTCTGATTTTGATTCATTACTAGAAGGTGAGACACATGATGTTGTGGATTGTGTTAGGACCGTGTACGGACGGAGTACTAACTGATTCTACGTGAAACCAAATCAAATAGCGCAGAATTCTATTTGATTGGTGATCCAATCAGGGAGAACGTTATCCGGATCAAACCTAACGATTAGAATACGTTAAGAATGAAGAAGGAATGATCTGAAACGTTCTATGAACTTGGAAGGGACGTTCTGTGCGAACTGGGACGGCTAGGGTTGTGAATTATCGAAGTCTCCCGTTTTTCCATGAATTAAGTGGTATTTATAGGTTACAACTTTCATTCGTATGACTGAGCCAAACGACTGGCTCAGTCGTGCGACTGAGTCATACGATTGATTCATTCGTACGACTGAGTCAGTCTTATGTGCGATTGATTCAATCATCTGGTTTAGTCGTGCGATTGGACCATTCGCATTGTCCAGTCGTGCGACTGAATCAGAATACTTAGTTAAACACATTCTTGAACCTTTAATGATTCAGAACTATGTCTAACAGCTTTAAACCTATATAACATGTTCATATATGCATGTAACAATGAATAATATTAATAGATATGACATTAAACAACCAATAAACATTCATAGAAGAGTTTTTCATTTCATTGATAAAACATTACATATGTGTTACAAGATGAAAGTCTATTACATTAAAGCTCACTAGACTAGACCTAGGGACATGTGTACCAACAAACTCTCCCTTGTACCTAGATCTATCTAAACTTTGACTTCCTTCTTGAACTCTTTAAATCTCTTCACTTGTTCTTCTTTCGAAACCCCGGCATGGATATTCAGTGCGACGCATAGACGTATGATATTCTGAAACTGTAGTGCTTGCACTATATCCTACGTGTCAAAAAATAATGGCCACTTGTATAGCGTATAAACATCTAACGCTAACAATTTGATAAGCCACATGGGGTCGAACACCCTTATTGTGTCCACCGTGCCTTCCCTATCCAAAACGATGACGACCTCTCTAGAGCGCCAATCATAGTACCACCACTTAGAATGTGGGGTAAAGTCCTGTGGCATCTCCCTCAATGGAATTCTGGACATCGTACGCGAAGGGCGCCACTTCAGGACTATCTTTGGTAGACCAGTGATGGGACTCACTTCAGACCTACGGATGTACCTCGTAGCCTGCTATGGTCTGAAGTTCACCCATCTCGTCTGGTATTCCCTTTTCAGGGCAGCCTCAAACCAGCCTGACATTTTCTTCGGATCAGCATATAGTAGCTTCAGGCGTGCCAGCTGGTTGAGCTCAAACCCGGGGAGAGTCTTCAGATCATGAGGGAATCTGAAGTACTCGATGCCCCTCTCCCTTTTTACTGCATAAACTCCAAGGTGATTAAAATAAGCCCAAGCAATGATCTTCCCTGACACCTTCATGTTCTTCTTGACTTTGTATAGCTTGGTGTAGGTACTCTGAGTTGCTGTAGCCCGTTGGGCTCGGACCTCAGCAAAGCGAGCCGCACATTCAGCCTTTCTGATATCGACATCAGCGTCCGAGGCTTGGGCTTGGCTCGTTGATGCTTCAGCTCCCTTTTCCTTCTCACTGAGTTTTTCCAGAATATCACTGCGAGGGTGTTAACCAGATCTGGAAACACATTGCCCTCTCGGTCAGTGTATTCCGGATAATGCTGATCAGTGATGTCTTGTATCTCTATTTCTTCAACATCGTTGAGCTCGTCATCATCAGCATCATCAAAAGTTGGAGCATCCTTTACAATCTCGTCCGGATTCAGTCGAAATATCTCAGCAAGTTGCTTGTCGGTTAGGTCGTGAATTATTTATCCTTCTTCAGGAGTATAACTCACCGACATTTTGATGATCCCCTGCAGATCAAAATCATTGTGAGTTGAGACTTGATCTGTAGGAGGGGAGTAACATCGTACTCATCTTGCTGAAATCCTGGATCTGCTTGATTTAGACATATAGAATAACAATCATTAGTAAGTAATCAAGATAATCAAACATTAATCATTAAACATTTACATAAGTTACATAAGCATTTACAGATGATTCAAGTACAAAAGTTGAATAATAAAGACATCTAATATGTACTTTTGCCCTGAATCATAGCCGGATCTTCTGTAGATGGGGAGGTAGGCGGGGCAAACGATGATGCTCTCTGGTCCTGTTTCCTCTTGGTCCTTTGCTCATGACCGGATCTTCTAAGATCGCTCGAAATATCCTCGAGCGTCGTAGAAAGATAATGATCCCAGTGAAGTCCTCCGCGTTGTGGGAAGTCAGGTCTAGATGAGCACATATGTTGTGCTTAGTGCTCATAGACCACCTACTAGCCATCTGTTCACACAAAACAAATCAATGTTAGTACCTGTTAAAGATAGCTAATTTAAGTTAATGAACTTTAAACTTTGATTTAGTCATGCGACTAAACACACGACTGAGATCTAGTAGTGCGATTGAATTCATTCGTACGACTGGGTCATGCGATTGGACTTAGTCGCATGACTTTTCATATGTTTACCTCAGTCGTGCGACTGAGCTCATACACATGGTTCAGTCATGCGATTGAGTCAATCGTTCCTCTCAGTCGTACGATTGAAGTTCAACAGAGTGTCCAGTCGCCTATTCGACTATTTGTCCATTCAAATTCATGTTTTGAGCAAAACTTGATGTTAAACATTGAGATTAGGCTCATTACACTCAGAGTAGTCCGACTAAGCATCTTTTACCATTAATTTGATCTTATAGTTCATTTTCGATGGTTTTTTTGTCCATTTAAGTTGAAGTTACTGTTAGGTTAGAATGTCCAGTCTATACGATGTCTATAAGCCAAATTTTTTATGTATATCCACTCATAGTACCTGTATGTGTAATATCAAACGTTAGAATGTGCAAATATATGGTGGGAATGGATCGAAAGAAATTTTTTGGCAGAGTGTCGACGTATCATACGAATAAAGGGCGATTTGGGTGAATGGGGCGACTGAGGCCGATTCAACTGGTATTTATACTAGGGCAACTTCCAGTCGTGCGACTGAGCCTTGTCGCATAAGTTAGTCGTACGATTGAGCCTAGTCGTATGAGTGAGTCGTGCGACTGAGCTTCAGTCGTACGATTCACCCAATTGCTTACCTCCAATCGTACGATTAAGGTTCATTCAGACATCTGACACAGTCGGTCACCTCTAATCGTGTGATTGGGCTCATTCGCATGGTCCAATCGTACGATTTGACTCATTCATATGCTCCAATCGTACGACTGGTCCATACTTATGGTTCAGTCATGCGAATGGGCCATACTTGTGACATTTTGACCATTTTACCATATGACACTTAGTTTGATTTATCAATAGATACACATTATGAGTAGTTGATCATCTCAGACATGATCACTTTTAGATTAAAACCTGTTGGTCACCTCAGACGTGGTCCATTTATCCACCAGATCACCTTAGACATGATCCATTAACCACCTGATTATCTTAAACATGATCCATTTATCCACCTGATCATCTCAGACATGATCCTTTTATCTTTTCAGAAACAATTTGTTTTAGACTAACTTTAAGCTCATTTTGTGACATTAACTGCAATAAGTAGCATAGCACAGTCCGACACTGACACACTTTACAAATAAATTAAAAGACTAAACTAAGTAACAAAATAAACATGTTTTTGTGAATTTCTTAGGGTTGGGTAGATCAACCTATTTGCATTAACATCATTTTCAAGACAGATTCTTATGGAATCAGACAGGCATAAATTCAATTACTTGGAACTTTTATATATTTATTGAAATGGAAACTAGCATATTTACACATCATAGGTTCTCATTCATCTGAGATTTCTAAGTTCTAACTAGGAATCATGCTTGATCTGATACGTAACACACGTTGATTATTAAACTCAGTCAGTGCATCCACGACGATTGTCAGTATACTTGTCCACTTAAATCCATACACAGACTTTTGACACATATTGGTGATGTATTAGATTATATTATTTCAACTAACATTTGTGGATCCCACGCTTATATAGTAATCAACATTCCTCAGGAGACTTTTGAGCGGTCTATAGGTATTTTGACAAGAGGAGACTATTCTTAAAATTTTCAAAGAGAAGCCAAGCCTCAGGTCAGTGCCACCGCACAGCAGAGAGGCGGCAAACAACAGTGAATTCTAGAATATCTAGGTTATGCTTATCCTCAGGTCAGTGCCATCGCACAGCAGAGAGGCACACAACCTATCCCCTTGTTAGAGCATTTTGTATTTTCTTTTGCACATTACGCGCCAACAACATAGGTTACCAGCTTGATTGCGTTTATTTTCATTTATTTTCATGCTTTGCTCCTTTTGTGGTCATCCGCACACTTTTAGTGGCGTTTATTTGCTCGTCATTCCTTATTGGAAAATTGATTGTTTCAACCAGTTATAAGATGGGAACACACAGTCGGTTGAACAGATTAGTTTAAATTGTGTTCACCAATGGTGTCTATCGGTCTATCGTGTTAAATCTACCGACACATCGTATAGTGAGCTAGCACCTCCCTAGATCAACTTTCTCCGTGTAATTATTGTAACACCCAAGCATACTATCATTTTCCCAATTTGTTAGACTTAGAGTTCTCTGACTAACAATTTTCTGTGATTTAAGTTAAACTAAAATGGCAAAAATTTAAAATCTTTTTGGTGTTCCAAGTAACTAGACGCCTGTGTACTATCACTTTCCATTGTGTAGAATCACAGTCTTATCTTCGTTGCTTTTGCCTTTTAGCTCATCTGCCCTCCCCCCCCCCTTTTTAAGTAAATAAATATTGAACATAACCTAATCTCCCCCTAAAATTCTAAAATAGAAAATCTTTTGTGTTTTTGGATTTTTATAAGACAAGGAAATTAAAATTGAAATAAATAAAATAAAATAAAAACCTGAACTAGTGTCGGACTAAGCATCTGTTTCTTCCGAGATAATGTCAATTTCTTTTTCACGCCATTGACCTCTAACAGATAAAAAAATCTGGGTTTATCAAACGGTTTAGTGTAGAGGTCAGCGCGTTGAAAATCCGTTTTTATCTTAACCACATCGATTAATTGTTTTTCATAGCAGTCGCGTATGAAGTGATACTTTATGCCGATGTGTTTAGTTTTAGGGTGTTGAACCGGATTTTTAGTAACAACTATGGCAGCAGAGTTATCAACATAGATAGGGGTGTTAGAGAATTACAAACCGTAGTCTCGCATTTGCTGTTGGATCCAGATAATCTGAGAGCAGCAGCTTGCAGCAGCAGCGTATTTAGCTTCGTAGGTTGATAAGGAAACCGAGTCTGCTTCTTGCATTGCCACGTGACTAAACGCATTCCAAAAAACTGACACCCTGCTGATGTAGACTTTAAATTCATCTTGAAGTCGTCATAGTCTGAATCACTATACGCCGTTAGCTCGAAGTCATCGTCATGAGGATACCATAACCCCAGTGTTGGTGTACCCTTCAGATAACGAAAGATCCTTTTCACCCCGATCAGATGATTTACTTTCGGTTTTGCTTGATATCTGGAGCACAGACATGTGGCATACATGATATCTGGACGTGAGGCAGTGAGATACATGAGAGATCCAATTATCCCATGATACATAGTGGCATCCACCAAATCCCCATTCTCATCAGTAGCCACATCATGAATTGTGGCGAGTGGGGTACCGGCAGCAGTGACATTTTCCATATCAAATCAACTAAGAATGTCTTCGACATACTTACTCTAATGCAGAAAAATACCGGTAGGTTTCTGGTCCACCTGTAATCCCAGAAAGAACTTCATTTCTCCCATGGCGCTCATTTCAAATTCTGCCTTCATCACAGATTCAAATTCTTTACATATATCTTCGTTTCGTGAACCGAAGATAATGTCATCCACATAAATTTGCACCATCAGTAAATCTCCATTTCGTTCCTTGATAAACAGTGTGCAGTCAATCACACCCCTGCGAAACCCGTGTTTCAGCAGGTGGGTGGAGAGCTTTTCAAACCAAGCTCGAGGAGCCTGATGTAACCCATACAGAGCCTTGTCCAACTTGTAGACTCTGTCCCGATGGTATGGATCTTCGAATCCCTTGGGTTGACTGACGTAGACCTCTTCATGGATTTCCCCGTGAAGGAACGAACTCTTTACATCTAGTTGATAGGCTTTGATCTTCATGTAAGATGTGTAGGCTAGAAAGATGCGGATTGCTTCCATTCTAGCTACTGGTGCAAAGACTTCATTATAGTTGACTCTTTCTACTTGTCTAAAGCCTTGAACAACCAATCGTGCCTTGTTTCTGATAACGACACGTTGGTCATCTTTCTTGCAGCGTAGCACCCATTTTGTGCCTATCACTTTCACTCCTCTCGGCCGGTCAACAAGTGTCCACACTCCAAGCTCCTTGAACTGTAGCAGCTCCTCTTGCATAGCATTGACCCAGGCCTTAACCTTCAGGGCATCGCTTACGTGTTTGGGTTCGACTTGAGATACAAAGCATTTGAATGCTCCATCATTCACGTAGCCCTTTTCCATAATTGTAGCGTAATCAGCAGAATACAACTGATTTCTCGTCTACACGCCGGAGTGTAAGTCTCTAATGATAGCCTCCTGCGGATGATTCATACTGATCCTAGTCACAGGTGTCGTAGGGACGACAACTTCTGTATCCAGATTTGTGACAGGAGGTTCAGTATCCGTATTTCATGATGCATGTTCAGCAGCTGCTGAGCTTTCCTCTTGATCAACGTTATACTCAATGCCTGTCTCAGCTGCTTCTTCATCATCTGATGAGTCATCACTCTCGTCCTGATCAGCTGGTGAAGATCCCAATGAACCACTCGCAGGTGTTGTATTGCTAGTATCCAGATTCGGTGTGTTTAGAACATCGTGCATCATCTGAGTAGCAATCTCTTCATCTGAATCTTTCTGAGGAAGGTTGAATGATTTGAAAAATCCATCGTAGTTAAAGAACGACGATGGACCTTTTCCAGCAGGGGGGATGGTGAATCGTTGAACGTCGACATTGCACCATACTTCAACCTGACCAGTTGAGTTGTTGTAAACTCGTTTATCTGGTATGCTGTATCCTAGAAAGATCCCCTGATCTGCCTTTTCACTGAACTTACCCTCCGGAGTTTTCTTCAGTAGCGTACATGGAGCTCCGAATGGTTCTAGATACTCTAGGTTAGGTTTACGTTTCTGAAGTAACTCATAGCATGTCTTCCCATGCTTCTTGATAACTGACACACGATTAAGTGTGTAGCATGCGTTGGCAACAACTTCATTCCAGAACTGCACTGGCAGCTTTGAATCTGCCAACATAGTTCTAGCAGTCTCGATCAAGCTCCTATTCTTCCGCTCAACAACTCCATTCATCTGTGGTGTGTATGCAGAGGTGAACTGATGAACAATTCCTTTTTCTTTGTAGAAAGCATCCATCCACTGATTCTTGAACTCTGTTCCATTGTCTGAACGGATCTTCCTAACCTTCAGCTTGTAGAGAGACTCCAGTGTAGTAACAAGCACCTTGAATGACTCAAAGGTTTCTGACTTTGCTTTCAGAAACATCACCCAGGAGAACTGTGAGTATTCCTCTTTGACTACAAAGCAGTACCAGTCTCCGGCGATACTCTTCATGCTGACAGGACCGAATAGATCCATATGCAATAGCTCCAGGGGCATCTCGATAGAATTGACGTTCTTGGTCTTGTGAGATTTCCTGGTCTGCTTTCCCTTCTTGCATGAGACATAAAAATCAGAAAGTTTGAAGTTCTTAACAGGAACTCCATCAACTAAGTTGTTGTGAATCAGATGATTCATCTTCCTGTGATTAATGTGTCCCATTCTGTGCCATGAGATGGAATCCTTCTCTGTAGCTTTGGACAAAAAGCATTGAACAGTAGATACACTAGTAGAAACATTAGACATATCTAGAACATACAGGTCATTATACCTAGATGCTGACATTAATACCTGCTCCTCTGGAATATCCATCTCTTTCTTCAGAATGTAACACTTGCGATTGTCGAACATAACTTTGAAGCCCTTGTCACATATCTGAGACACTGAAAGCAGATTGTTTTCCAATTGTTGAACGAAATTAACTTTATCAAACCTTACCTTTGCATTACCTACTTCTCCTTGTGCGGTAATGTATCCTCCTTTGTTTCCAGCAAAAGAAACGTGTCCCCCTTTAACTTGTTTGACATTGTAAAGGAGAGACTGATTTCCTTTCATGTGCCTAGATGCTCCGCTATCTACTATCCATGTGTTGGTAGAAGCACTATAGCGGACAACCTGCACATAATAGAAAATAATCAGTTAAGGAGGGGACCCAAGCCTTGACTGGCTTGGGTTTCCCAGAGGCATAACACATCACGAACTCGACCCACTGTCCTTTATCAGTAGGTGGAACCTCAATCTTCAACTTATCCAAGCTTTCAGACACTTCAGGTGTTTTGACTTTCCACAAACCATCCTTGTGAAAGGATTGTTTATGGTAAACCGATGACTGATTTACAGTTTGAACCTTAGGTTTAGTTTCAAAAACAGGTCTCACCTCGGGCATCACAGACTTGCCAGTGGCTTGTCTGTGTTGCCTGTGGCGTTGAGGAGAAGTAAAAGATCTAGAAGGTGTTTTAGACCTAACCGGTGTTTTATACCTAATAGGTGTTTTAGACCTAATCAGAGTCTTAGATCTCTGTTTTGAAACCAGTTTAACTTCATTGTCTAGTTTAATTTTAATTTTGGGTGTCTGATAGCGTGGACAGTTCGAAGAGATGTGACCGCGTTGTCCACAAGTATAGCATGATCTCCTTTCAACAGGACTAGGAGATCTCTTATGGGGCGGGGAGTAAACTTCAGGTATTGAATTTTTGGTCTCACTCCTTTGATTTTCACCTTCCTTGAGAAATTTTACTTGTTTAATGTTATGGGGGTTTTGCCTTTGAAGATGATTATGATCTTGCTTAACCGGTTTAGTTTGAGTGGTTTTGGAAATCTTAGGTTATGTGGTAGCAGATTTTGGACCCAACCCAAGAGATGCTTGAACATTCTCTTCCACCCGGTTGTCAATGATGGTTTTACCAGTTGTGCCTGATGTAGATGTTGTCTGATCAGCAGCCGGAGGAGCAGGTTTAACTGCTGTGTCCGGATCGCTGACCAGAGGAGTCGTCACCACATGATCCTTTATTGGATTATTATTAATTGGATGTTGTTTAGTGTTCAAAAGGATCTCATGTGGTGGAGGCACAACCTTATAACCCAACCCTTCCCTGTTGTTGCGTTCCTTAACCAAGTTTTTCAAAATATGAGATGAACTAGCTAGACTGTGGAGTTTTTGCTTTAAAGACTCATTTTCAACTTGCAAAACAGCTCTGTCCCTTTTAGTTTCTTCAATTGTCTTTAAATAAAACTTTATATCGTTTTCTTGGTTAAACGCGACAACTTCAGTTTCTTTAAGTTGTTTCTTTAACGCTTCAATTTTCTCCTTATAGTTGCTCTCGTTTTGTTTTAACACTCTGTTTGCCTCAGTGCACAACTTTAAGTTATTTACACAGTTATCATTATGATCTAATAACCTATCAAATTTCAGACCAATGCTTTCTCTAAATTTATCACATTCAACACAAGCATGTTTAATAAACATATCATCCTTTGTTTCTACCTGTGCAGATGTAGACGTTCCAGCCATGAAAGCATTTTGAGGTTCCGGTTGTGATTCAGATTCAGCATTCAGTTCATTTTCAACGAGTTGACTTACAGCAGCTAAGGTCTCATCCACATCAGCAGTGTCAAGCTCAACTGAGTTCTCCCCTCACTCGCTGAGTCTTCATTCAGATCTTCAACAGATGCAATGTTGGCTTCACTATCAGTTAAGAATCGGAAAGACCAGTCCTGTCCTTCATCACCTTGAGCAACCATTGCCTTTGAATCACTGCTTGTTGAAGCTGTCTTTTTCTCTTTATCTTGTTTGTTGAAGGACGAAAACGGGTTCCCGTTACCAGTCTTCTTCGGTTTGACACATTCCCGCTTGAAGTGTCCTTTTTCACCACAGTTGAAACAGGTGACTTTAGACTTGTCGAATCCGAAAGTACTATCTTTGGTAGCCACCAGATTTTGTCCCGTCTTCTTCACAAACTTCTTTGCTCGTCGCACAGCACTTGTGAGAGCCCACATTATGTCCATTCTTTACAGTTCATTTTCATCCACCTGCTCATAGTCTTCATCATCCAAGTGGCAGTTCCCAATCTTTCCTGCAACTAAACCATCATAAGAATGAACCACAGCAGCAAGTAGGTCCATATGCTCCTTAGCCACTTCCACAGTTACTTTTCCCAGATTTTCTGTCACTAACTTCATTGATTGAGCAACTGTAGGACTTTGTTGAACCCCTGATGAATCATTTGACTCACCACCAGACGATGAGCTTTGACTAGTTGTAAATGATGCATTAGACACAAAGGCAGTCTGCAGATGGGCATCGGAGGATTTGGCAGTTGGAGTAGGAGTAACGTTGTAGAGAGATGGATCCTGAGTGTATGCTCCCTTCTTTGTCTTGTACTTGTGTCTCACCTCTTCTTCTCTCAGTTTCAGGATGAGATCATTGATATCCAAAGTCTCCAGCACTGAGTTGTATCTCAGAGTGGAAATGAATGAATCCCACTTCTCTGGTAGTCCATCAGCCAAGCTTGCCACTTTTTCTTCTTTAGACATTGTAACACCATGAGTGTGAAGTTCACTCATCAAATGGTAGAAGCGATCTATGATGTCATCCAAGCATTCATTCCAAATAGAAGAGAAGTAGTCAAATTCTTTCTTCAATGCTTTCGCCTTCAGTGACTTGAGTGTTGAATTACCTTCATATCTCTTCTCAAGAGCCTCCCAGAACTTTTTGCTCTGCTTATGTTCTGAATATTGATGGAAGATGTCTTTGGGAATTGACGGGGTCAACATGGCATAGGCTTTCTTTTCTGCATTATAAGCAATCTTTTGTGCATCACTTAGTCCACTCAAAGTCAGGGGTATGCCATCAGCACCAACTGGCATAGTGTAGCTAGTTTAAATAGCATTCCAGAGATTTGTATCCACTCCATTAAGATGAATCTCAAACCTTTGTTTCCATTGAGGAAATTCATCAAGAGACAATAGCTTAGGTGGTTTATTATGGTTCCCAATCTCATTTTCTAATAGCAAAAGGTTCTGGATCCTAGAGTCCTTCCCTGTTGAGAACGCAAAGTTCTCTGAGTCCATAATGAAGTAGTCTTAAACTTGAAAAACAAACTGTATATGCGATTGAGAGAGACGACTGAAGGCCGACTGAGACAATCAATGTGCGATTGAACTGAGTCGGACGACTGGGCAGGCGATTAGAGCAGTTGTGCGAATGAACAGAACGACTGGGACAATCGTGCGATTGAACGAGCGATTGGTCCAATCGTGCGATTGAACTGAGCGATTGGAGATCAGTTGTTCGATTTAGTCAATCATGCGACTAAGACTGCTGACTTTGAAATTTTCAACCTTTTTCACACAATTCGACCTAAAACACAATTTTGAGTACCCTAGACGACTGCAACTCGAAAAAGACTCAATTTTCAAAGCATGCACATGTAAAAACTGGATTTTGAGCAGAAAGAACAGATCTTTTCGCTTAAAAACGTTGACTTTTTCACCAAAACGATTGAATCCACGAAGAATCAAGAGCCAATGCTCTGATACCACTTGTTAGGACTGTGTACGGACGGAGTACTAACTGATTCTACGTGAAACCGAATCAAATAGCGCGGAATTCTATTTGATTGGCGATCCAATCAGGGAGAACGTTATCCGGATCAAACCTAACGATTAGAATACGTTAAGAATGAAGAAAGAATGATCTGAAACGTTCTATGAACTTGGAAGGGACGTTCTGTGCGAACTGGGGCGGCTAGGGTTGTGAATTATCGAAGTCTCCCGTTTTTCCACGAATTAAGTGGTATTTATATGTTACAGCTTTCATTCGTACGACTAAGCCAAGCGACTGGCTCAGTCGTGCCACTGAGTCATACGATTGATTCATTCGTACGACTGAGTCAGTCTTATGACTCAATCGTGTGATTGATTCAATCATCTTGTTCAGTCGTGCGATTGGCCCATTCGCATGGTCCAGTCGTACGACTGAATCAGAATACTTAGCTAAACATATTCTTGAACCTTTTATGATTCAGAACTATGTCTACAAGCTGTAAACCTATATAACATGTTCATATATGCGTGTAACAATGAATAATATTAATAGATATGACATTAAACAACCAATAAACATTCATAGAAGAGTTTTTCATTTCATTGATAAAACATTACATATGTGTTACAAGATGAAAGTCTATTGCATTGAAGCTCACTAGACTAGACCTAGGGACATGTGTACCAACAGATTGGTCATTGCTTTCTCCTTCAGATTCTACTTCTAATTTGGGAGTAAAATATGTAGGAGGAGTAGTGTGATTATAACCAATCCCAAACTTCACATTTGAAGCTGTTTGTTTGTTGATGTAGAAGACTAATCAAGGCTCGGCAAAACAGCTTGTGCAAAAGCCTGATCCACGCGAGATGCAGCTGTCACGCGAGAAGAAGCTTCCACGCGAAGACGACTTCCACGCGAAAGGCTCAGCCGCGCGACAAGCTTGTCGCGCGAGAACCTTAGTGTTTAGTATAAATAGCTTAGTTTTCGTTTTGTAATTAAGCTTTTGTTCATTATTATCTCTGTACTGTGCGAAATCGCACAAGACCTGTTCTAGGTTGATTTTGTTCAATACAATATCTTTTTGAGATCAATTCGATTCTTCTTTATATCCAATCATGTTTACATTCCGCATTCACGTGATTGAGATCGTGTGTTAACTGTTTCTTTGGAGATTTCAAGGTTTTACAATTGGTATAAGAGCATTAGGCTCTAGAACCACGATTTGAAGAAGATTTGGATTGATTTCTACTCATTTTTGAAGCTATTCATCATTGATTACGCTAGATTCAGCTATGGTGATGTTATGCTGCACAAAGTTTGAGTATTTGGACTGATTTGGACTGATTTAGTGGACTTAAGTTGAATTTTAATCATAATTAAGCTTAAAATTGAACTAAATTCATTAAAATTGGACTAAAATAAGTTTAATCAGACCTATTCAGTGAATTGGAGGTGATTTTCGCTTGAACAAAGAGTTGGAGAATTGATTTTGCTCAAAATTGCACGAAACTGGGAGTTTTCGCGTGCGAACTAATCAGTTTTCGCACAGGCAGTTATTACACTTTTTACGCGAAATCGCGTGAAAGGTAAATTTGGACTTTCGCACGAAGTGATATCTCACGCGAAAAAGTGTGTCGCGCGAAAAACGTTTTCGCACGAAACTTCTTTCACACGAACAGTTTGATTTTTGACTTTCTGATCAACATGTCTTCAACAACACCAAATCTAAAGCATCTTACTGCTTCTCTTTATCTTGATACTGAAATCGGTACTGGAAACAAGCCACCGAGACTTCTCTGTGAAGACGATTATGCTGATTGGGCTTTCCGATTTGAGAATCATGTTATTTACACGGAACCTAAGATGTGGAGGTCGATCAAGTATGGTCCTTACATTCTGTTGTACAAGAATGATAAAGGAGAGATGGTACAGAAACCTGAACACTTGTGGGATGAAGATGACATTAAGAGATTAGAACTTGATGACAAGGCTTATGTTGCTATTACTATGGCCTTGACGACTGAAATATCTCAAAAGTTTCAAGAGTTCAGGGGTGCAAAGGTGTTATGGGATGCTCTTGAAACTCAGATCATGGGCAATAAAGATATGAGGGAAAGCAAAAAGGATATGTTGAATCAAGAATTCAACATGTTTAATCATATTGTTGGTGAAGAGTTGGAAGCTCAGATTGCCAGGTTTGTTAGACTGGTAACTAAAATGAAGAGTGCTGGTATTACTCTGGAACCAATCACTGTGAACAAGAAGCTGCTAAATTCACTTCCATATAGTTGGAACAACTGTACACTGATCAAGAGAACCAAAGACTTGTATACTCTTCAGTTGACTGATCTCATTTCAACTATCAAGTCTTATGCAATGGACGATAAGCAGCGAGCTGCTAATCATCTAAGTTCTCTGGGTGCTGAAGGAACTGCTCTTTATGCAAAAATGGCTAGTAATCCTAATTACTATGTCAGTTATACCCAAATGTGTCAGCAACAACCAACTGGAAGTTCAGCATCTTCTTATATGCCACCAGTATTAAACCCTCAAATTCAAGTTCCAACTGCTCAACTCTATTCCCCCATCATCCATCAACAAATCCCTCAATCTCAAGACTCTCATAGTGGTCAACATGCTTACGTTACTACCCCTAATTCTTCAAAGCAGACTGTCCAGATTGCTGAGGAGCATCTTGTCCTTTTCACCACTTTTATGTCTAGTTATGAAGCTCTCATGGCTGGTAGACTCACTGCTCCTAATGTCTTGGTTGATGATCTTCAACAAGTTAATCCTGATAATGTTGAAGAAAATGACATCAAGTATCAGATGGCCATGGTGGTATACAGGGAAAAGAACTTTGCTAGACGTACTGGAGGAAAGATGTTTGGTGTAAACAATTCTAGCAAAATCAGATTTGACAAGTCTAACCTGCGATGTTACAATTGTGACAAACCAGGTCATTTCGCTAGAGAATGTACTGAACCCAAGACTGGTCAAACTGAAGGCCCTAAAAAGATGGTGACTGTGGAGATTAAGTCCAAGAAAGACAAAGCTAGTACTTCTGGTACTAAAGCATTGGTTTCATAAACTAATGCTGAATATGACTGGTCAGACCAAATGGAAGCCCTTGATCTAACATTGTCTACTGCTTTCATTGCCTAGATTGTTACTGAACCTGAAGAAGAAGAAAATTTGTTTGCTGAGTTTGTGTCTGATGATTTGATGAAGGTTTGTTTGCTGAAAGAGAAGAAGTAAAGGTGGAAGTTGAGGAAGAGAAGGAGAAAGTTGAAGAAGTGAAAGAAGATGTTAAGAATGAAGAGAAAGCTGAGAAGAATGATCAGGATGAGAAGGTTGCTGAGGAAAGGATTGTGATTGAAGAGTACACTGTCGAGCCTCCAGTCAAATGCCAATGTAATGATCCAAATACTGTTGACATTGCTCCAGTGGAAGAAAAAGTTGCTGCTATGAAGGCTTTTACGGTCAAGAAGGTGGAAGAGACTGAAGGGGAAACTTCTGAACCAAAGGTATATGATGGTTTGTGCAAAAATTCATGTGTTGAGAAAGTTCAAAGATATAGAGTTCACAATGAGAGTCTGATAATGGAAGTTGAAAAACTTCAGTATCAAGCTCGAAAACACAAATCAAATGAAAAATTCTTCAAAGAAAAACTTGAAGGTTTAAATAGTACAGTATACAATTTAAAATTAAATCTTCATGATAAAGAATGCACAAATAATGATTTGACAAATAGAAACAATGAACTCGCTTTAGAAATTAATAGACTCAACAGTGAACTAGCCTCGGCTAAATTGACTGTTGAAAAATTTGAACTTTCATCAACTATGGTTGAAGGGATTATCAAATCACAAATGACTCAGAAGATAAAAGGAGGAAAATGCGGTGTTAGATTTTCAAATATTGCTCCTCCAATTAATCATGATTATTCATGTTTACCTTCTTCTGATGTCATTTTTGAGTCTGATATGAGCTATGGGATAGGTTTCTCTCCCTCCTTAGAATTAAAACCTTCAGTTAAAGTAAATCTTTCTGTTGATCCTATCATAATAACAAAACCTAAACAATCAACTGAAAATTTTTGTGCAGATCATGTGAAGGTAGACGAGTTGGTTGAAGAATGAGAAAGTGATAGTGAGAATGAAAACGAGAATGACAGTTTGAAAAATAAGAGTGTAACTATTTTAAGATCTGATTGTAATCAAAATTTGCCAGGAAATGAAAAGACTGTTGATTTGAATGAGATTAAATCAAATAATAAATGTAATTTGAATGCAAATCAAAGGGCAAACCAGAAAGAAAGACTTGAAAAGGACTTTAAAAGTAGATTTGTTTCTAAAGGTTTAATAGAAAATGAAGAACATATTTTTAAAGAAATGAATTCTCGATTCTTTAAAAATAAACTTCATTATAATGCTAACCTTGTGAATCAAGATATTTGTAGCCCAGATTTGCAAGTGAATGATTCTTCTGCATTCAATCTGAAAATTCAAAAGCCTGGTCCTTCTCCAGCACCAATTCGTATATCAAAGCCTAATCCTCCTCTAGCAAATTCAAAGTCTGGTCCTACTCCAGCAAAGTCTAAGACTGGTCCTATTCCAGCACCACCAATTCCAACAGTCACAAATGCCAAATCTCCAATCCAAAGTGGTCATAATTCGACAATTTCCCCGAATCTGCAAAAGATGAACAAGCAATTATCATATGAGGCAAAGATTCGAGAAACTATGCAGAATGTTAAACCAAAAAGTCAATCTGACTTTAGTTTTTATGACAATTTTAATAATTGTCATCCACAGTTTGTTTTCCACACACAACAAAGAAAATGTTATCAGTGTGGAAACATAAATCATTTGGCAAACAATTGTCCTTTTCGCCAAAAATCATTAAGCAAACAAAGATTTCATAATTTTATTGCTCATAATAGAAAATTGTTTTTCACTCGTGGAAAATTTTCAAATCATATGAAATCAAAAGTTGCTAATGATTTTAATGTCAAAAAGAATAAGAGTTTGAATAATGATTTAAAAAAAATATCAATGTGAAAAATGTAAATGAAAAGACTGATGTGCTAAACAAATATAATAATCTTAAATCATTTTGTCTTGCTGCAACACATAATGTGCTCAAGTCATGCTTGACTTGGGTACCAAAAGCTAAGTAATTTTGTTACTTATGAAGGGACAACCGCAAAAGAATATTGAAAGCCTTTGGCATGTAGATAGCGGTTGTTCAAGACATATGACTGGGAATTTATCATTACTACAAGATGTTCAGTCATACAATGGTGGACGAGTGATTTTCATAGGAGACAAAGAAGGACGTATAACCAAGCGTGGTACAGTTACTAATGGTGTCTTAGCTTTGAAAATGTTAACTTTGTTGAGGAATTGAAACATAACCTGTTAAGTGTGTCTCAAATACGTGACAAACAATATTCTACACACTTTACTAACAAAGAATGCTTAATCTTAAAACCGGGTTTTGTTGTTCCAGATGAATGGATTTTGATGAGGACTCCGAGAGACAATGACACATATCTTCTTGATATGCATTGTTCCAATTCTTTGGTAACAGCTTCTTGCTTATTATCCAAAGCCTCGGAATATGATTCCATGTTATGGCATCGTCGGTTAGGACATGTCAATCTTAAAAATATGAGTAAACTTGTACGTGGAAATCATGTCATTGGTTTACCTGAAAAAGAATTTCAATTAAATGAACATTGTTTGTCATGTTCAAAGGGTAAACAACATAAACTTCCTCACAAACCAATTGCACACAACTCAGTCGAATCAATCTTACAACTCTTACACATGGATCTTTTTGGTCCAGTGAGTGTTTTAAGTTTGGGTTGAAGATCTTACTGTTTGTTTGTTACTGATGACTTTTCTAGATTTACTTAGGTGTTTTTCTTAGCATCTAAGAATGAAACTCCACACCTTTTGATCAAGTTCATTAATTTGGTGGAGAATCAGATAGAGAAAAAGGTAAAATGCATCCGAAGTGACAATGGGACAGAGTTTTGCAATCAAACTCTGAATGAGTTTTATGAATCAAAGGGAATTGCTAGACAATTCAGTGCTGCTGGCACTCTACAACAGAATGGGGTTGCAGAAAGAAGGAATAGAACATTGATTGAAGCTGCTAGAACAATGATATCTGCTACCAAATTACCTTTGTTCTTTTGGACTGAAGCAGTAAATACTGCATGTTATGTTCAGAATCGTGTTTTAATCAACAAAAGATTAAATAAGACTCCATTTGAAATATTTTATAAACACAAACCCAAAGTTAAATATTTTAAAGCCTTTGGTTGTTGTTGCACTTTGTTGCATACAACTGAATCATCTTCAAAATTTTCTAAAAAGGCTGATGAATGTTACTTTGTGGGGTATGCTGCCAATAAGGTTACATATCGAGTTTATAATAAAAGAACTAGACAAATACTTGAGTCATTTAACATTGATTGGCACGAGCTTAACATAACTGATGCAGGTTCAGCTCCTTCATGGGTTTATGATTATGAATCTTTGTTCATAAATTTTAAAATTTCTAAACCTTCATCTGCAGATTCTAATTCTCAAGCAATCTCCTTGGAAAATAAAATCATTGAGGAACTTCCATCTTTGATATCTGATGATTCTGCTATTGCTTCATCATCCAAAGATATTCCTACAGCTTCTGTACAAGTATCTGAATGTTCTGAGTCATTAGATGTTCCTTCAGAACATATTCCTAATCAAGAGCTGGAAGAATCGTTGAGTTCTCCATTATCTTCATCTTCTTCAGAAACTATACATACACCAATAGAAGTCATTCAAGTTCCATTTGAAGAATCTCCAAATGTGTCTACTGCCTTTGAAAATCCTATTTCAGATGACACACTTGAAGAAAATATTGTGTATCAATCTCGAAAATCTGAAGAAGTTCTTGATAATGTTGACCACATTACTAATTTGGAAGATGGGATGGTTGCAGATGATATTCCTCAATTAAGAATACATAAAACTCATCCAACTGAAGCAATCATTGGTCCATTGCATGAAGGTGTAATTACTAGAAGTCGCTCAGGAGCAATCAACACTTGCCTATATGCTTGCTTTTTATCACAAATAGTGCCCAAGAATGTGGAAATGGCAATCAAGAAAAACAACTGGATAGAAGCAATGCAAGATGAGTTGATGCAATTCAAGAAGCTGAATGTTTGGCATCTTGTTGAACTTCCAAAGGATAAGCTTCCGATTGGAACAAAGTGGATATTTCGAAACAAGACGGATGAAAAAGGTGTTATAGTTCAGAATAAAGCACGTCTTGTTGTGCAGGGATTCTATCAAGTTGAAGGATTGGATTATGAAGAAGTGTATGCTCCAGTTGCAAGACTAGAAGCAATACGCATATTCTTAGCCTTTGCTTCATACATGAACATCAAGGTGTATCAGATGGATGTTAAAACTGCATTTTTATATGGAGAAATGAAGGAAGAAACCTATGTTTGTCAGCCTCCAGGATTTGAAGACCCAGATCATCCTGATTATGTTTACAAATTGGATAAGGCATTATATGGTCTACATCAAGCACCTCGTGCTTGGTATGCAACTCTGACTGAACATTTGCTTGAAAATGGTTATTCACGAGGAGCAATTAATCAAACCTTATTCATTCGTAAATCAGGCGATGACATCATTCTGGTTCAAATCTATGTTGATGATATCATTTTTGGCTCTACAAATGATAGTATGTGCACGGAGTTTGAAGAGGTGATGAAGAAGAAATTTGAGATGAGTTCCCTTGGAGAAATTTCCTTTTTCTTGGGTATTCAAGTTACTCAATCTGAGACTGGTATTCTCATCCATCAAGAAAAGTATGTTCAGACTATTCTTGAGAAATACAAGTTTCAAGATTCCAAAGTAGCTCCAACTCCAATGGCTTCTCGTCCTACTCTTACTCCAGATCCATTAGGAGAATCAGTTGATCAACATCTTTACAGATCGATGATTGGTTCCCTCATGTATCTCACTGCAAGCAGGCCGGATGTCATGTTCCCTGTTTGTCAGTGTGCCCGCTATCAAAGTGATCCAAAGGAATCCCACATGAAAGCTGTCAAGCGGATTTTCAAGTATCTCAAGGGTCAACCCAAACTTGGTCTTTGGTATCCTCAAAATTCCAATTTCAATTTATTTGCTTATACTGACAGTGATTATGGTGGTTATAATTTAGACAGGAAATCGACCACAGGAGGATGTCAATTCTTGGGCAACCGACTCATTTCTTGGCAGTGTAAAAAGCAGAACACTGTATCCACATCCACTGCCGAAGCTGAATATGTGGCTGCATCGAGCTGTTGTTCCCAGCTTGTCTGGATTTAACAACAACTTCTTGATTATGGCCTAAACATTTATGACACACCCATTTGGTGTGACAATACGGCAGTTCTGAACATCGTGAAAAATCCCATTCAACACTCCAAAACTAAACACATTGACATCCGCATCCATTTTATCCACGGCTGTTTTGATCGAAAACTTATTCATTTAAAACAAGTGCCGTCAACTGAAAACATTGCTGATTTATTTACCAAGGCGTTTGATCATTCTCGATTTGATTTCCTTGTGCAATCATTGGGAATGATTAACTTTGGATAAATTGGTTTAATGAATCTTCACAAAAAGATTTTTCATTTTTAATAAAGAATAAAATTGCAATTGTTTCTTTTTCTTAAGAAGGACAATCATAATTTTAGGGGGAGAAAATTAGAAAAACAAGTTCTGAAAAATATTTTTGGTCTTAGGGGGAGTTAAGATCAAAGGATTGCCACAATAAAAAGACGAAATTTTCATACTTAAATGAGAAATGATATTACAAAGTTCTAAAAGAGTCTAAGTACTTTCAAAGGCTTAAATACGAATAGACTTGGATTATGTTTGATGTGTCGATAGACTTTGCTTTCAGAAATGAAAAGATCATAATTGAGTGATTACACTTGAATTAAAGAGATATGAATTAGTGGGGAACATATCAGGATTCTGTGACAATGACAAAAATGTTCTAACACAGACTGAGAGATATAATCTTGTCATACTCAAGCCTGTATGTGTTTGATTCAGTGATTATCATGACTATATATATATATAAAGATAAAAAATACAAAAAGACAAAAAGAAAGAAAACACAAAAAGAAAATAATTGAGCAAAAAGATGCCAAAAAGGCCATATAGGATATAAGATGCTAAGAAGTACAACAAATCAAAAGATATGTCTAAAAGACATACATACTATATGGTATATATTTTCTATTTTGAGAATATTCTCTTACCATGGAAGGCAAAATCGATAGATGGGGCATGTAAGTCCGGATGGCTTGTAAGTCCTAAACATCTTGAGAGTGCAGACGTAAGTCCGGATGGCTGTCAGTAAGTCCTTAAACTTGTTAATATTCTGGGTTAAGAAATATTTCTCAGGCTAGTTATGCTCAAATAGTTATATTCTAGGAATAAAAAATGGTATCACTGATCAACAATGCAAGGTTTAAGTCAAATTGGGGTGACTTGAAATCTCGACAGTGTCTTGAAGGATAATAATAATTATAATACAGAAGTTCTGATTGTGGGATCCACTGACTTATATTAAATAAACATAAAACATGATATATATCACTCCTTATGTTTCTGAGTAAAACCTGAAGTATAAGTTTAAAAGGACAAAAGATATTGACAATCAACTTAACCAGTTATTTTAAATAAAGCCGGACAGAGTCTTAACTTGATAAAAAAATATATGATCTCATTATGAAAATTCTTACAAAATAAACAAATCCGATCTTGATTCTTTAATTGTTTTATTATTTTGTTATTTTGTGTGTATGTGTTTTTCATTTTAATTTTATGTTGTTTTATTTTTAAGACAAATAAATAACAAAATAAATTTTGAAAATTGAAGATTCATTAAATTAATTGATCACTTGGTAAATAAAATTATGTTGACATAAATATTTGAGAATAAAAGGATTGAAAGTTTTGAAAATAAGAAAGATCTTAAAAGTTGAAAAAAAAAATCTCTGAAAAACTTTTCATCTCGCGCGACAAGGAGAAGTCACGCGAAAAGCATGACTCGCGAAAGAAACTGTCGCGTGAGTTCTCAGAGATTAAATATCACAGTGTTCGAGATGAAATCACTTTTCACTCACATTACACCCGAAAACTCCTCTCGCTTCGCATCCGAAAACCTTTGTCGCTTCATCTCTGAAAATCAAATTCTGAAATCATCTCGTTCTTGATTGTGATTCTGATTCTTATTTCGTGTTCATTACACTCATATTATGATTCTAAAGGTAATGTGAAGAATATGGTTACTTTAGATATTAAAATGTAAAATGAACTTACAACTTTGAAATAAAATCTTAATAAATGGACTTAAAAGTTGAAACTGAAAGATGAAATAGTCTTAGTAATCTTAGGCGACAGGAATGGATTGGATTTCATGGATTAAAAACGAGTTTTGATCTACTAATTTGAAAGTCAGGTTGTGCGAATCGCACAAGAACTTGAACAGACGCGAAATAGGGTTTTCGCGTGAAAACGGTTCTCGCTTGAGCCTTGATTTCGCTTAAAACTCTGTTTCGTATGAAACTCATTTTCGCACGAAACTAGTTTGTCGCATGAAGTATATTTTTCGCACTAATAGAATATTCGCACGAAGTTCATTTTCGAATAACTTGGAATTTCAAATGACAGAAAGTTTTGAAATTTTTTCCAAGTGTTGATGTTGTTGTCTCAAATGGACTTATCGCATGCAACTTGTTTTCGAATAATAAACTTTTTATTGCTAAAATTTTAAGTGTAGTATATGTATTCTCATGTGACTAATTGTTGAAATGTTGAATTGTTTCTAAGTAATAAAATTTTCTAAGTGTGAAACCTCAGAAATTAAAATGTTCTAAGTGTTCAAATTTGTATGCATAACTAAGTTATATTCAAAGTGTTCTAATCTTGAGTTTGTGTGACAATGCAGATGGCACAAATGATTTTCAATAAAAATCATAATTGTGTTGCTTACTTAGATGATGTTCCAGAAGGAAAGGAACTGTTTACATCTATGATCGAAGGATTGAAGAATTCTAGTATTGTGTATGCTATATCTGCTGACCCCGCCATATATTCTGAGCTGATAGATTCTTTCTGGAGCACTGCTGCTCTAGAAAAAGACCAAGCTGGAAATCAAGTTATCACTGCTACTGTTAAGGACAAAAGAGTGACAGTTTCTCAGTCTATACTGAACCGAGTTCTTCTATTTGATGATCCAGAGGGTGCACCTACACGACTGGATGATGATACTGTGATTGACTGTCTGACTCGTATGGGATATGAGTACAGATATCCCAGTCTAGAAAAGAAGTGGCTACCACCGTACTGGAAATATCTATTTCATGTGGTGATTCATTGTTTGAGCAATCTTAAAGCTGGGATGGATAGCTTGAGTGCTGTTTTTGGCTCATTATTAGTATCTCTGGTAGATGATTTACCTTTCAGTATATCTGGAGTTATCTTCCAGGAGATGGTAAAGAACGCCACAGCCAATCCAGGAAGAAAGTTTATTATGTACCCAAGGTTTGTCCAGTTGGTGATCAATGATGCTTTTCCTGAGCTCGCCACTCAGAGATCTCCTAAGTATGTTGTACAGACTACTAAGAAGGAGATTTTCACACATCTAACTGGAGCCAGAGGAAACAAATGCTCTGGTGAAAGTTTTGCAAAGATTGGAAAGTTTTCTGAGTTAGAGGAAGATATTGATGAGTTTGGAGAAGGTGCTCAAAATGATGAAGCACAGACTGGCACTTCTACGTCTGGTGCTAGAGATAATTTAGATGAGGTGATTGAGAAATTGTTTGAAGATGAGCCTGTGCATGAAGGTAGAATGGAAGGAGTTGTTCACTCTACTTCCAGTTCAGAGACCCCGAGTGATCAGATAGGGAATGTTCCCTATGTGATCCAAACTGATCAAACACCATCTACTCCAACCTCTTCAAGACCTAACGATGAAGATAGGTATACTGATTATGTCCCGGAGGATTCTCCTAGTACTTCATCAAGGAGAAAACGTATGGCAAAAAGGAGAGATTTTCCAGTGAGAAAAAGAGGTCGAGGTATTGTTCCCAGGAGACCATGAACACGTGGTTATCACTGAGACTGAGCAAGATCAGACTGCTAATGTGACTTCTTCTGCTCCTGAGACAAAAACAGTTCCTGTTTCTGGAGCAGCTAATATTTCTGAGTTTGGTTTTTCTACACCTCCAAGGCAAGAAAACTTAGATTTTGATGTTGATTCGTTCTTGAATACTCCTCCAGATTTTCAAGGGAGAGAGGAATCAACAAGTACTCCTCGTTCGATTACTTTAGAAGAAAGAGTAAAGAACTTGGAGAAAGAAAGTTTTGAGAATGTGAAGTTGATTGCTGAATTAAAGCAAGGTAATGAAGAAAAGACAAATCTGATTAACATGATTCATCTCGATTCAGCCATTAAAGATATAAGAATAGTCTCTCTTGAACAACAGATGAAGAGCATGTTTGATTATACTTCAGGGTTGGAGAGACAACTGAATGAGCTTAGAGAATTTATATCTCAGACTTATTTTCATCAACCACCAGTCATAAGGTCTACTACAGTGATTGGTGAGTCTAGTAGGCGCTCTCCAATCCCATCTCCTGCTGAAAATGTTGAAGAAAGAGAAACGGTCAACGAAGCTCAAACTTCTACTGAATAGCCAAGTATTAGTACGACTGAAGATGTTCCAATTTCATCTGAAGTACCTATCACTGAAGCTTTCACTTCTACAGCTTTCGTTGAGTCAGAACATATGATTTCTTTGCCTGTTGTTAATGAAGAAGAGGATGAAGAGTTGATTGATTATGCGGATTCAGATGATAATGAGGATGATGATGACAATGATGATGATAATGATGGTGGAGATGATGGTGGAAATAATGGTGGTAATGATGAAGGAGGTAATGATGATGATGGAGGTGATGCTGCAGGATTATCTTTGAGTCCAACTGGTGATACTAACACTGATAACGTCAATCAACCAAGTGTTAGTGATCCGGAAGGTTATGATCCACTTGACCCTGCTACTGAAAGTTTGTATGAAAAGGAATTGTATTCTTTTCAACAATCTTCATCAGGAGTTGTCGAAGAAGAATTTGATATGTTTGAAGATTTGGATGAGCAGAATGAATATACTGATATATTTGGGAACAACCTTCAAGAGTTATTCAAAGATATTAATCTTGAAGAAGGAGAAATCCCTACTGAGACTGTGAGTGGTTCAACTCCTACTGATTCAACCAAGAAAGATTCTACTGGTCAAATTGCATTATACACTAGGAGGCTTGATGTTCAAAGCACCACCACCACCTACTGAAACTCATTTTCTGTTTATTTCAAAGCCAAAGCAGAAGTATGGTGAAATGTCTCATGTGATTAGTTGGGGATATGATGGAGAGAAAAGATTGTATGTAATAAAAAGAAAGGATGGAGAGATTGACTACTTGAAGAGCACATAAGACTTTCATACTTTACGTGTTGCAGATCTTTATTCTATGGGCAAAGCTCCATTTTTCAATGAAAGCAATCACAGTGAAGCTGAATTGATAAGATCAATGATACGAAGGGAAATGCGTACAAATTTCAAGGACTTTAAAACTGCCAAATCGAAGGTGATTGATGACTCAACAAGAATAGATGAAAAGACTAAAGCTCCAATGAAAATACGAGTCTATCAACATCCAAAGTTCATCAGAAAAGTCCCTGTGCATGCTCCAGTTCCTCCCAATTCTCTGAAGCAATTACTTTCATGGAGATGTGAGAAGGATTCCGGTCATGCTGTGATCAGATGTACTGACAGGTCTTTTAGAATCATTGATCCAGCTGACTTGATGAAGTTTGGCAAAGACGACTTAATCAAGCTCTTATATTGCCCCATTTCAGATGATGAGTCAGTTTATTTTCTATCTTGCCAGTATGTGTGGATGATTAACCGAATCCTTAGGAATAAATGGTATGCTTATTCAGGATCGCACAAGAAGGCAAACGTTGATTTTGATTGATTATGTTTCACCGAGCCTAGGGGGAGATTGTAGAAGACTAATCAAGGCTCGGCAAAACAGCTTGTGCGAAAGCCTGATCCACGCGAGATGCAGCTGTCACGCGAGAAGAAGCTTCCACGCGAAGACGACTTCCACGTGAAAGGCTCAGCCGCGCGACAAGCCTGTCGTGCGAGAACCTTAGTGTTTAGTATAAATAGCTTAGTTTTTGTTTTGTAATTAAGCTTTTGTTCATTAGTATCTCTGTACTGTGCGAAATCGCACAAGACCTGTTCTAGGTTGATTTTGTTCAATACAATATCTTTTTGAGATCAATTCGATTCTTCTTTATATCCAATCATGTTTACATTCCGCATTCACGTGATTGAGATCGTGTGTTAACTGTTTCTTGGGAGATTTCAAGGTTTTACAGTTGAGAAGCATTTCAAACCCCTTGCATGATGTTACCCTGCGTTCACACTCTATCTGGGTATCTGCAAGTGTTTCTTTGAGATCCTTGTATTTCTCTAAGATAACCTCTACCTTTGCCTTTTCATCAGTGATTTGGCATTTTAATTTATAAATCTCATCATCCTTTTCATTTAAAACAAATCAAACTCATCTTTTCTTTTGGAAATCACTTTCTTTAGCTCAAGATTTTTATTGATTAAAGCTACACTTGCTTTTCTAATTGAGGCAAAGGTAGCTATGCATGACTCACAACATAACTTGGCCTTAGCCTCTGAAGATACCTGTGGTACCTGTGATGTAGAAGCATTTGACCATGAACCATCAGTAGACTCGAGGGCCATAAAGCAAGATTTCCGAAAGGGTTTTCACCACCATATTGACCAGCACCTGGAAACAATTGTTCATGATAACCAGAAAGATCATCTGGTAAGCTACTCCAGTCAACAACTCAAGGGGTGAAAAAGCTTTGTTGTGGTTGAGATTGAGATTGTTGATTTGATTGAGATAGTTGAGGCTCAGGTAGGGCAGGTGTTTGTTGAGCTGTGGGTACTTGAACCCGATTGGACTGAGGCATGTAAAAACAGGGGTAAGGATATGGCATAGGACCTTGAGGGACAAAATATGCAGGAGATGACTGAACTTGTGAAGGATGACCAGAACGGGTGGAATGTTGCCCTTTGTTTTGTGAGCTATTGCTTGGGAATGTCACAAAGGGTGCAGATGAGTTAGATCCAGATGATCTACACTCTCTTGCAAAGTGTCCAAGTCTATGGCACTTGTGACACCTCAACTTGCTCTTGTCAAAACCAACCTTGGTTTTACCATAGAAACCAGGGAATTTCCGACCAGTTCTTTTGTAGAACTTTTGAGATCTGATGTTGATCATTGCCATTTGACTCAAAATGTCCATCTCTTCCAGATCATCATCTGGAATTCCTTTCAAATCATCCATCAAAAAGCACAAATTATCACTACTACCACCTGAATTACTATCAACACCAACAAAAGCATGTTCTCTACTGTTTGTAGAGAAATCTATATGCTCATCATATGAACCTTCTAATGCAGCATACTCTGACTCCTGACTGACCAGTGCAGTATTTCCTGGTACAAAGTCATCAGTGAGCTTCCCAGATGAAGACAGTTTCCTTTTCTGTTCTATCTCTCGTTCAAATGTCAATAGTTTCCCATGAAGTTGGGTGAGAGATAGAGTGTCCAGATTTGCACTGGAGCGTAGGACAATAGTATATGTGTCCCATCTCTCAGGCAGGGATCTGACGAATCTGTTGTTCATCTGGCTATTTGAATATTCCTGTTTAACCATTTTCAACTCAGATATCAAACAGGAATATCGCTCAAA
Organism: Flaveria linearis; assembly: GCA_024085815.1. Taxonomy (NCBI): domain Eukaryota; kingdom Viridiplantae; phylum Streptophyta; class Magnoliopsida; order Asterales; family Asteraceae; genus Flaveria; species Flaveria linearis. The sequence continues at coordinate 64,017,470 of CM044009.1, forward strand.
CTGTTGAGTCAGAGACTCACCCTTTCTATGAGAGAATGTCTCATATTGCTGGGCAAGAATTTCTCTAGTGTTTGCCAAAACCTCATCAGTTCCTCCAAATTGTTCCTTCAGAGCAACCCAGAGGTCATGAGCAGTTTCATGATGCATAAGCCCTGAATAGATTTCATTTGGCAGTGCCATGGCCAGAATTCCATAGGCTTTAGCATCAATTTCAAACAGTTTTAGATCCTCATCCGAATACTACTCTGGTTTCTTCAGAACCATCTCATTCTTTTCCGGAAGACTCACCATAGGCTTGTATGGTCCATGAACCACAGACTTCCAACATCCTGCGCTATTGATAGACAGGTGATGGAGCATTCGGCGTTGCCATATGTTATACTCACTCCTAACAAGTATCGGAGGCTTTGTTGAGGAGCCAGTATTGTGAGGATCATTTGTTGGTGTAGTCATTTTCACAAATTCAAACAAATTCAATGTAATTTTAACAAATCTAGCTCAAAACTCAACATCTCTGTTTTAAACACGAAGAACCTCAACTTAATTCACCATAAGCAATAGAAAATCAAACTCTATAACCAATTCTTGCAAATTTGCTAATTCGATCAAACTTAGATATCAAAAGAGCAGTTTCAATGATCAATTGTTAAATCGATCAATGATTAACCAGCTCTGATACCATTTGTAGGGATCTAGGATCTATTTTGATCAATTAGGTTATGATTTTTAGCGGAATTGTATAAGAATTAGACAAAATTTAAGCAAGAACACAAAGGATATTCAATGAAACAGTAGGGTTATAAAGAGAGAATGTTTTCTACAAAAGAGAATGTATTCATTCATACACAAGCTTCTACTGTTACAAATTAGGTCAACCTTCCTTTTATAGAGGTAAGGTGACGTCAGCAGATGTCACCTGATAGTGACATCTAACCGTTTTACATAAACAACTGAAAATAACTAAAACTACTGAAGATGTCCACAACAACTGAGGACATCTTCTTACAAAAGAAGCCAAGTATTAACTAATACTACAACTACTGAAAACAAACTACTGAACTACTTATTACAAACTATTGATTACAAACTACTGAAACTAATAAAGACAACTACTGAAAAGTAAAACCATCACAACTACTGAAGAGTACTACTTTAGCTGTTATGACAACCTCTGAAGACTTGGTCTTCAGACTTTGTCTTCAGCTGATGTCTTTAGACTTTGTCTTCAGAACTTGTCTTCAGACTTTGTCTTCAAAACTTGTCTTCAGACTTTGTCTTCAGCTGATGTCGTCTCTTCATTGGTTATGATGTCTGTGGGACTTAAAAGTTTTTCTGATCTGGCTCATTGGTTCTTTTGGTCCAACACATCTCCTGTTATAAATGTTACACATTGTATCACTTATTTTTTTCCAAAATACATCACACATAACACTAACTTCATATAAAAAAACATTTCATGTCTAACAACATTAATCTATCAAGGATGCTTTATACAGTTATTATGTAAATTTCATATCATTAATATTATGATATTTGTTTTTTCATTTAATTATAATCATCTAAAACATTAATCTTTTATTTTTGCCAAAGGTTTGCAAAATGATCCTACAGATGTTGATGACAGTGATGTACAGAACAGACTTCATAAAAGTGATCAACCTGCTCATGCTACTGATCCAGGTTATTTATTTTTATATTTCTATTATATATTACTTATTTACACATAATTGGTGAGTATATATAATTAAACATATGACATTTAGATATGTTTATAAATATATATATATGTATATGTATATTTATATATTTCATTAAATTTTAACTATTTTATTTTTACAATAACAATATTTCATTCTATTAGTATTAAAATATATTCTCCAAATATTATTCGAGCATATTTATGAATAAATCATAATAATGGTTCACCGTTACTTGAACATTACTTAGTAATCAGTCTATCCTTACAATGTTTATGGTTTCATGAATTTAAATTTAAATGGAATCAACATTTACTATTTCATTTTTATTTAGCTGGTGAAGAAGTTGATGCAGTAACTACTGATGATGGTGCTCCACTCGTGGACATACCGGTGAATGAGCAGGTTGTTATTGATGATTTTGGCGACATAGATGATGATAATGTTATCACAATTGCTCGGGTCGCTACAGCCCGTTTGGTATCTATCTTTTGTATAAATTTTTTAAAATCTATTTATTAATATTATTTGAAATATTATATAATTTTAAATGATTTAACAAAATTTTTTTTCCAGAGGCTGCCTATCGTTGTTGTTAATGTCAGTGATTTTGACAACAACCCATTCATTAACTTTCGAAGTCTTCAAGGCGTTGTAAGTCAAGTGTTTGTTCGACCTGAACCCTCACGTAATTATATACAGTATGCTATCAGGTCTTGCGGGCGATTTCTGAAAGAGAATGGTATTGATAAAGGTGACAACTGCACATTCCAGTTCATAGTAAATGAAGGTATGTTGGTATTGACTGATGTCCAGAAGGTATGATTAATACTTGTGACAAATTCCGCTTTTGGCCAAACAAAACTGTATGGATTACGTTTCTATGGATTAGGTTTCAGCAAAACTTATTATGTAGAAACATATGGTTGGTGCAACTTAGTTAGCAAACAAATTGGTACTATGATGTCACTTTATGGTATAATATAGTCGTTATATATGATGCACAATTATCTATCTAATGGATTAGGTTTCGGCAAAACTTATTATGTAGAAACTTATCCTTGGTGCAACTTAGTTAGCAAACAAATTGGTACTATGATGTCAGTTTTTGGTATATATGATCGTTATATATGATGCAGAATTATCTATTTAATGGATTATGTTACGGCAAAACTTATTATGTAGAAACATATGGTTGCTGCAACTTAGTTAGCAAACAAATTGGTACTGTGATGTCACTTTTTGGTATAATTGATCGTTATATATGACGCAGAAGTATCTAATTTTATGTTTCTTTAATCGGTAGATAAATTTTATTTTGCATCTTTATAAATTTATCCTTACATATGATGCTAAATTAATATTAATATCTTATTTAATTGCTTTTTCTACTTTTCAATCGTTTTGCAACATATTTGCCAACATTATATCTATTTCACCGATTGAGAAAATCAAATATTAAATATATTATTTTAATAATAATGAATTTTTAATATTCTATTACAACAAGATTTATATTCACCGGATTTTTTAAATGGACTTAAGATATCCGGGTTACCAAATCACAGGTTAGTATTGAAAGTTGGTGTTCCAGTCATGCTTCTACGTAATATTGACCAGCAAAATGGTCTTTGCAATGGTACTCGGCTGCAAATTGTTTCTTTAGGAAAACGGGTTATTGAAGCAGAGATAATATCAGGAAGTAATATTGGTTCCAGAACATTTATCCCAAAAATAAATCTCGTGCCATCTGATAAAAAAATACTTTTCAAGTTTCAAGGAAGACAATTTCCACTTAATGTTTGCTTTGCAATGACGATTAACAAGAGTCAGGGACAATCGTTGTCAAGAGTAGGTTTGTATCTTAAAGAACCTGTTTTCACTCATGGTCAGTTATACGTTGCTTTGTCAAGGGTGAAGACGAAAGACGGGATTAAATTATTAATCTTAGATCAAAATGGTAACATTACCAACGAAACACAAAACGTTGTATACAAAGAAGTGTTCAGAAATCTATGAGAAACTTTAGTTTGTACATTTGCTCTTTTAAATTAATGTTTTGAATATGCAACTTGTTGGTCTTACATTTTATTACGCTTAATAAGTAATCAATTTTAAATAAAATTATAATTGTTTAAACCACCCGTGTAGTACACGGGCTCTAACCTAGTTTTTTTATAAACCCATGCGATGCGAGAACCGAACATATAACAAATCCTGTTGTGTGCAGTTAACTGTTTTTATTGGAACAACCGACTATTAAACTATGCATCGGGGCAGGTTTATTGACTGGGTTGAAAAATAATAATTTTTTCCTTCTAAATTACCATTTAACGATGTATCATTACTTAAGCTCCATATTTTATTTTATTTAATTTTACTTTTGGCTTCATACTTTATAAATATTAAAACACAAAAAATAATGCCCGATCATATCCTATTGTTAAAAATTATATATATGTTCAAATTTTAAATTCGGGCTTAACAACCTGAAATCTAAAATCTAAATAGTAAACCAAATAAGATTTATTCCGATTTTTAAACATTGGCTTGAAGTTCCTCTTTCTGTGAGGTGAGTGAAAATCATATAGTTTGGTTTAAATCTGAAATCTAAATTATCAAACATAACTCACTTTGTGTAATAATATTTTGTAACATAATAAAAAATATAATTACGTTCTTTTAAGTAGATATATTTTTATTGTCTTATAGTTTATGAGTAACTGAATTTTTATTACAAGATCTATGGATAGATATACTACATTTTTATTAAAACACAAATTGTAAAATATATCTAAATGTAAGTATGGTGTTATGAATATAAAAATGTTTATGTATATATGTTGGTGAGTTAAAAGCTACACATACAAGTTATATCATCAATATTATTATATCTTTGAGTTGCATATTTTATAATAAACTAGATTTGGAGACCGCGCGTTGCCGCGGGTCTCTTTTAGGTTTTGTTGTTCTATGGATTGTAATCCACATGATATTTTGTTTTATGGAATTGTGATCCACATGATATTTCGGGTTGGAAAAAACTCTGTTAAATAATAGAAGTTAATGTATCATACGAACCATCTCACCTCAATTTCAGATACTTGGACCATGTGTCAGTATCTCTTTAACAAATGATTAAAACTATAAAGAAAGTTATCAATTGAAGATAAAGATTGTGACTTACATGTCCATAGCCACTAAACAATGTTGCAAGCTTCTCTTCATTGACCTATTAAAGAGACCATTTGAGTAAATAACATTTAGACTATGAAACAAATGACACATTGTATAGAAGAAGTAAACGGAAACATGCAATTTACTCACATTGTGATCATTGTCAGAGACATAAACAGTTCTCTTGATGCTATCTTCTCGTTGAGCTCTGAAAGATGTTTTGATTGTTTATTTTGGGAGCACCTTCAGTGCACTTTTAGTAGATAAATGGGATTCTTACTTTATTTTCTTTCTGTAACCCTGTTAATGAATCCCAATTTTTTTATAAAAAGGTAGCAGATTCAAAGAAATGGGTATAAAATCTTTGCTTTAGGAACTGCTTCTTATGAAGATTCAAAAGGAACATTAGACTACAGAATAATATTTCAAGAATAATGCTTCAAAGTGGTAAAAACAAAAGATAAATGCATAATGAGTCTAACTACTAAGTTTCTGAATAAGTTAGTAACATACAGAATACCAAGTCCGATTGTAACGTGTTAGTAACATGTGATTCATATTACTCGATTAACCAGTTAATCGATTAACAAAACAATATCGAGTATAAATAATCTTTAGGCCCCTTCTACGGAAAAGAGTAAAAAATCGGCTGTATTTCTATTTCAATTTTCTTGTACCTGCTATCTTTAACTTCCTTCAAGTTATGATATGGTATTTACTGTACACAACCAAGGGTTACTTGAACCTTTGAATTCATCACACGAGGTTGGCCACGAACCGCCATTATGATAAGACCAAGGTCTGTAATCAATCATTAGAGGTGACAAGAGTTCAAAACGGGTTCAGGTTAAACATGTGATTATGGGTTCATCAAGGTGGGGTTGACCCACAAATACTTTCTTGTCTATCTTTTAAATTTCTTATGAATGATTAATGTGTTAATTATGTTTACAAAAAGGATACTAGTACAATAATAATATGGAACTTTATATAAAAAATGATTTTGAAGGTTACATGCTTTTCATAATATACTTTGATCAACTTTCAACCCAACTAACTTGTTTCCCCTTTAGCTATTTGACACATTTAAGTACTACACAACTCGAGATTCTCAAAAGACCCATTTATAAGAAACGGCTAAAATTTCCACCTTTGCACAAATTAATTTACAAAACATAAAAAAGAAGAAACTCACGTGTTCTTTGGGTCACTACCAGTGATTATGCGCCATTCTTCTAATTCCAAAGCAGGGTAGACGATCTTAAGAGGCATTTGGCCTACAAGATCATCCCATTTTGATTCTATCAGATTCAATATCAAATTGTTCTGTTTGGGAGTGCTCAAAGAAGAAACAATTGACCAAATATTACCGAGTGTAAAAAATCTAAAATCCATATGTGCAGGCTGTAGATTTCCAATCATGTAACCTCCTTCTTCAGGTATCCAGTCCATTAACCAATGGGGAATCTGTTCAGGGTAGATGTTGAATTTGTTTGTTGCTTCTGTAGAATACTCTTCAGTTTTATATCGATAAATTTCATTAATTTTCTTCATATCTATCCAATAATATTCCCTGATATGAAAAGATAATGCACTCAGTCTATTGTTGATTGTCCTCACTAAATTCTTGGACCCTTCATCTAATGCAAGCATCTCACGAGCACACCTCAGAGCTAAGTAAAATAACGACTGCGAATTGGAAAAAAAGTCAAAACTCAAAAGTTGATAGCTAAAAAAGAAGTCAGAAAAGAACTCACTTGAATCTCTAAAGGGTGGCCATGGATACCCATTCTTCTATCAATCCTACACGAGCCATCACAGTTCAAGAATCTCTCACAGGCATTTAATCAAACACCTTGTGTGCGTTCAAGATTCAGCTCACACAGTGCACCATTTCCTGTAGCGATCAAGCTTACAACACAACACAACATGATGCATATCATAATCAGATTATAAATTTTATTAAAAATAACTGAATAACCCAAATGAAGCTTCGATTTAAATTCTAAAAGTGTGAGAATGATGAAACGAATTAGACAAGAATGTTAATCGAACCTTGATGAAATCGAAGCTCTGTTTCCCAATGGATTTTGAAGATCTAACATGGAGGGTCATTGAGCGTCGGTTATGGTGAATGAAGATGATGAAAGATTCATGTGATTTGATGAATATGAGTGATTAATTGTTGGTGTATCGATGGAAAGTTAGGGTTTTTGAGAAATCTTGAAAAGGGTTTGTGGGAGTATGATGGAATCGATCGACGTCGGTTCATCCATTGCCCTCGTCCTTCCTCTTCGCCGGAGATGAACAGCTGTGGGGGGATTGGAGGTGCGGTGGTGGTGGTTTAGACTGTTGTTACTATTGGTTCTAACAAAAGTGTGAGAATGATGAAACGAATTAGACAAGAATGTTAATCGAACCTTGATGAAATCGAAGCTCTGTTTCCCGATGGATTTTGAAGATCTAACATGGAGGGTCATTGAGCGTCGGTTATGGTGAATGAAGATGATGAAAGATTCATGTGATTTGATGAATATGAGTGATTAATTGTTGGTGAATCGATGGAAAGTTAGGGTTTTTGAGAAATCTTGAAAAGGGTTTGTGGGAGTATGATGGAATCGATCGACGTGGAGCGTGAGAGTGGTGGAGGCGGTGGTTGTTGGGAGACGATCTTCTCTCTACATCCAGACGTGATATTTACACGCGTGAGCAAAGGTGGGAAGGCGACATGTAGCACAAACTTAGGTGGCCAAAATATGAAAAACAAAAAAGACCCTGGTCCCACCGACCAAGGTCTTTAATAAGAATGATAATTCTTTTCTTTTCTTTTTATTTAACACGTTTATCAGCTTTTAAGGTCATTTTACGGGTCCAATAAAAAATGTAAACAACTAAGCCTCCAATGAGCTACTTAGCCGAGCTTAGCGTCTAAAGTTTGACTAGATACCGCATATCTAAAAAGCTTAAAGAAATGTGTTATTTATATAATTTTCTATGCAACATGTTAAATACATGTTTACATAATAATTAGAGTAAAATGTCGTTTTCGTCCCTGACATTTTGTTAAATTTACCGTTTCAATTTAAAAACTATTTTTTTTACCATTTCAGTCACTGTAGTTTACTAAATGTTTCCATTTTCATCCGCTCCACTAACACCGTTAAAATCTCCATGAAATATGAGGGTATTTTAGTATTTTTTAACACTTTGATTATCCAATTAAAATAAAGAGTAAAATGCTATTTTCGTACCTGACGTTTTGTTAAATTTGTCATTTCAATCCAAAAACTTTTTTTTGTCATTTCAGTCACTTTAGTTTATCATATATTATCATTTTCATCCACTCCACTAACTCCGTTAAGATATCCGTTAAATATGAGGGTATTTTAGTATTTTTATAACTTTAATTATCCAACTAAAATAAATTAATCAATTAATATTCAATTAAAACTAAAAAAACATATGAAGAGACTAGTGAGACCGGGCGATTCGATTTAAAATATTCGAATAACTCTAACTCATGTTGTTCGATTAGGGTATATTTTTGAAATTCAGTTAATCTTCATATTTTATTCTAACATGTACATTTATTCGATTGAGATCTATTCTGGGATTGAGATCTGTTGTTCTCACGCTTTGTTTGATTGAAATATGATATTGTCATGTTACGTGACAACAATGAAGGGTTTTGTCACATGTAAAAACAAGTAAGTTTAACCATTTAAACTTAGAAAACGCAGCGGATATAAAGGTTAACATGTAGTTTATAATCTGAAATTTTTAACCATTTTCAAACATAAACAAAACCCAAGAATAAGGATCTTTATATATATGAAATAGCAAGCTATAAAAACAAAAATTCAACCATAGGGAGTTCTAGAAATCAACCTTTCTTGAACAAGAATGTTGTAGATGAAAAAGATGAAGGTGATGATGTTCTTGATAGTGTAGTCTCCAAAATAGAAGACCTCAAGCTTTGTATACCCACAAGTACTTCAAACACCAAGATTGTTAGGAGAGCAACACCAAAAGAAACACCCTTTGTTGAACAATCCGAATCAAACAAGGCAGCCAAGAAAAACGTTTTTTTTTTCAGCTTTCTTCTCTTCTTGAATCCGAATTCAAAGGGATTTTGGAGAGTCTTTTCTTTGTGTGTGTGTAGAAAAAGGTGAGAAGTCATGGATGGATTGCTAGAGTGGTTAATTGTCTTGCAAAGACCAAGACAAGAGGGAGTTTCCAATGCCCAAAGTGGGCGGCCGAAACTAGTCCAAAAAGGGTTTCCCCCCTTTTAATTTTTATAAAATATCACTCCTTTAAATCCGTACTTTATAAAATTAAAACCAATTTTAATCTTATAACATCAACGCATATATATATATATATATATATATATATATATATATATATGTTATTATTTAACCAATTTAAATAACAAACAAATAATATCTCATAAACAAATTATCCATATAATGTTGTTCTTAAACAAAAGCGAAGTCTTAGAAAACAATTATCTAAATTGGTGTCAATATTTATTTGTATAATCTCATCAACAAATAAATATATATTGGTGTTTGTTTAGCTTGTTATTGGGTATGACCCGACTTGGATCATAACGTACTAATCACATCAATCTTGTATGTGTCTTGGGCATATAAGATGCAACAATCTCCTCTTGCACAAGATTCATAAAAGATTGATGCAAGCAGTAAATAGCGCCTAACAACGGTTTACTACCCTTAATACGTATGACTAAGTGCCATTCAATAACATCATCCTCCTCAAGTACCATACTTGAAATGTTTTAGGTGAAACAATCATCTATCCCTTTGTCGCAGATGTCATGTTAAATCCTAGAGACACAGAGTGATCATTCTCCATTGATTTAACTTTATCAGGCCTTAGACATCTTACTCTCAACGAATAAGAGGGACAAATCCCATCTTGACTTCATACGTCTCTCACAATTACCTTATATCATACCTGAACTCAGACTTATGTACTGCCATATTTCAGAATAGAGAAGAACTAAGCCCAAGTATAATATTTGGTAAATATCAAGACCCAATATGTATCTCAGGTCAGAGGATACCAAATGATGTTCGCCTTTACTCAAAATTACTTATGATCAATCAGGAAGATTCCATGTAGTAATGCTTGAGATGCAGGTCAGTCCAATATTTACATCCCACAAATATCTATGAACTTTGGTAGCAACTCATTGCTCTATATTCATCCTTATGAATATCAACCAATCCAAGTTCATAATAATCTTACCCTCACACTTGTTCCCACAAGTCTGAACGACTAAGGACATTTAGAGTAAACAATTTACTCATGGATTAAACATGCTAAATTGGAACATTAATTGAAACATTATAACCAAATAATTTTATTCAAATAATAAAGAGTTCCACATATCCAAATACAAAATTTACAGATCAAATCAAATCACTAGAATATCAAAGTCCCATGGCACAAGTATGACCTTCATGCTTTGCCTTTTCAAGGAGCTTCGTGAGAGGATCCGCAATGTTTTGATCCGTGTGAACTTTGCTAATACATATCTTTCCTTTTTCAACTTCATCACGTATGTAGTTGAATCTCCGCTCAATGTGTCTAGTCTTTTGATGAGCACGAGGTTCCTTGATTTGAGCAATCACACCCTCGTTATCACAAAAGATCTCTAGGGGGTCCTGAATGGAAGGGACAACCCCTAGATCGGCAACGAATTTCTTCAACCATGTAGCTTCTTGAGCTACCAGTGAGGCGGCGGCGTATTCAGATTCTGTAGTTGATAAGGCCACCACATCCTGTTTAGAGCTCTTCCAAGAGACCGCTCCACCATTCAGAATGAAAACGTATCCCGATTGTGATCGTGAATCATCACGATCGTTTTGGAAACTCGCATCCGTGTAACCTTTTACAACAAGTTCCTCATAACCAGATCCATAAATTAGGAACATATCTTTAATCCTCCTTAGGTACTTAAGTATGTTCTTAACAGCCATCCAATGACTGCTTCCAGGATTTTACTGGTATCGGCTTGTCATGCTTAAGGCGCATGAAACGTCCGGTTGAGTGCATATCATTGCATACATGATGGATCCAATAGCAGATGCGTATGGGATTGCCATCATTTTATCTTGCTCATCCTTTGAGCTTGGACATTGAGTCGTACTCAATATCGTTCCTCTTTGAATAGGTACCGTACCTTTCTTAGAGTTCTCCATCTTGAACTTTTTCAAGATTTTATCAATGTATGCACTTTGATTTAAACCAATCAACCGCCTTGATCTATCCCTATAGATCTTTATCCCAGAATATAGGCGGCTTCACCAAGATCCTTGATGGAAAAACAACTTCCAAGCCAGGTTTTTACACCTTTCAATGTTGGAATGTCATTTCCAAATAGTAGTATGTCATCAACATACAATACTAGGAAAGTGATGATGCTCCCACTAGCTTTCTTATAAACACAAGCTTCATCAGCGTTCTTGATGAATCCGAATTTAATTACTTCTTCATCAAAACGATGATTCCAACTTCTTGATGCTTGTTTCAATCCATAGATTGTAACATCTCGTATTTTTATGTTAATTAAAAATTAACGTCGTTTGATCTCGTAAGGCCCATTGTCGTGAATCATGAAACTCATGAGTTACTTATGTCTTTAATTATTTAATTTGAAAGCTTATAATGATAATTATTATACAATAGATAATAATAATAATAATAATAATAATAATAATAATAATAATAATAATAATAATAATAATAATAATAATAATAATAATAATAATAATAATAATAATAATAATAATATTAGTAAGAATAATAATAACAATAATAGAGTGTAAAATTTAAAAGTCCAATTTATATAAAACTCAAAGTTAAGGGGGCCTATATGTCATTTTTGCAACTTAAAATGAAAGTTTCTAGCATAAAATAAAAGAAACAAAACCTCAGGGACTAAAATTGTAAAAAAATCAAACTCATCCCTCTTTCTCTCTCCCCTTCCCTGAAATTCCGGCGGCCGCTCCGGCCGACCTCCGGCGGCCCGCCAGCGACCTCCAAACCACCTTAAAACCCGGATTTTCGACTCCAAAACACACCAACATGATCGTGGGTCCATTTCGAACCTGTCAACACACTTTAATTTGAGCAAAATCATCCGGATTTCACGTAGTGGACCACTAACTAATCCACTAAAACTTACCTAACTAAATCCACTCAAACATTAATAATTGTCTAATTAAACTCATATAAACGATCATCTAATCATTCCTAAGCGTTCACAACTCTCAAATACTCCTGAAACAAACCCAAACATCAATTTTGATTCTCCTTTAGTCGCGAACCTGCAAGCTAGTCGAGAGTCACTTTCCGAGCAACATAAGCAGAAATTGACAGAGGGCTTTGTTGGACCAAAAGAACCAATGAGCCAAGATCAGGAAAATCTCTAAGTCCCACATGACATCACAACAACTGCTGAAGACCTTCATCAGCAGTTTGACAAAGTCTGAAGAATCAACAGCTGAAGATTAAAGATCTGAAGTACAACAGCTGAAGATCCCAAAGTGCTGAAGATAAGTACTGAAGTCTGAAGTACTGATAAATACAAGTACTGAAGACTTCAAGTGCTGAAGACAAGTGCTGAAGATCAAAGTCTGAAGAACTGAAGAACTGAAGATTAACTACTGATGCATAAAGTCTGAAGACAATGATTGAAGACATCAGCTGATGACAACTACTGAAGTCATCAGCTGATGAATCATCTGAAGACCAAAGTCTGAAGACCAAAGTGCTGAAGCTTCAGAGTTTGTCACAACAGCTTAAGAAGTCTTCTTTAGTTGTTGTGATGGTTTTTCTTTTCAGTAGTTTTATATTTTTCTTTCAGTAGTTTGTACAACAGCTGAGGAGTTTGTTCTTCAGCTGTTATAGTTCAGTAGTTGTAAACGACTGAAGAGTTTGTTCTTCAGTCGTTGTAGCTTTTCAGTAGTTTCCTTTTCAGTACTTGTAATAGGTAGAACACTTAGGAATTTTGTAAGAAGATGTCAGCTGTTGTGACATCTTCAGTAGTTTGTGTTCTATCAGTAGTTAGTTAAATAACTGTTAATGTCAGTGGAATCTGACAACAGTATGGGTCTTTTGCCTATAAAAGGGCAGTGACCTAATTGTATTTTGTGCCAAAACATGTGAGATAAACAGAATATTAATCGTTTTAGGCAGAATTATTCTCTCTCTCTCTACATTTACTTTACATGCAATATTCCTTATGTTCTTGCATTAATTGCTAATTATCATGCTAAATCCGCTGCGAACACAACCTAATTGATCAAACTAGAGGCTGAGATCCTGTCAAATGGTATCAGAGCAGGTTAATCATTGATCGATTTCACTATTGATCATTTGAAACTGCTCTTTTGATCTCTACGTTTGATCGAATTAGCAATTTGCAAGAATTAGCTGTAGAGAGAGAGATTCTGCTGTTTCTGGCCGTAAACTTGAGGTTCTCTGGTGGTTTTGAGCTACATTTGTTTTGTTTAAACTTGAATTTGACTAAAAACTGAGATGACAACACCAACGAACGATCCTTACAATACTGGTTCCTCAACCAAGCCTCCGATGCTTGTGAGGAATGAGTATAACATATGGCAATGACGTATGCTTCACCACTTGTCTGTCAACAGTGCTGGTTGTTGGAAGTCAGTGGTACATGGACCATACAAGCCTATGGTGAGCGTCCCTGGATCTAATGAACAGGTTCCGAAGAAACCTGAACAATATTCGGACGAAGATCTAAAGCTGTTTAAGATTGATGCTAGAGCCCATGGAATTTTAGCCATGGCTATTCCAAATGAGATTTACTCAGGGCTTTTGTATCATGAAACTGCTCATGACCTATGGGTTGCTCTAAAGGAACAATTCAGAGGAACCGATTCGGTCCTAGCAAATACTAGGGAAATCCTCGCCCAACAATATGAGACATTCTCTCATAGGAAGGGTGAGACTCTGACTCAGCAGTTTGAGCGGTTTTCTTGTTTGATCTCTGAGTTGAAGATGGTCAAACAAGAGTACTCCAACAGCCAGATGAACAACAGATTCCTCAGGTCACTGCCTGAGAGATGGGACACTTATACTATTGTCCTACGCTCCAGTGTAGACCTGGATACTCTATCTCTCACCCAACTTCATAGGAAACTGCTCATATTTAAGAGAGAGATAGAGCAAAAGAGGAAGTTGTCTACCTCTGGCAAGCTCACTGATGACTTTGTCCATGGCAATGCTGCCTTGATAAGTCAGGAGTCTGAATATGCTTCATCAGAGAGTTCTTATGATGAGCATATTGATTTCTCTACCAACTCTGAACAAGCTTTTGTTGGTGTTAGTAGTAGTTCAGGAGGCAGCAGTGATAACTGGTGCTTTTTGATGGAAGATTTGAAGGGCATTCCAGATGATGATCTGGAAGAGATGGATATTTTGAGCCAAATGGCAATGATCAATATCAGATCTCAAAAGTTCTACAAAAGAACTGGTAGGAAATTCCCTGGTCTCTCTGGCAAAATTAAAGTTGGTTTTGACAAGAGCAAGTTGAGGTGTCACAAGTGCCAAAGGCTTGGACACTTTGCTAGAGAGTGTAGATCATCTGCATCTAACTCCTCTGCACCCTTTGTGACTTTTCCGAGTAATAGCTCATAGCACAGAGGGCAACCTTCCTCCAGTTCTAGTCATCCATCGCATGCACAAGCATCACCTGCTTATTTTGTGCCTCAGGGTTATATGCCATACTCATACCCCTGCTACTACGTGCCTCAGCCCAGTCAAACTCAAGCACCTTCTGCTCAGCCACCACAGGCTCTTCCTGAGCCTCTATCTTCCCCATCTCATCATCAAACACAACCTCAACAACATAGCTTCTTCACCCCAGGAGTTGTTGACTGGAGTAGTCTGCCAGATGATCTATCTGGTCAGGAACAACTACTCCAAGGTGCTGGTCAACATGGTGGTGATAATCCATTTGAAAATCTTGCTCTGATGGCCCTTGAGTCTGCTGAGGGGTCATTATCCAATGCCTCATCATAGGTATCCTCTGAGGCCAAAGCCAAGCTTTGTTCTGAATCATGCATAGCAGCATTTGTTTCTATTAGAGAAGCAAATGTAGCTTTAATAGATAAAAATCTAGAGCTAGAGCAAACAATTTCCAAAAAGAAAGCTGAATTTGAGGCTGCACTTAATGAGAAAAATAATGAGATTTACAAGCTTAAATGCCAAATAAAAGATGGTAAAGCTAGGGAAGATGTACTTCTAGAGAAGTACAGAGACCTCAAGGAAACTCTTGCAAACACCCAAGTAGAGTGTGATCGATGGGTGCAATCATGCAAGGGTTTTGAAATGCTTCTTAGCAAGCAATCAGCTTCCAATGTGAAGTTTGGCATTGGTTATAATCACACTGCTCCTCCTACAAATTTTACTTCAAGAGCAGAAGTTGAATCTGATGGAGAGAGCAATAACCAATCCTTCTCATCATGTGACTTACTATCTTCTGATTCAGCATCATCAGAGATAAAAGTTAGCATTAGCTCCTGCCAAAACCAATCAGCTGATGCTACAACAGCTGTTGGTTCAAATGCTGACTGTCACATGATCAAAAGGTTGATCAAATCAAGTGTTGTCTCTAGAAGTACTAAAAGTACTGGAGAGCAAGTGATAACACCTGAAGTTCAAACCTCAACTACTGCCAGCACTAAAGAGAAGAAAACTGACAGTAGAAAAGGTTTGAAGACAACTAAAGAAGAGGTCAGGAAAGCAGGTACTAAAGGGAAGAAAACTGCTAGTAGTGATGATAAATAGCTGAAGAACAAGTCTTCAGCAGTTTCATCTTCTTTAGTTGATGATCAACATAAGATGAAGAAGAAGCCATGTGAAGTATGTGGCTTGTTCAATCATCTTACTGATGATTGTTGGTACAAAAGGGGATCCAAACTCAAACAAAAGGAGAGAGTTAAAGAGCAAATAAAGAAAATGAAAAATGAGTTTGAAACCAAGTTTGTACTAGCAACATCAAAGCCTGAAATCCCTAAGCCCAAAGCAAAATCTAAAAAGAAAGTAGGGGTTACTCAGGCAACAGCTGAGGTTGCTCAAAAGAAGATGGTGCAACATAGGAATCCATCATCAGCAAGTCTCAATGTGTCTGAAGAACTGAAAGCTTTATCATAAAGTCAGACATAACTGGTGATGATGGTTCAGCATCTAATGGGAAGAGTCAACCATTTAGATGCTCCTGTATTGAAACCACAGAAAAGGAAATCCAAGCCAAAGGGTTCCTCTTCTACACCATCTTCTTCACCTCAGGCTGTTACACATAACACACCTGTTAGTGTTGCACCTATAGTTAAGAACAGACCCAAAACCAAACAGGTTTGGGTCTCTAAAACTAACTAACATGTGGTTATGATTGCAGGGTTCTTGAACATGCCAAATAAGCATCTGGTATGTAGACAGTGAAGGATCCATGCACATGACTGGAAGCAGCTCCCTTCTTAATGACTACTCTCAAGGAAAGAAGGGATTTGTCTCCTTTGGCAATGATGCAAAGGGTTACATCATCGGAAAAGGCTTTGTTTCCAATGGGGAAATAAGGTTTGATGATGTTAACCACGTGGAGAATCTCAAGTACAACCTCTTGAGTGTCAGTCAAATGTGTGATAAAAGCCATGTTGCCTTTTTCACAAGCCAGAATTGTCGGATTCTGTCATCCAAAGTTCTAAATTTGATTAACAAGGTGTTGGATGAATACACTCTCCTGAAGGCCAACAGGACAGGAAGAGTGTATGCCTTAGATCTTTCCAAAAAGATAGATCTAAAAGGCCATCCTTGCCTATTCTCTAAGGCATCTCCTCAAGAGTCTACTCTATGGCATAGAAGGCTGGGGCATGTTAATTTCAAGAACATGAATCAGCTGATAAGCCATGGTTTAGTAAGAGGATTGCCTTTGAAGGAGTTCAAGTGTGAAGACAACTGAACTTCTTGCTTAAAAGGAAAACAACACAAAGTTTCATTCCCTTTAATAGAAGAACCAAAGTCCAATGCCTACTTGCAGCTCCTGCACATGGATCTCTTTGTGTGACATCCGTCACCGAAGGTCTGTCATTTAGCGTGTTGATTTAACCTTTGTTATCAGTCATTCCTCATTTTGATAAACCAACTACATGGATACCATATTTGCTTGCTTAGTTATCCTTCTATGCGTGTTATCGTTGCTTGCCTTGTCGTTACCCTAAGACGTTCTTCTGAGATTTGCCCCGTTAACACTAAACGCGTCATTTTATATTAAAATATTTGTCACGAACAAAATCATTTTTAACTTGTAAATACCATTAACGATGTTTTATTATTAATGAAAACAAGACTAATAAAATAACGTTTTTAAACCGAGACAAAAGTTGGGAACCCGGGGGCAAAGTGCGTGGACTAAACTTGACATTTTGAGAAACTAGGCTGGGTATAAATACCCATTTCCCAGCCTATCTTCACACTATCTTCATCTTCATCGCTCCTTCTTCTTCATCTTCACTCTCTCTCGATCTTGCACCAAAAATCAACCCGTTTGTTGCGTTTTCGTCGTCAAATCTTGGTTATCATCGTGAATACTCACTCCTAGTAGGTAGATAACCTCGTTTGACCTGTTTATTGCTCGATTTAACTGTTGCGTTTTCTAGGGTTTCGGGTGCTCGGGTTCATCCGAGCACATGAGGTCGTGTGGGCTTGTGTGTTGTGTTCCAGTGTGTGCTTCACGTCTAGACATGTTAGAATATGAGTTCTGGAAGTTTTGGTGGTGTAAAACTCGTGTTCGGGCAGCCGAAGGCCACCCTGCACCTTCCAGCAGTCGCGACCTGCTGCACAGGGCTACTGGGCCTTCCGGCTGACTGAGCCGTGCGACTGGGATGAGTCGTGCGAATGGGTAGGGCGTATGAGTGTGTCACGCGACTGAGCCGTGCGATTGGGCAAATCGTGCGACTAAGCCAGGCGTATGGGTGTGTGCGATTGAATGCGAACGACTGAGTCATGCGAATGAGTCTGTGCGAATGAATATGTGTGCGAATGAGTCTGTGCGAACGAATGAGTCATGCGAATGAGTCAGTGCGAATGAGATTGTGTGCGATTGTGCGTGAGTCGTATGACTGAAATTCCAATCGCACAAATGAATGTTCAATCGCACGAATGAAGCTGATTCGTGCGAATAGAGGTCCAATCGGGTGTATGGAGGTTGAGTCGTATGACTGGGTCTTGCATGGTACGACTGAATGCTTAGTCGCATGAATGAAGGTTCAATCGTATGAATGAAGCTGATTCGTACGACTGAAGGTCCATTCGTATGAAGGAAGGATTGAGTCATGCGTCCGGTCCTGTTGTATAACTAATAGTGTGGGTGTGTGTGTGGATCCCCCTTCGGAGATCTCACGACGATGAAGTAACATTAATAAGTGTCAAAGCTTGACCACAAAGATTAAAGTCAACGCTATTAACAGGCACATACTATTTAAAATAACCTAGTCTGATATGTGTATGTCTGCTTGTGTGTGTACTACCCATGACCGAACCGAAACTGCCAGAGCCTATTGATATCATCTTATGTTTTAAGCTCATTATTGATGCTTGTTAGTAACTATCAATAGGTGTTTGACTGTTCATAGCATCCTACCATTGGGAATATTCATCATACGTGCTTATCATCTATTCTGTGAGTTTCGTGGCCCCTTTTTACGCTTATAAAACCTTTTTAAACATTTTTTACTTGGGGGAAAAGAATGCTCACTTATTTACTTAATTACAGGCACCTTCCTTAATGGGAGTTGGCTGCTACTTATATGAGCAACTTACCTTGCTAAACTTGTTGATTGATACTAATGATAAATGGATGTCATGTAACTGGTTTAGGTATCATTCTATGTATATCGTGGATGTGGTGAGAATGCTACGGAGGACCCTATACATAAGCATCCCCGGTATACTAAGAATGTGCTCAAACCGGGTTACATGATGATCCTGACTGTTTGTTGCTATATGAACTTGAACTATGTGCTACGTTACCCTATGTATATTACTTAGGGGTTTTACACTACCATGCACTACTATTTGATGTTACGTGTTGATTTATGCTACTTGTGGATGCCATTGACCTTGGATGCTCTCGGCTGTGTGGTTCTTCTGTGTGGTTCTTCTGTGTGGTTCTTCTAAGTTGATCATCCATTACAACCATTAATTCCGGTAATTGGGACCTAAAGATTGGTTTGGTTGTAACCTATACGTATGCGCTGTGTGGATCTTGCTACGTCATGTTTAAATTGACACGTTTGCGCTGTGTGGATCTTGCTACGTCAAGTTAAACTTATTATGCTATGGAAAACCTTTTTATATATAACCATTAATCCCGGTAATGGGACCTAAGGACTGGTTTGGTTATACACTATACGTATGCGCTGTGTGGATCTTGCTACGTCTTATTAAACTATTTATGCTTTGAGAATACTTTCTTTACAACCATCAATTCCCGTGAGGAACCGAACATTAGGTTTGGCTGTAGCTACTTATAACTGGTACAACCGCCTATACATAAGTATAGTCGCGGTGGCTCTTATTAACCATACTGGTTCATCTTAACAACTTTTATTACTTAAAACCTGCGAAGCTCACCAACAATTATGTTGACCGTTTTGAGCATTTCTTTTCAGGTGATCAGGGTAATTGAAGATCTAGGAGTGCTGCCTTTTAGAGGAGACCCTAGGATGCATTTTGTAATTATTACCCTTATAAAGCTTGAACATGACTTTTTGTGTACTTGTTCCCGAGTTGTGGGAATCTACTTTACAAGTTATCACCAATGTTGATGTGATCATTTATGTTGTGCTTATGACTATGCTGTCGTGAACATTGATTATACACGACACAAGTCTCCATTTGTGTTCAGGTGTCGTCATGACACGCCTGTCATCATATTTTTATTGCTACTCTATCATATGCCATGTGTTATGACGATCCCGTCTAGCTCACATTCCCCGTGTTTCCGCTATCAGCGGGGGTGTGACAGACTGGTATCAGAGCCATTGGTTATAGAGAATTAGGCAATTACACTTGACCTAGACTATAACCTAGGAACCTTCATGTAGATTTGCATGCTTAAGCTTGTGTGCATTTATATATCTCATGTATGTGTTCCTCCTTACATGTATGGTTATCCTTCTGTTATGTGATCTTTTACCTTGTGCTTGAGCCCTTGTGCTCGACCCCTATGGGATGCTTCCTATTGGATCTTCCGTTCCCTCTGTGCGCCAAGTTATCATAACCAAATTCGGGTATTGAGACCCGAAGAGATGTTCACAGATCATACATCGCGCTTGACCTCATATACTGAGAGACCGACCTGATGAGGCCATGTCTGAGTCCTCCCAAGGACGCGAGATGGACAACCTCCGCTAGACTATATGTGATTACATGTTTGGCCCTCAGTTGACTGATGGATTATTATGGATATGATGTGAAGGAAGGTCGGATGTCATGTAACCAGATTAGGCATCATTCTCGGTACATCGTGGGTGTGGTGGGAACGCTGCGGGGAACCCTATATATAAACACCACCGGTATACCGAGAATATGCTTAAAATGGGCTACATGGTGATCTTGACCGACTGGAACATGAAACATTGGAAGTTGATAAGTAAAGTACTTGTGCATCTTAAGTTGACTAAAGCTTATATGTTGCCTCTTGTATGAATAGAACATGCCGCCTCGAAGATCTACCCGCAGCAACAGTAGCGGAAGTGAAGCCCCGAGGGGCAGAGGCAGAGGAAGGGGTAGACCTCCAATAGCAAATGAAGGCCCTTCTGGCAATACCCAAGGGACTGGAAATGCTGATATGGCAGCTTTAATTGCTCAACAATTGACTGCCCTGATTCCAACTATTGTAGCTCAGGTGAGCGATGCTCTGCAATAACAAAACCACCCCCACGGGGACGGTGGTAATGAAAACGAGGACACTGGGAACCCGATTGGGAATGAAAGCAATCAGGAGACTGGAAATGGTGGTACAGCAGGTAATGAAGCTGGGGCTGCTAACGCCAAACGGGGCTGTTCTTACAAGGAGTTTGTGGCCTGTAAGCCTTGGGATTTTGATGGTAAAGGTGGGGCGATAGCCCTGATTAGATGGCTTGAGAAAATGGAGGCTGTGATCAACATCAGCGAATGCCTCGACAGCCAGCGGATCAAGTATGTTACATGCTCACTGCAGGGCCGAGCACTAACCTGGTGGAACACCCAGGTGCAAGCTAGGGGAAGGGAATCTGCGATGCAGATGACCTGGGATGAATTCAAAGCCTTGATTACCGAGGAATACTGCCCTCTCAACGAGATGCAGAAGCTTGAGCATGAGTTCTGGAATCATGCTATGGTGGGGGCAGGGCATGCAGCTTATACTGACCGATTCCACGAGCTGGCTAGACTAGTTCCACACCTAGTCACTCCGGAATCTAAGAGGATTGAGAGGTACATTTGGGGACTCACGCCTCAAATCTGAGCAATGGTAACTGCAGTTGCTCCTCCTACAATTCAGAGCGCGATTCTGAAAGCTGGCGCTCTCACTGATGAGATGATAAGAACAGGGGTACTGGGTAAGGGAGCAGAGAAAAGGAAGGAAGCTGGGGAATCGAGCCGGTCCGGTACAGGAAAGTTTGATAAGAGGGCCAAAACAACCAGAAACTTCGTGGCCGTGACTCAAGGAAAGAAGGAATATGCTGGGCCGCACCCAAAATGTGACAGGTGTAATCTTCATCATCCTCCAGCAGCACCGTGCCGGGTGTGTTTGAACTGCAGATGCCCGGGGCATCAAGCAAGAGACTGTAGGGTAGCACTAAACCTGGTGGCACCCATCAATGCGGTTAACCCCGCTGGGAATGCCAGGGCTTGTTACGAGTGTGGAGCCCTCGATCACTTCAGGAATATGTGCCCCGACTGAACAGGGCACCGGGTCAGCAGGGAAACAACCAGCAGCAGATACTGGCCATAGCGGGTGCGCAAGGCCAAGGAAACCAAGGTAATGCTGCACGGGGACGTGCCTTCGTCATCGGAGCTAATGATGCCCGTCAAGATCCGAACGTTGTCACGGGTACGCATTTACTCAATAACCACTTCGCATCTGTACTGTTTGATACTGGAGCAGACAATAGTTTTATATTATCTGAGTTTGTGCAAATGCTTGATTTGAGTGCCAGTAGGCTAGAAACTAGTTACTCTGTAGAAATGGCAAATGGTAGACTGCACCCTAATGTTGGTAGACCAGGTCTTCAACATAGACTTGATACCTTTCGAGTTGGGGAGCTTCGACGTAATAGTGGGGATGGATTGGTTGTCTAAGCATGGAGCCGAGATTGTTTGCCGAGATAAAGTAGTGCGGATTCCCATGTCAGACGGGAAAGTACTCAGAATACAAGGAGAGCGACCGGGAAAGAACTTGAAGCTTATCTACTGCATGAATGCACGCCAAGGTCTACGAAAGCAGTGTTACACCTTTCTGGCTCACGTGGTAGAAAAGAAGGAAGAAGAGACGAAATTGGCAGACATTCTGATTGTACGGGATTACCCGGAAGTGTTCCCTGATGATTTGTCTGGATTGCCTCCTCCACGACAGGTGGAATTCCGTATAGAGCTAGTTCCTGGAGCTACACCGACAGCTAAGACACCGTATCGGTTAGCACCCTCAGAGATGCAAGAGTTGTCAAGCCAACTACAGGAACTACTGGAGAAGGGTTTCATTCGACCGAGTCATTCACTGTGGGGAGCACCGGTGTTATTTGTCAAGAAGAAGGATGGGTCATTCCGTATGTGTATCGACTACAGGGAATTGAACAAATTGACCGTGAAGAATCGGTATCCTCTTCCTAGAATCGATGACCTGTTTGATCAGTTGCAAGGAGCCTCGTATTTCTCTAAGATCGATCTCCGATCTGGATATCATCAACTAAGAGTATTCGAGGACGATATTCCAAAAACAACATTCAGAACTTGTTACGGGCACTATGAGTTCTTGGTCATGCCGTTTGGGTTGACCAACGCACCAGCTGTCTTTATGGATCTGATGAATCGGGTGTGCAAGCCTTATCTTGATAAGTTCGTGATTGTATTCATAGACGACATACTCATCTACTCCCGTTCGAAGGAGGATCACGAAAAACACCTCCAAGCAATTCTAGAACTATTGAAGGAAGAGAAACTTTTCGCCAAGTTCTCGAAGTGTGAATTCTGGCTTCGAGAAGTGAAGTTCTTGGGTCATGTAGTTAACGAAAATGGAATTCATGTGGACCCCGGTAAGATTGAAGCTGTGAAGAAGTGGGATACTCCCCAATCACCCTCAGAAATACGGCAATTCTTGGGATTGGCCGGATACTATCGTCGCTTCATTGCCAATTTCTCCAAGATTGCCCAACCGCTAACTTTATTGACTCAGAAAGACAAGAAGTTCGATTGGGGGAAAGCACAAGAACAGGCATTCCAAACATTGAAGGAGAAGTTGTGCAACGCACCGATATTGTCCCTCCCAGACGGAACAGACGATTTTGTAGTGTACTGCGATGCTTCACATCAAGGTTTGGGCTGTGTACTAATGCAGAAAGATAAGGTAATTGCCTACGCTTCACGACAACTCAAGGTGCATGAAAAACTACACAACTCACGATTTGGAGTTGGGTGCTGTAGTATTTGCACTCAAGATATGGAGGCATTATCTATATGGAGCCAAATGCATCATCTACACAGACCATAAGAGCCTTCAATACATCATGAATTAGAAAGAACTTAACATGCGACAGCGACGCTGGGTAAAGCTACTTAGCGACTACGATTGTGAAATCCGGTATCATCCGGGGAAAGCTAACGTGGTGGCTGATGCTTTGAGCCGCAAGGAACGCGTGAAACCATTACGTGCTCGAGCGCTAGGTTTGACTATTCAAACCAATTTAAAGGCTCAGATTCAAACTGCACAAAACGAGGCATTGAAAGAAGAAAACCTTACGGGGGAAGAATTCCGAGGGTTGGATAAACAAATGACTCACAAGGATGACGGCGTACATTACATCGTGGATCGTATATGGGTCCCTAGATGGGGAGGTGTACGTACACTAGTCTTGGATGAAGCACACAAGACTCGATACTCTGTTCATCCTGGTGCAGATAAGATGTACCACGATCTGAAGGAGTTGTACTGGTGGCCAGGCATGAAGAAAGATATTGCTATATATGTGAGCAAATGCTTGACTTGTTCAAAGGTCAAGGCTGAACAACAGAAACCATCGGGATTATTGCAACAACCTGAAATTCCCGAGTGGAAATGGGAGAACATCACTATGGATTTCATCACCAAACTCCCGAGAACGCCAAGCGGACACGACACGATATGGGTCGTGGTGGATAGAATGACAAAATCCGCTCACTTCTTGCCTATTCGAGAAGACTATAAGACGGATAAGCTGGCAAGGGTGTACATCAAAGAGGTCGTGACACGGAACGGGGTGCCGGTGTCAATCATATCCGACCGAGACAGTCGATTCACTTCACGATTTTGACAGACGTTACAGAAAGCGATGGGCACTCGATTAGATATGAGTACTGCCTATCACCCACAAACAGATGGCCAAAGTGAACGAACTATACAAACATTGGAAGACATGCTTAGAGCTTGCGTAATTGATTTTGGTGGTAGCTGGGACACTCATTTACCGTTGATTGAGTTCTCTTACAACAACAGCTACCATACAAGCATTGGATGCGCTCCATTTGAAGCATTGTATGGACGGAAATGTAGATCGTCTGTATGTTGGGCCGAGGTTGGTGAAAGCCAGCTAACAGGTCCCGAAATCATTCAAGAAACCACCGATAAGATCTTCCAAATCAAAGACAGACTCAAAGCTGCTAGAGACCGCCAAAAGAGCTATGCCGACAACCTTCGGAAGCCACTAGAGTTTAACGTCGGGGATCGAGTGTTGCTCAAGGTCTCTCCGTGGAAAGGGGTCGTACGGTTTGGAAAGTAGGG
This sequence comes from Flaveria linearis, assembly GCA_024085815.1. Taxonomy (NCBI): domain Eukaryota; kingdom Viridiplantae; phylum Streptophyta; class Magnoliopsida; order Asterales; family Asteraceae; genus Flaveria; species Flaveria linearis. The sequence continues at coordinate 64,042,421 of CM044009.1, forward strand.
AAGTTGGCCCCAAGATATGTTGGACCATTCGAGATCACAGAAAGAATCGGTCCAGTGGCGTACCGATTACGGTTGCCACAAGAGCTTAACAGTGTACATGATACTTTCCATGTATCGAACCTCAAGAAGTGTTTAGCTGACGAATCACTTCGCGTACCTATTAAGGACATCAAGATTGATGAAAGCCTCCATTTTGTGAAGGAACCTATTGAGGTCATGGACCGAAAGGTCAAAAAGTTGAGGCGCAGCAAGATACCTATCGTTCGTATAAGATGGAATTCCAAACGAGGGCTAGAGTTTACATGGGAACGTGAAGATCAGATGACACTCAAATATCCACATCTATTCGAGGATGACACCCTTAGACCTAGCACCAGTTGAATTTCGGGACGAAATTCCCTCAACTGGGGGATACTGTGACATCCGTCACCGAAGGTCCGTCATTTAGCGTGTTGATTTAACCTTTGTTATCAGTCATTCCTCATTTTGATAAACCAACTACGTGGATACCATATTTTCTTGCTTAGTTATACTTCTATGCGTGTTATCGTTGCTTGCCTTGTCGTTACCTTAAGACGTTCTTCTGAGATTTGCCCCGTTAACACTAAACGTGTCATTTTATATTAAAATAATTGTCACGAACAAAATCATTTTTAACTTGTAAATACCATTAACGACGTTTTATTATTAATGAAAACAAGACTAATAAAATAACGTTTTTAAACCGAGACAAAAGTTGGGAACCCGGGGGCAAAGTGCGGGGACTAAACTTGACATTTTGAGAAACTAGGCTGGGTATAAATCCCATTTCCCAGCCCTTCTTCACACCATCTTCATCTTCATCGCTCCTTCTTCTTCATCTTCACTCTCTCTCGTTCTTGCACCAAAAATCAACCCGTTTGTTGCGTTTTCGTCGTCAAATCTTGGTTATCATCGTGAGTACTCACTCCTAGCAGGTAGATAACCTTGTTTGACCCGTTTATTGCTCGATTTAACTGCTGTGTTTTCTAGGGTTTCGGGTGCTCGGGTTCATCCGAGCACATGAGGTCGTGTGGGCTTGTGTGTTGTGTTCCAGTGTGTGCTTCACGTCTAGACATGTTAGAATATGAGTTCTGGAAGTTTTGGTGGTGTAAAACTCGTGTTCGGGCAGCCGAAAGCCACCCTGCACCTTCCAGCAGTCGCGACCTGCTGCACAGGGCGACTGGGCCTTCCGGCCGACTGAGCCGTGCGACTGGGATGAGTCATGCGACTGGGTAGGGAGTATGAGTGTGTCACGCGACTGAGCCGTGCGATTGGGCAAATCGTGCGACTAAGTCAGGCGTATGGGTGTGTGCGATTGAATGCGAACGACTGAGTCATGCGAATGAGTCTGTGCGAATGAATATGTGTGCGAATGAGTCTGTGCGAACGAATGAGTCATGCGAATGAGTCAGTGCGAATGAGATTGTGTGCGATTGTGCGTGAGTCATACGACTGAAATTCCAATCGCACGAATGAATGTTCAATCGCACGAATGAAGCTGATTCGTCCGAATGGAGGTCCAATCGGGTGTATGGAGGTTGAGTCGTATGACTGGGTCTTGCATGGTACGACTGAATGCTTAGTCGCATGAATGAAGGTTCAATCGTACGAATGAAGCTGATTCGTACGACTGAAGGTCCATTCGTACGAAGGAAGGATTAAGTCGTGCGTCTGGTCCTGTTGTATAACTAATAGTGTGGGTGTGTGTGGATCCCCTTCGGAGATCTCACGACGATGAAGTAACATTAATAAGTGTCATAGCTTGACCACAAAGATTAAAGTCAACGCTATTAACAGGCACATACTATTTAAAATAACCTAGTCTGATATGTGTATGTCTGCTTGTATGTGTACTACCCACGACCGAACCGAAACTGCCAGAGCCTATTGATATCATCTTATGTTTTAAGCTCGTTATTAATGCTTGTCAGTAACTGTCAATAGGTGTTTGACTGTTCATAGCATCCTACCATTGGGAATATTCATCATACGTGCTTATCATCTATTCTGTGAGTTTCGTGGCCCCTTTTTACGCTTATAAAACCTTTTTAAACATTTTCTACTTGGGGGAAAAGAATGCTCACTTATTTACTTAATTACAGGCACCTTCCTTAATGGGAGTTGGCTGCTACTTATATGAGTAACTTACCTTGCTAAACTTGTTGATTGATACTAAGGATAAATGGATGTCATGTAACTGGTTTAGGTATCATTCTATGTATATCGTGGATGTGGTGGGAATGCTGCGGAGGACCCTATACATAAGCATCCCCGGTATACTAAGAATGTGCTCAAACCGGGTTACATGATGATCCTGACTGTTTGCTGCTATATGAACTTGAACTATATGCTACGTTACCCTATGTATATTACTTAGGGGTTTTACACTACCATGCACTACTATTTGATGTTACGCGTTGATTTATGCTACTTGTGGATGCCATTGACCTTGGATGCTCTCGGCTGTGTGGTTCTTCTGTGTGGTTCTTCTAAGTCGATCATCCATTACAACCATTAATTCCGGTAATTGGAACCTAAAGATTGGTTTGGTTGTAACCTATACGTATGCGCTGTGTGGATCTTGCTACGTCATGTTTAACTTGACACGTATGCGCTGTGTGGATCTTGCTACGTCAAGTTAAACATATTATGCTATGGAAAACCTTTTTATATATAACCATTAATCCCGGTAATGGGACCTAAGGACTGGTTTGGTTATACACTATACGTATGCGCTGTGTGGATCTTGCTACGTCTTATTAAACTATTTATGCTTTGAGAATACTTTCTTTACAGCCATCAATTCCCGTGAGGAACCGAACATTAGGTTTGGCTGTAACTACTTATAACTGGTACAACCGCCTATACATAAGTATAGTCGCGGTGGCTCTTATTAACCATACTGGTTCATCTTAACAACTTTTATTACTTAAAACCTGCGAAGCTCACCAACAATTATGTTGACCTTTTTGAGCATTTCTTTTCAGGTGATCAGGGTAGTTGAAGATCTAGGAGTGCTGCCTTTTAGAGGAGACCCTAGGATGCATTTTGTAATTATTACCCTTGTAAAGCTTGAACATGACTTTTTGTGTACTTGTTCCCGAGTTATGGGAATCTACTTTACAAGTTATCACCAATGTTGATGTGATCATTTATGTTGTGCTTATGACTATGCTGTCATGAACATTGAATATACACGACACAAGTCTCCATTTGTGTTCGGGTGTCGTCATGACACGCCTGTCATCATATTTTTATTGCTACTCTATCATATGCCATGTGTTATGACGATCCCGTCTAGCTCACATTCCCGTGTTTCCGCTATCAGCGGGGGTGTGACACTTTGGTCCTGTCAGAGTGATAAGCATGGCAAAGAAGAAATACTGCCTGGTAATTGTGGATGATTATTCCAGGTTTGTATGGACTTTCTTCTTGCACTCCAAGGATGAAGCAGCCAAGACAATCATGAACTTTGTGTTATTTGTAGAAAAGCAGTATTCCCTACAGGTCAAGTGTGTGAGGAGTGACAATGGAACAGAATTTAGAAACCACACACTTGATGACTTCTACCTGTCCAAGGGAATTAAAAGGCAGTTTAGTATTCCTAGAACTCCTGAGCAGAATGGAGTGGTGGAGAGAAAGAACAGGACTCTCATTGAAGCTGCAAGGTCAATGTTGGCTGACTCAGGGTTGCCACTGACCTTTTGGGCTGAAGCTGTCAATACAGCTTGCTATGTACAAAATAGAGCTTTAGTGAATAAGAGGTTGATGAAGACTCCTTATGAAGTACTTCATCATTTGGCTCCTCTGATTTCATTCTTTAGAGCCTTTGGGTGTCCATGTTTTATTCTCAACACTAGGAACCCACTCCAGAAGTTTGCTAGTAAGTTGGATGCAGGGTATTTGTTGGTTATTCATCAACTTGCAAGGCATACAGAGTCTTCAACTGTAGGACAAAGGTGGTTGAAGAAACTCTGCATGTTAAGTTCAATGAATCTCCAAAGGACAAGATTCCACAAAACCCTGTGGAGTTGTTTGATCTGGACATACTGCAATATGTTCCTTATCAACCTCCAGCTGTTGAGCCTGTCAACAGTTCTCCACCTGGTGGTACTGATGATGATGTAGTCAGTACTCACCTCTTCAGGTTTAGTGACAACCTGCCTGAGTTCACTAAACCTGATGCTCCTGTAGCTTCAGCAGTCCCATCCACAACAAATGCTAATGAGATTTCTGCATGCTCTACTTCATTTGAGTTGCCATCTCCTACATGGTTTCAAGAATCTCCATCAACATTTGTTGCTGCTGAAAGTCCTACAAACACCTGCACTGACGTTATAGTCTATCAAGAGCTGAAGAATCACCCCACATCTCAAATCATTGGTGATATCAATGCTGGAGTTTCAACCAGGAGTCAATTGTCCAATTTCTGCTTCTATGCTCTCTTCATCAGTCAGCAAGAGCCAAAGAACTATCATGTTGCCTTAAGAGACAATGGATGGGTTGAAGCAATGTAGCTTGAGCTTCTTCAGTTCAAGAAACAGCAAGTGTGGGAGCTTGTTCCTTTACCCCAAGGGAAGTGTGCAATAGGCACTAAATGGGTATTCAGGAACAAAACAGATGATAAGGGCCAAATTGTCAAGAACAAGGCCAGGCTGGTTGTTCAAGGGTTTGCACAAGAGGAAGGCATCGATTATGATGAGACCTTTGCCCCTGTGGCAAGACTGGAAGCAATCAGACTGTTCCTAGCCTATGCTGCTTTTCACAGTCTTAAGGTTTATCAAATGGATGTCAAAAGTGCCTTCTTATATGGTAAAATAAAAGAAGAAGTTTATGTGTGTCAACCACCAGGCTTTGAGGACAACAAACATCCTGATTGGGTGTACAAGCTTGATAAGGCTCTTTATGGGCTGAAGCAAGCCCCTAGAGCTTGGTATGAGACACTATCAACTTTTCTTCTCCACAATAAGTTCACTAGAGGCACCATTGATAAAACCTTTTTCATCAAGATTGTGGGACAGCATAAGCTCCTTGTTCAAATTTATGTAGATGACATCATCTTTGCATCCTCTGATCTAAAGTTGTGTGATGAATTTACAATGCTCATGAAGCAAAAGTTTGAAATGAGTGCTATGGGGGAATTACAGTTCTTTCTAGGTTTGCAAATTAAAAAAGGGATGATGGAATTTTCATCCATCAGTCCAAATACACAAAGGAGTTGTTGAATAAGTTTGATTTACAAACCTGCAAGCCCTGTTCTACTCCCATGAGCAGCATCACACAACTAGATGTAGATCAGAAAGGTAAAGCGGTTGATGAAACCCTTTACAGATGTATGATTGGGTCCTTGATGTACCTTACAGCTTCTAGACCAGACATCATGTTTGCAACATGTGCCTGTGCCAGATTTCAGGTTGCACCTAAAGAATCCCATTTGATTGCAGTCAAAAGGATATTTAGATATCTGCAAGGTACCCAATCACTAGGTCTTTGATATTCAACTGGGCATTCTTGCAAATTAGTTGCTTTCTCTGAATGTGACTATGCAGGATGCAAAGTCACCAGAAAATCCACTTCTGGTGGTTGCCAATTCCTAGGCAATTGTTTAGTTTCTTGGCAGAGTAAGAAACAAACATCAATTGTTACATCCACTGCTGAAGCTGAGTACGTTGCTGCTGCAAGTTGTACATCTCAGATACTCTGGCTTCAGAACCAACTCTTGGATTATGGCATTACAGAGACTAAGATTCCATTATTAATGGATAGTGCTTCAGCTCTTTGCATTGTTAAAAATCCAGTCCAGCACTCTAGGACCAAACATATAGAGATCATACATCATTTTATTGGGGATTGCTATGAAAAAGGTCTGATTGATCCAAAGTTTGTGCCTAGTGCTGATGAGCTTGCAGATATATTTACTAAGCCTCTAGATAGTGCCACATTTCAAAACTTGGTCCTAAGGCTTGGTATGCTGCAGCTAGAATAAATTGACCAATTCTGATGCTCTCAGTTCACAAGTACTGATGAGCATTAGTATGCAAAGGTCAAATATAAGTACTGATGAGTAATTTAGTCTTCAGCATTTTCACAACTACTAAAGACTAAAATGCTTTAAAGTACTGATGTACATTATTTGTTGAAAACAATGATGTAGTGAGGTGGATTACAACTACTGATGTATCATTTTCAAACAAATAAGTACTGAAGAACAAATTTTGTTCACAAGTACTGATGTGTAATCTTACACAAGTACTGAAGACAAAACTTGTTCACCAGCTCTGGAGTATTTCATCAGCACTTGTGAACATCTGATCACAAGAGCTGAAGGCATAAATATCCACAAGAGCTGAAGGGTCAATGAAACATCTGAAAGTCAGCCAAAGAGCTGATGAGTAAATGTGGAGGTCAGCATGAAACAACTGATTTGACGGAAACAGCTGATGAGTAATTTTACTCTTCAGCTGATGTAAACAGCTGCTGTTCCATACCCAAACAACTGAAGGACAAAACCATGTCTTCAGTAATTTCACAATTACTGATGACTAACACCAAGTCCTCAGTTGTTTACAACAACTGAACCAATACCATGTCTTCAGTAGTTCACAACTACTGATGTCAGTAGTTCACAACTACTGAAGGCTAACACCAAGTCTTCCGTTGTTACAACGTCTGAAGATGAAAACTAGGTCCTCAGTAGTTTATAACTACCGAAGACTGACAAAAAATCTTCAGCCGTTTACAACATCTGAAGGAAAAAACCAAGGTTTCAGTAGTTTCATCTACTGAAGACTAACACCAAGTCCTCAGATGTTACAACCACTGAAAGTTAAAAACCACGTCATCAGTAGTTTCAACAACTGATGACTAACACCAAAACCTTTAGTAGTTTTCTTTCAGCCTTTGCCATACCCTATAAATACCAACCTTCAGAGCTTTTTCTCACTTGACCTAACTTTTCAAAAACCTCTGAAATTCCCATACACCATTAATGGCGGCCATGCAACTCAAACCTCGACACAACTGTGTCGCATATCCTACCAAATCGCCTTTCTGGTCTAAGTTTCACAATGTCGTCGATCTAATGACCAATTCACCATACCAAACGGCATTCCTTCTCAACCCCACCATATACACCGATTCCTTGGCGGAGTTCTGGACGAACATCACCGTCCAAACCGGAGAGAACGATGACGAGGTCTCTCTCCGGTCCTCCGTCAACAACCACCCGGTGGTTATCACTCTAGCTACTTTGCGCCAAACCCTAAAGCTGAGGATGCCACCTTCCCAACCTGTTACCCCAAAGGCGCCCTCGATCTATGCTTCACAGCCAACGACTATCAGGGCGACCTCTCTGCCACCACCTTGTTGAAGAAACACTTCCCAGATCCCCAACGACTCATCTTCCACATGGTGAATGTGTGTCTGGCCCCCAAAACATCTTCATGGGACCAGATGTCAACAAGGTGGCAACAGGTATTGTATTCTATCTTTGAGAAACAACCACTTAATTTTACTGATATTATATTTTTGGAACTCAAAGATATGGCCACAAAACCCATTTCTAACCGTTGGATCTTGTATCCTCGGTTCATAATGGCCATCATCGAGAGCCAGCTTAGTGCTGAGGGACTTGTAGGCACTGGGGTCCCTTCCATGGCTGTTCTAGCTGAGGTAAATGGCTCCAGGCATAACACCGACCACACACTCAAACAGGCTGCCCGGCTGCGAAAACCCACGCAGCAGGAACCCACAGCCTCCACCTCCAAATCCAAAGTCCCCACCAAGCCAAAAACCAAAAAGAAGCCCACAAAGGCTACTCAGGGAAATGAGTCCCCTGAGGATGCCCCTGCAACACAAAGGCAGGAAGTGGCTGCTGGTCAGATTCTCCCAGCAGTCACCACGACTCCACCCACCACAACCGCACAGGCTTCCTCTTAACAGGAACCTGATGCAACCACTTCAGGGGCACCCACACATCTGGGGTCTTTCTCACTTGAGGAGACTACCATTGAAATGCACACTCCTCCCCATGTGCACAGTGCTTCAAGCCCATCTCCTACTGAGACCACCCCACAAAGCCCTATACTAATAATCGCCAAAGTATTGACTCATCTGAGCACTCCACCCTCTCCCCAGAAACCAATTCCAACTGGAGAGACTCCTACCGAAGAGAGGGTGGACACAAGTGCTGGTAGGAGCCCACAACACAGGGAATCACATGTCCAATCACCCAGTGTGGCTAGGGAGATAGGATATTCTGGTGAGGCTGCCACTTCCTCTGCATCAGCACATGAGCAGGAAGAAGCTGGTACAAGCAATAAGACCTCACCAGAGGCAACTGCCGATGATGGATCCAATCCGGAGGCTGGAAGTCCCCAGTACCAAGAACAAGGGGCACATGCAACTACTGAGCCACACTCAGTGCATGTACATCCTGACATTGTCAGGAGGTCAGGTGATTCAGTTCACAGTGATGATGACCTGAGCTTCTTCTTTGATGTAGTTGCTCAAAACACAATTCTTAAGGAGGAGGTGAGCAGACTCAAAGAGCTGCTTGCGAAATTCTCCCAAGAAGCAATTCCATCTGCCACCATAAACCCACAGATGGCACCTTCACCCGAAGGTCTCACAGACACTCAGCCACTCCCACAAACTCAGCCACCTGCCCCTGCTTCTGGCTCTAGCTCTCAGGAACAGAACCCTCCTGAGCAGCTAGATGCTATCTTCCAGAAATCCCTGCCTCTCATCACACCTATAATCACAGAAATTGTGATGAAAACCATTGATGAGAGGCTTCCCACTTATATACAACCCATGGTGGAGGTTGTTGTTGCTAAAGCACTTGCTGATAGTCAAACCCCAACCAATGCACCCAAAAAGGGGAAGACATCAGTGCAAGTTAAGAGGAAGAGGGTGGAGGAAGAGATAGAAGTAGGGAGAGAGGGGCAACTGAGAGGGAGAGGTCTAAGGAGACGGGTAGGGAGAAGGGGAAGGAGAAGGTGAGGGACGAGAGAGCTCAAATAGAAGTGGCTGAAATCCAAAAGGATTTCAGTGTCACTTATCAAAAGAAGAGAGGAGAGAGAGAGGAGAGGAGGGAGAGAAGGTAGAGAAGACTGACTCTGATCTAGCAGCCCTTGTCAAGGAGGCTGATGCTGAGCATAGCCGATCAATGGACTCTGTCATGATCAGCTGTTCAGGCAAGGCTTTGTCAAGGACACTGCCTTGCTAGATCAGGAGATCAGAAATATGGAGAGAAAAGAGATTGAGTACCGATGGTCTACTTATAGCCAAGAGGACAAAAAGAGACTCGAGGCTATGAGTAGATTCATTTCGAAGTATCTGGGCACGCCAGTCCTTGATGTCAAAGCATGGACCAGGGACAGAATCTTGGCTATAGCCACCAAGATTTGTTCAGCTGGTGATTTCACCAAAGGACTGGTCGCTGAGGCCTCTCAGAAGTCGGTGCTGGGAACAGGACACTGCTAGCAAAACAGACCAAACCATCTCTTATCTCTAGATTGCTAGCAGTGCCTGCCAACATTCCCACACCAACCACCCAAACACAACCCACAAAACCAACCCCTTCACCATCAAAACCCGCAGCCAATGATCCACCCTTGAAGAAGAAGAGAAGGGTGTTGAGGCTGCAAGAAGAAGAAGAAGAGGAGGATAGACTGCCACTTTCAGCAGTCATCCCTCTACCAAAAGCCAAACCTCAAACCATCACTCCCACCTCACAGATGGACATGTGAGGGTAAAATTAGAAGAAGAGGAGCAGCAAAGATTACACGATGAGGAAATGCTGAAAAGCATTGACAAATCATATGTTACTTCTACTTCTATCATGAATATGAAGAAGGAGGCTCTGAGACTCTTCACTCTTAAGCAAACCTTTCAATATGATAAGGAAAGAGTGAGGACTTGGCCTGATCCTAGGGTGGCTCACAGGATAGTTAAGAAAGATATTCCTGTGAGATACAAGAGCCAATTTAATAGAATCGTAGATGAAATGATCTCTGTGGCTCTTGTCATAACACCCTGGGAAATAGTAGAGGAGTTCGAGAAAGCCTATAGAGCCAACCAATCACCCCAAACAATGTTAGATAATAGGGTGGTTAGGAAAGGGTTGGTCTATAAGAGGCTTGAGAACTTCCATAGGGATGAGCTCAACCTGTTGTTGGAAGGAAGACACCCAGATGAATTTGCATACAGGCAAGTCACAACAGTTGAGCTAAAAAATGGAAAACATGCCAAGTATGTCTCAGAGCTGTACGGCCGTGAAGGGTTATTCGATGGTGTGGCTGAAGACTTGACTAAAGAAGAACAGATGATATTCCTTCAAGCCTACACCAGGGAATCCTACAGGCTCGTACGTGGGAGGTAGATCTCATGGATGGGACAACAACTCTGTGTCCAATCTCCCAAAATAGAGCTCCCATCCATACTCAGCCAATCAAATCTTAGAGACTACCTCTCAGGCCAGTGCTTATCAGGGTCAACTTCTGATCTGATCCAGAAGGAAATAGACCAATCTTTATGCCAACAATAAGTGGGACAATAAATAACTTAGAGGTTTTGACTGCATTGGTTCAGGGGGAGTTTGTTGGACCAAAAGAACCAATGAGCCAAGATCAGGAAAATCTCTAAGTCCCACATGACATCACAACAACTGCTGAAGACCTTCATCAGCAGTTTGACAAAGTCTGAAGAATCAACAGCTGAAGATCAAAGATCTGAAGTACAACAGCTGAAGATCCCAAAGTGCTGAAGATAAGTACTGAAGTCTGAAGTACTGATAAATACAAGTACTGAAGACTTCAAGTGCTGAAGACAAGTGCTGAAGATCAAAGTCTGAAGAACTGAAGAACTGAAGATCAACTACTGATGCACAAAGTCTGAAGACAATGACTGAAGACATCAACTGATGATAACTACTGAAGTCATCAGCTGATGAATCATCTGAAGACCAAAGTCTGAAGACCAAAGTGCTGAAGCTTCAGAGTTTGTCACAACAGCTGAAGAAGTCTTCTTCAGTTGTTGTGATGGTTTTTCTTTTTAGTAGTTTTATATTTTCTTTCAGTAGTTTGTACAACAGCTGAAGAGTTTGTTCTTCAGCTGTTATAGTTCAGTAGTTGTAAACGACTGAAGAGTTTGTTCTTCAGTCGTTGTAGCTTTTCAGTAGTTTCCTTTTCAGTACTTGTAATAGGTAGAACACTTAGGAATTTTGTAAGAAGATGTCAGCTGTTGTGACATCTTCAGTAGTCTGTGTTCTATCAGTAGTTAGTTAAATAACTGTTAATGTCAGTGGAAAGTATGGGTCTTTTGCCTATAAAAGGGCAGTGACCTAATTGTATTTTGTGCCGAAACATGTGAGATAAACAGAATATTATTCGTTTTAGGCAGAATTATTCTCTCTCTCTACATTTACTTTACATGCAATATTCCTTATGTTCTTGCATTAATTGCTAATTATCATGCTAAATCCGCTGCGAACACAACCTAATTGATCAAACTAGAGGCTGAGATCCTGTCAGGCTTTTGATCGTGTACACCATTAGAAACTTCCTGTGCAATGAATTTGATTACCATCAACAATTGCACCTCGAACCAATTTCATCTTAATCACGATTTGCCTTCTTTCTTGTTTAACATTCATTCGATCGAATCAGGTAAATGAAACCTACCTGTGTGCTCGTTATTACATGGGGAACAAAAGCCCCATGATTTTAATCGTTAACAGAATCGATTTGATGTTAAATTTTGGGTTTGATCTTGTTAGGATTCATACGAATTTGGGGATCTCTTGAAAGTTCATTTTTAACATTTAAAAACAGACAGATATCGTAGCTGTAGGCCTTAGTCCACTGGTTAGTCTCTTGTAACACAACCTTGAGGTCTCGGGTTCGAACCCGGGCAACCTTAAATATTTTTTAAAGGCTTTTTGGCTTATGAAAAAATAAAAAAATATTCTAAAAATTATAAAAATCAGTTTTACAAACTTTGTTCATTCTAAAAGTTATCTAATTATTTTCTGAAAATTTATTTCTTTAAAACACCTTATTTATTTTTTAAGTATTATTTACAAATGTTATAAATAGTTATTTTTATAAAATGGATTTTAAATAATAATTTAAATCATTAAAATATTAATGGATACAACATTATCTTTATTCTTTAAAGAATTACTTTCATAATTGTGGAAATTATATATATTTTATAACTACACAAAATGTTAAGAATATTATTTCTTATAAAATATATTTTAACTAATAGTATAGATTAATATCTTATTATTAATCGAAATACTATTCTTAATTATCCTTAGATAATTATAAATTACATATTGAACCTCATCATTCTTATATTTAATATCATTCTAAAATTATTTAAACATACATATATAATCCTTCTAATGGAATCAAAATATAAATAATTACTTTGTAAACTTAATACTTATTAAAACTCCATAATTCTATCAAAACCCTAATCCTTGATTTAATGTTAATCTTATTATTAAACTTAAATCTTGTAAATATATACATCTATTCGTGTGTGTGTCGTGCGTCAAACCGAATCGACCCGAACCAACCAAATATCCCTTTCTCGTCAATCACGATTTAAAGACTTAATTGTAACTAATTATAGGTGTGTGATCGCTCATTGTTCGCGTCTTTAGTGTAACACCCATAATTCTTATTAAAGAAATTAAAAGAACAAGCATAGAAAGAAAAGGGAAGAAAACAAAAGTTAACTTAAGGGGAGGGGCCAAAAGTGCCCAATTTTGCAAAGTTCATATTTATTTACATAAAAAGGTGGTATGGCCTCCCACTCTTGTTTCACATCATCACCATCTTCAGACATTTAGAGAGAGAAAGCAGAGAAACTTTCGGATTTTTGAAGAACAAGAAGAAGAATTCGATTTTTAGGTAAGGTTAATGTTTTTAAGTTGTTCTTGGCTAAATTAGCCTCGGATAAATGCTTATATGTGTTTCTATATGTTCAAATGCGTGTTAAGAAGGTTTCTAAGTGATTGGAATTGTTTGAAGTAGCTCGGGTGAAGAGTGTAAACCCGAAGACAACAAAGGTGAGTTTCTAGACCCCCTTTTTACTCGTTTTTAAATGATTTGGGGCTGGAAAATGCATGTATGTATGTTTTCATGAATTTGGGTAGGATACCCGTATGTTATGTACATGTGTATGTTCATAGTGTATGTTTTGGGATGAATGAATGTTTATGTTTATGCTGAGTTTATGTCTGGAATTGTGTGTATATGTTTAAAACTAGGTATTATGATGTTTGGGGACTGGAATATGAATTAGACACATGAACAGGCTACTAATACGACTAATAAGACCAAATAGTGGTCATATGTCTGAAATTTTGTCTTAGAAAAACTAAGTGCAAGATAATATGTCTAAATAGTGCTTATACGACCCATAAAATTTGCCTTAGAAATATTTTAAGGGTTATATGTCCCAACAGTACTCGTATGACTAGGGAAAATTTCCTAAGTATGGGGGATGATACGACTGAACAGTGGTCGTATGACTAGTAAAAATTTCCTAAGTATAGGGGATGATACGACTGAACAGTGGTCGTATGACTAGTAAAAATTTCCTAAGTATAGGGGATGATACGACTGAACAGTGGTCGTATGACTAGTAAAAATTTCCTAAGTATGGGGGATGAAACGACTGAACAGTGGTCGTATGACTAGGAAAAAATTTCCTAAGTATGGGGGATGATACGACTGAACAGTGGTAGTATGACTAGTAAAAATTTCCTAAGTATGGGGGATGAAACGACTGAACAATGGTCGTATGACTAGGAAAATTTTCTAAGTTTAAGGTGAAACGACTGAACAGGGCTTATACGCCCAACAGGGCTCATACGCCCAAACACTTAGAATTTTTACAGAAATTTTCTGGAAATCTGATTTACGGGGTTTTGACCAGAGTTGACTAGGGTTAATAAATGATGATGTTTTATGCATGTAATGATGATGAATGACTAACCCTTATTATTACTGATATTATTATCAGTATATTATTATTGTTAACAATATTAATATTTAAATATTGTTAAGTATGGTATGAAATGACAAGAATGTTTAAGAATTAACGAAGAAGTATGTCATTAATAAAGTAAAAGATTAATGGTAAAGAAGAAGGGAATGTAAATGAACGTAAGAAAGGCTTGCAAGCAAATGTATGGAGGTGCACACCCCTGGTAGGAGTTAGCTCAACTGTGATGCGGGTTAGCTACCTCGAAGGATGCACACAGGGTCAATCTTTGAGATTGATAATGAGGTGAGCAACTACGTGTTGCAACAGACTCGGTTAGCAGGCAAATCATGAGATTTGCCACTGAGGTGAGCAGCCGTGTGCTGCAACAGACTTGGCTAACGTACGATAGAATGAAAGATAAGTGGTGCATGTACTTACCTCAGGTGACTGGATCAGCTTCGTGCACAATGTTCGTGGTTGATAACCACAGGTCCAGCACCAGCTTCGTGCATAATGTTCGGGGTATTGTACATGTTACCAGAAGTAATAAAATGAACGTACGAAAGAATGTAATGTGAATGTATGAATGAAATGAACGAACGTACGAAAGAATGTAATGTGAATGTATGAATGAAATGAACGAACGTACGAAAGCATGTAATGAACGTATGAATGAAAGAAATGATCGTACATATGCAATGAATGAATGAACGTATGCAATGTATGAATGAATGAAAGTAAGATACGTACGAATGAAAGAACTAATATGAAAGAAAGAATACAAAAGAGTATGAATGATAACGATGAACGGCACACGAACGAAAGTTAATGAATGAACGACGAAGATAATAATATTATCTGTGTACGTACTTGTGTGACCGCATATAAGTAAAGAAAGGTTTTCCTTGAAATGAAAAGTAAAGTATTTTAATCTACAAAACTAGAACTCACTCAGCAACGCTGACTTTTATGTATTTTCCAGTTGGCAGGTAACAGGTTGCTGAGGATGGCACACGGGGATGGCTACACGGCGGGCAAGACTGACATCCATTTTGTTTTGACGATACTGTTGTTTTGTAATTCATTCGACTAATTATTTTGTGACTTATGAACTAGAATGTATTGCTTAACAACAGTGTTTAAAATGAATGAAGGGTTTTGCCAAATTAATTCCGCTGCTTAATTTATTAATATGTATGTTTTATGCTGTGAATGACCAACTGTGAGGTGCCCGGGAATGGGGCCTTACAAGTTGGTATCAGAGCCAGGTTTAAGTGAAACGGGTAAATTTTTCAAAAATAAACCTTAACTTAAACTGAGAATGGGACGGAAAGAGGGATGTCAGTCCGAGTAGCCATGTGCCATCAGGTATTGTTTTTCTTAAAAGTTAATCAGTGTTATGTGCGTGTGCTATGTGATTTATGTGTTCTCAGTAGATTTAGATGCTGATGTAGTCAGGATAGGAAGTGCTTGGGGTGTGAAGAGTAAAGTAAGTGGCTAATCACAACTGGCCACTGTAATTAGGGACTTACTATACTTGACATAAACTGAGCTGTTCCTTGAATGACTGTTTTAGTGTTTGAATCTTATAGCGCATAGGAAAATGGCTGGGAAGAAACCTTCTAAGGCTGCTAGAGGTAGAGGTCGTCCGCGTACGACTAGGAGCAGTGCTAAAGCTCCTAAGACGACTCCTGTGAACCCGAGGTTCCTGACCGGATGAAGAAACTGAGAATGCTAGTCTGAATGCCTCAGCTAGGGAGGTGATTGCTGATGAGGTACACCAGGTCCTACAGGGAGTTATGCCATCTGTAGTGACCGATGTTATTCGAGCTATGAGGAACGAGGAGAGGAAGGAGAAGGAGGACAGGAGAGGGTCGACTGGAAAGGAAAGCAAGGGAGAAGAGGAACGACCGGATCCTGAGATAGTAGTATCTGATGAGGAAGGGGATGATGTAGTAGGGGTGACGACCAAGGGGTGCAGTTACGGGGCATTTCAGAGGTGCAAGCCCCGACTTTCATGGCAATGGCACTACTGCAACCGCTCACCGATGGGTAAGGGAGATGGAAGCGGTACTCGAGATCAACGAGTGCCGTGAGGATCGGAAGGTGAAGTTTGCCACCCACTCCTTTACTGACTCAGCACTATGCTGGTGGGACAATATTGTCCAAGCTGAGGGTTCCAGGACCATCGGGAAAATGAGGTGGACAGAGTTGAAGAAGTTGATAATTGAGGAATTTTGTCCTCACAGGGAACTCGATAAGGTTGAGAGGGAGTTTCTACAACTCAAGGCGGGAACCATGACACACCAGCAGTATACTACCAAATTCAATGAGATGGCGAGGCTGGTGCCGGATCAAGTGACACCGGTATCTCGAAAGATTAACCGGTACATTCAGGGACTGCCAGCTGACATCCGCAGGCACTTGATTACTGCCCGACCGAGCACCTTTAGGTCGGCAGTAGACTTAGCTGGGAGGCTCTATGACGAGAGGGAAGTGATGGTGGTGGAGGCAAAGAAAGCCGGTGGTGCTAACCGGAACTGGAATGGGAAACGGTTCGGGCGTGGTGGCTTTACCCCGAATAACAAGAAGGCGAGAAGGGATGACCGTAGGGTGGGGTCACCAAGCTCGGGACCCAAAAGATGTGACAAGTGTGGTAAGGAGCACGGTGGTGAATGTAGGTGGGGGTTAAACGTCTGTTTTAGGTGTGGGAAATACGGTCATAGGGCTAGAGACTGTAAGACTGCGAGGTGTTTCAACTGCGGCGAAGTGGGTCATATGAGTAAGGATTGCAGGAAGTCGAGGGCCGAGAGTTCGGGGGAAAGAAGATGGCGGGACTGAGGGGCAGAAGACAAGTGCCAGAGCTTTCACCATGACCAGAGAGGAGGCTAGGACGGACCCCGATGTTGTGTCAGGTACGTTTCTAGTAAATCAGACTCTTGCTTCTGTGTTATTTGATTCCGGTGCTAGTAAGAGTTTCATTTCGGCTACTTTCTGTGCTAAATTGCCTGTTAGTAGTAAATGCATTGATGAGCCCTTTGAAGTAGAACCCGCTATTGGTAAGTCCACTAGAATTACTGATATGATAGAGGACTGTGCCATAGAGTTAGAAGGCCATAGGTTTGCTGCTAGATTACATGTGATGCCCCTAGGTGGATTTGATGTGGTGTTAGGAATGGATTGGTTGGCAACCTACGAAGCGAATATCGTATGTCGAAAGAAGATGATTAGATTGACGGCATTTGACGGAAGTCTGGTGACAATATACGGTGATCGGGTAACGATGATTCCGAAGGTGATTTCGATGGCGGTGGCGGAGAAGTGCATGAGGCGTGGGTGCAACGCCTACCTATGTTATTTGAAGGATGTGGAAACGCCAACACCACAACTATCCGACGTTCCGGTTGTGTGTGAGTTTCCAGATGTGTTCCCGGAAGACTTATCGGGATTGCCACCTAATCGTAAAATCGAATTTCAAATTGACTTGATACCCGGTGCCCAACCTGTTGCTAAAGCACCGTATCGATTGGCCCGACTGAGATGAAGGAGTTGATGGAGCAACTACAAGAGTTGCTTGACAAGGGCTTCATTAGACCGAGTATCTCTCCTTGGGGTGCTCCGGTCTTATTTGTGAAGAAGAAGGACGGTAGCATGAGGATGTGTATCGACTACCGTGAGTTGAACAAGCTAACGGTAAAGAATCGGTATCCGTTACCGAGGATTGACGACTTGTTCGACCAGCTCTAGGGTGCCAGTTGGTTCTCGAGGATAGATCTTCGATCTGGCTACCATCAATTGAAGGTAAAGGAGCAGGACATTCCTAAAACAGCTTTTCGTACGCGTTATGGACACTATGAGTTTCTCGTTATGTCATTTGGTCTAACTAACGCGCCAGCTGCTTTTATGGATTTGATGAACCGAGTGTGTCGGCCAATGTTAGATAAATCAATGATTGTGTTCATCGATGATATCCTGATTTATTCGAGAAGCAAAGAAGAGCATGCCCGTCACATTCAGGAAGTATTGGAGACTTTGAGAAGGGAGAAACTGTATGCTAAGTTCTCCAAATGTGCTTTCTGGCTACGCGAGGTGCAATTTCTGGGTCACGTGGTAAATGCAGAGGGAATCATGGTGGACCAGCAAAGGTTGAGGCTATGATGCAATGGAAATCACCAAAGACGCCATCCGAGATTCGTAGCTTCTTGGATTGGCGGGCTATTACAGGAGATTTATTCAGGACTTCTCCAAGATAGCCTCACCTTTGACAAAATTGACCCGTAAGGATGTGAAATACGTGTGGGGTCGAGAGCAGGAGACTGCCTTTGAGGAGTTGAAGACGAGACTGACACAAGCTCCTGTCTTGACATTGCCCGAGGGAAATGAAGACTTAGTGGTCTATTCGGATGCATCTTATTCTGGGCTAGGTTGTGTGTTGATGCAACGCGGAAAGGTGATAGCCTACGCATCTCGACAGCTGAAGACCCACGAAGTCAACTATTCCACACACGATCTAGAATTAGCGCGGTGGTTTTGCGTTGAAGATTTGGCGGCACTATCTATACGGGACGAAGTGCACAATCTTCACTGACCACAAAAGCTTGAAGTACTTCTTCGAGCAGAAAGATCTGAACATGAGGCAGAGGCGATGGTTGGAACTAATAAAGGATTATGATTGCGAAATCCATTACCATCGGGCAAGGCCAACGTGGTGGCAGATGCCCTCAGCCGAAAAGAAAGGCCTGAGCCGATCCGGGTGAAGGCTTATCAGTTAATCATGACCTCCGACGTGATGACACAGGTTAAGGAGTTTCAAGACGAGGCTTTGAAAGAAGATCGTCTTAACTCCGAAAGGATGAGAGGTCTAGTTACGGAGTTGGGTGAGAACACTCTAGGTGTTAAGACCTGATTTGGGCGAATGTGATTCCTCGATACGGGGATCTACGTGAAAAGATCATGGATGAGGCCCATAAGACTCGATACTCCATTCACCCCGGTGCTACCAAAATGTACCACGATATGAAGAAGGGTTACTGGTGGCCGGGTATGAAACGTGACGTAGTGGAGTACGTGAGTAAATGCCTAACTTGCTTACAAGTAAAGGCAGAACACCAGAAGCCTTACGGAAAGATCCAACCGTTGGATATACCCGAGTGGAAGTGGGAGCACATCACCATGGACTTCATCACGAAGTTACCACGTACCCCTAAAGGGTATGATGCTATATGGGTGATAGTTGACCGCTTGATAAAGAGTGCCCACTTCCTACCGATCCGCGAAACGTACTCATCTGAAAGATTGGCAGATCTGTTAATCAAGGAAATTGTAGCTCGTCATGGTGTACCAGTGTCTATTGTGTCTAATCGTGACACCCGGTTTACCTCCAAGTTTTGGAAGAGATTTCATGATGCAATGGGGACGAGGCTACACATTAGTACAGCATATCACCCTCAGACAGACGGTCAGTCTGAGAGGACGATCCAAACACTCGAAGACATGCTTCGGGCGTGCGTGATCGATTTTGGAGGAAGTTGGGATGATCATTTGCCATTAGCAGAATTCTCGTATAATAACAGTTATCATGCCAGCATTGGCATGCCACCCTACGAGATGCTATACGGTAGGAGATGTAGGACGCCCGTATGTTGGGGAGACGTTAAGCAGAAAGAACTGGGAGGTGTTGAGGTGTTTGAAGCAACGACTGAGAAACTAGAAAAGATCAAAGCCTTCATGAAGGCGGCGAAAGATAGGCAAAAGTCGTATGCTGACAAGAGGCGAAGACCGATAGAGTTCAAGGTTGGTGACCGAGTCATGTTGAAGGTCTCACCTTGGAAAGGGATTATCAGATTCAGGAAAAGAGGTAAGCTAAGCCCGAGATACATAGGACCTTTCTGAATTGTCGCACGAGTAGGAGAGGTGGCCTATCGACTTGAATTGCCAGATGAGTTAAGTGGAATTCATCCCACATTCCATGTATCTCATCTGAGGAAGTGCTTGGCTGATGAAGATCTGATTGTTCCACTGGAAGACATCGAAGTAGACGAACGGCTCAATTACGTGGAGCAACCAGTGGCAATCATCGATCGTAAAGAAAAGAAGTTAAGGAATAAAGTGGTTCCTCTTGTGCGTGTACAGTGGAGGCACAAGAAGGGATCCGAGTCTACGTGGGAGACCGAAGAAGAGATGAGACAATATTATCCACATCTGTTTTAGGAATAACAGGTTTCGGGGACGAAACCTGTATAAGAGGGGTGGACTTGTAACACCCGTAATTTCTTATTAAAGAAATTAAAAGAACAAGAATAGAAAGAAAAGGGAAGAAAACAAAAGTTAACTTAAGGGGAGGGGCCAAAAGTGCCCAATTTTGCAAAGTTCATATTTATTTACATAAAAAAGGTGGTATGGCCTCCCACTCTTGTTTCACATCATCACCATCTTCGGACATTTAGAGAGAGAAAGCAGAGAAACTTTCGGATTTTTGAAGAACAAGAAGAAGAACTCGATTTTTAGGTAAGGTTTAATGTTTTTAAGTTGTTCTTGGCTAAATTAGCCTCGGATAAATGCTTATATGTGTTTCTATGTGTTCAAATGCGTGTTAAGAAGGTTTCTAAGTGATTGGAATTGTTTGAAGTAGCTCGGGTGAAGAGTGTAACCCGAAGACAACAAAGGTGAGTTTCTAGACCCCCTTTTTACTCGTTTTAAATGATTTGGGGCTGGAAAATGCATGTATGTATGTTTTCATGAATTTGGGTAGGATACCGTATGTTATGTACATGTGTATGTTCATAGTGTATGTTTTGGGATGAATGAATGTTTATGTTTATGCTGAGTTTATGTCTGGAATTGTGTGTATATGTTTAAAACTAGGTATTATGATGTTGGGGACTGGAATATGAATTAGACACATGAACAGGCTACTAATACGACTAATAAGACAAATAGTGGTCATATGTCTGAAATTTGTCTTAGAAAAACTAAGTGCAAGATAATATGTCTAAATAGTGCTTATACGACCCATAAAATTTGCCTTAGAAATATTTTAAGGGTTATATGTCCCAACAGTACTCGTATGACT
This sequence comes from Flaveria linearis, assembly GCA_024085815.1. Lineage (NCBI taxonomy): Eukaryota > Viridiplantae > Streptophyta > Magnoliopsida > Asterales > Asteraceae > Flaveria > Flaveria linearis. The sequence goes on from CM044009.1 coordinate 64,063,521, forward strand.
AGGGAAAATTTCCTAAGTATGGGGGATGATACGACTGAACAGTGGTCGTATGACTAGTAAAAATTTCCTAAGTATAGGGGATGATACGACTGAACAGTGGTCGTATGACTAGTAAAAATTTCCTAAGTGGTCGTATGACTAGTAAAAATTTCCTAAGTATAGGGGATGATACGACTGAACAGTGGTCGTATGACTAGTAAAAATTTCCTAAGTATGGGGGATGAAACGACTGAACAGTGGTCGTATGACTAGGAAAAATTTCCTAAGTATGGGGGATGATACGACTGAACAGTGGTCGTATGACTAGTAAAAATTTCCTAAGTATGGGGGATGAAACGACTGAACAATGGTCGTATGACTACGAAAATTTTCTAAGTTTAAGGTGAAATGACTGAACAGGGCTTATACGCCCAACAGGGCTCATACGCCCAAACACTTAGAATTTTTACAGAAATTTTCTGGAAATCTGATTTACGGGGTTTGACCAGAGTTGACTAGGGTTAATAAATGATGATGTTTATGCATGTAATGATGATGAATGACTAACCCTTATTATTACTGATATTATTATCAGTATATTATTATTGTTAACAATATTAATATTTAAATATTGTTAAGTATGGTATGAAATGACAAGAAATGTTTAAGAATTAACGAAGAAGTATTGTCATTAATAAAGTAAAAGATTAATGGTAAAGAAGAAGGGAATGTAAATGAACGTAAGAAAGGCTTGCAAGCAAATGTATGGAGGTGCACACCCCTGGCAGGTGTTAGCTCAACTGTGATGCGGGTTAGCTACCCGAAGGATGCACACAGGGTCAATCTTTGAGATTGATAATGAGGTGAGCAACTACGTGTTGCAACAGACTCGGTTAGCAGGCAATCATGAGATTTGCCACTGAGGTGAGCAGCCGTGTGCTGCAACAGACTTGGCTAACGTACGATAGAATGAAAGATAAGTGGTGCATGTACTTACCTCAGGTGACTGGATCAGCTTCGTGCACAATGTTCGTGGTTGATCACCACAGGTCCAGCACCAGCTTCGTGCATAATGTTCTGGGTATTGTACATGTTACCAGAAGTAATGAAATGAATGTACGAAAGAATGTAATGTGAATGTATGAATGAAATGAACGAACGTACGAAAGAATGTAATGTGAATGTATGAATGAAATGAACGAACGTAAGAAAGCATGTAATGAACGTATGAATGAAAGAAATGATCGTACGTATGCAATGAATGAATGAACGTATGTAATGTATGAATGAATGAAAGTAAGATACGTACGAATGAAAGAACTAATATGAAAGAAGAATACAAAAGAGTATGAATGATAACGATGAACGGCACACGAACGAAAGTTAATTAATGAACGACGAAGATAATAATAATATTATCTGTGTACGTACTTGTGTGACCGCATATAAGTAAAGAAAGGTTTTCCTTGAAATGAAAAGTAAAGTATTTTAATCTACAAAACTAGAACTCACTCAGCAACGCTGACTTTATGTATTTTCCAGTTGGCAGGTAACAGGTTGCTGAGGATGGCACACGGGGATGGCTACACGGCAGGCAAGACTGACATCCATTTATGTTTTGATGATACTGTTGTTTTGTAATTCATTCGACTAATTATTTTGTGACTTATGAACTAGAATGTATTGCTTAACAACAGTGTTTAAAATGAATGAAGGGTTTTTGCCAACTTAATTCCGCTGCTTAATTTATTAATATGTATGTTTTATGCTGTGAATGACCAACTGTGAGGTGCCGGAAACGGGGCCTTACATTTAGAAGCCCTTTTGTTCACTCCATTTTCATCTCAATTCAAGGTGAGTTTCACGGCCCCTTTTTATGCATATTAATTGTTTCAATCATTTTCAAACTTGGGGGAAAAGAATGCTCACTTACTTAACACATTTTCAAGCATCTTCCTTAATAGAAGTCTGCTACAACTTTTATGGTTAACTTATCTTGCTTATCTTGTTGAATGATGATGTTTGACTCTATGCTATGTTGCTACCTTGTATATACTTGGTGGCTTTACATTTCTATGTGCTATTACTTTGATGCTATGAGTTGTATGATGTTACTTGTGAATGCTATTGACCTTGGATGCTCTCGGCGGTGTGGTTCTTCTTCGTGGGTCTACTTTGGGTTCTTCTTTGCCGAGCATCCATTACAACCATTAGTTCCGGTAATGGGACCTAAGGATTGGTTTGGTTGTAAACTATACGTATGCGCTTAGTGGATCTTGCTACGGCATTTTAAACTATTTACGCTTGGGATGCTTTCTATACAGCCATCAATTCCCGTGTGGATCCGATGAATAGGTTTGGTTGTAGCTATTTATAACTGGTAAAACCGCCTACACATAAGCGTAGTTGCGGTAGCATTTATTAAACTTACATGCTGTTTTCATCTTAACATGTTTTATTACCTAAAACCTGTGAACTCACCAACAATATGTTGACCTTTTGAGCATATCTTTTCAGGTAACAATCATTGAGGATAGCTAGGGATGCTGCCTTAGCGACGACCTTAGGATTGCACTATTTAGACTCATTGGATATCTGTGACAGTTGCTTGATTTTCATTATTCACTTATGTTCATTTGTTTCCCGGGTTGTGGGACATATACTTATTTGGTTTGTATGACTATGACACAAGTCTCCATTTGTGTCGGGTGACGTCATTACACGTTGACTTTCTTCATTTAATGCATCTCTATTAACTTAACAATGTGTTATGACGATCCTATCCGTTACATCCTCGTGTTTCCGCTATAAGCGGGGGTGTGACATAGATTGACTTCTTTAACTTTCATACTTTATTAGGATTTGGATCGACAAAACCTTCAGGCTAAACCATATAGACATCTTCCTTAAGATATCCATTTAGGAAAGCGGTTTTGACATCCATTTGCTAAATTTCATAATCATAATGAGCAGCTATGGCAAACAATATCCTTATAGACTTTAGCATCGCAATAGGTGAGAAGGTTTCATCATAATCAACCCCTTGAGTTTGAGTGAAACCCTTTGCTACAAGTCTAGCCTTATAAGTATCCAAGTTTCCATGCTATCGGTTTTCTTCTTGAAAACCCACTTACTTCCAACTACCTTGGAATTAAGAGGTAGTACAACAAGTTCCCAAACTTGATTGTCATGCATGGATTGCATCTCAACGTTCATGGCTTCAAGCCATTTGTCATAATCTGAATTGGACACTGCATTATGGTATGTGGTTGGATCATCTGAATCTACCACATAGCATCCATCCATAAAAAATCCGTATCTTTCAGGTGGATTACTAGTTCTACCACTTCTGCGAACGTTTTGTGTGTATTGATCAACCGCTTGATCATCTTCAAAATCCTCATGTTGAGTGCTAGTTTAACCAAACGTGTATCGGGTTGTGGTTCTTGATCCTCCTCAAGATCCACTGTTCTACTGCTAGTTTCTTCCATAAGGAACTTTGCTTCTAAGAACTCACCTTTCTGGCAACAAACACCTTTTGTTCCAGTGGATCATAGAAATAATATCCATAGAATCTCTAGGATATCCAACAAAGATACATTTGGTGGATCGGACTTCTAATTTGTTTGGGGTGGAGTCTTAACATAAGCCTCATAACCCCAGACCCTTATGTATGATAGGGATGGAAGTCTTCCATGCCATATCTCAAAGGGTGTCCTTTCCACATTTTTGGTTGGGGCCATATTTAGAATACGGCCCGTGGAGAGCAAAGCGAAACCCCAAAATGATAGAGGCAATGTGCTTCTAGCCATCATAGATCATACCATATCCAATAAGGTTCGATTCCTCCTCTTAGACACACCATTATGTTGTGGTGTTCTAGGTGGAGTGAGTTGTGAGACAATCCCACAACTCCTAAGATGATCTTGAAAAGCATCACTAAGGTATTCACCTCCTCTATCGGTGCGGAGAACTTTAATCGACTTGTTGAGTTGATTTTCTACTTCTTTCTTGAAGATTTTGAACGTTTCAAAAGCTTCATCTTTGTACCTTAATAAGTACACATACCCATAGCGACTATAATCGTCGGTAAAGGTAATGAAGTATCTTTCACCATTCCTAGCCATTGGCTTAAAAGGACCACATACATCCGAATGTATGATTCCTAATAAATCTTTTGCCCTTTCGTTAGTTCCACTAAAGGGTGTCTTAGTCATTTTTCCTTGTAAACAAGATTCACATACATGAAATGAATCATATTCATTTGTTTTTAAAAGACCATTCTTTTGAAGTGTTTGTATACATTTCTTGTTTATATGACCAAGACGACAATGCCAAAGTGTAACACCCGTATTTTTTTAGAAAGAAATAAAAGAATAAAAGGAGAAAGAAAAGGAAAGAAATAAAAGTCAACTTAAGTGGAGGGGCCAAAAGTGCCAAATGTGCAAAGTTCATATTTAATTTGCACAAAAAGGTGGTATGGCCGCCCACTCTTGTTTCACATCATCACCATCTTCGGAAGTTTCAGAGAAAGAAAAGCAGAATTTGAGTTTTAGAGAGAGAGAGGAGAAGAATTTGAAGTTTTGGTAAGAAATCTCTAATTTTGATGCTTGGGATGATTCTAGAACTATTTATGTGCTTATAAATGTGACTTGTGTGTTCGGTGGTATGTGTGTGTGTGTGTTTTAGGTGTTAGAAACGACTGAGAAGTTCAAGGAAGGGTATCAACCCGAAACAGCTAAGGTGAGTTACTAGAACCCCTTTTACATGTTTTTAAATGATTTTGGGGCTGGAAAATACATGTATGTATGTTTTATGAATTTGGGTATGTTACCCGTATGTTATGTACGTGTGTATGTTTGTAGAGTATGTTTTGGGGTAAATGTATTGTTATGTTTATGTTAAGTTTATGCCTGGAATCGTATGTGCATGTTTAAAACTATGTAATATGATGTTTGGGGACTGGAAAATGACTTAGAAACATAAACAGACTGCTAATATGCCTAATGAGCCCAAATAGTGGTCATATGTCTGAAATTTGGACTTAGAAAACTAAGTACAAGATAATAAGTCTGAATAGTGCTTATACGCCCAGGAATTTGCCTTAGAAATATTCTAAGTAGGGTCATAAGTCCAAGCAGTACTCATATGTCCAAACAGTCCTAATACGCCCTAGACTCATGAGATCCCAACAGTGCTCATGAGTCTGAAAATAAACTAAGTATAGGACTCATGAGTCCCAACAGTGCTCACGAGTCTGAAAATAAACTAAGTATAAGGTGAAAAGTCTGAACAGTGGTCATATGTCTAGAAAATTTACTAAGTATGGGGTCATGAGTCCCAACAGGGCTCATACGCCCAAATAGGTTATAGCCCAAAGATGAAAATTTTTCAAAGTGTAAGCTGGTAAGTCCGAACAGTGGTGAAAAGCCTGAACAGGGCTCTTACGCCCAAACACTTAGAATTTTTACAGAATTTTTCTTGGAGTCTGTGCAGTAGGGTTTTGCATGATTATTGACTAGGAATTTATTAAATGCATATGATTATGATTGAATGTCATAATACCCTTTTCTTAATATTTAATTAATATTATGATTATGGCTATTATTAATATTATTATTAATATTATTATTAATATTATTATAATATTATTACTATTATTATTATTATTAATATGCTTATTAATAATATATTGTATGACTCTACGTGTTATGATCATGATCAAGACAGGAAGTATTATCATTAATAAAGTGAAAGATTAATGATAAAGAGAAGTGGAACGTAAATGAATGAACGAAAGTCTTGCAAGTAAATGAATGGAGGTGCACACCCCTGGCAGGTGTTAGCTCAACTATGATGCGGGTTCGCTACCCCGAAGGATGCACACAGGGTCAATCTTTGTGATTGGCATAGAGGTGAGCGACTCGGTGTCGCAAAAGACTCACAGGATGAAGGACAATCTTTGTGATTGACCTAGAGGTGAGCGACTTGGTGTCGCAAAAGACTCACAGCATCAGTGCAATCCTTAAGATTTCCTTAGAGGTGAGCGACCTAGTGTCGCAAAAGACTCGGAAGAATAATGATAAAAGTACGAATTGAACGATGATGAAGATAATAATGATATTACCTACGTGTACGTACGATGTGTGATCACATATGCATAACGAACGGTTTGAAATGAAAAGTAAAGTATTTTAATCTACAAAACTAGAACTCACTCAGCAACGCTGACTTTTATGTATTTTCCAGTTGGCAGGTAACAGGTTGCTGATGATGGCACACGGGGATGGCTATATGGCGGGCAAGACTGACATCCATTTATGTTTTGACAATACTGTTGTTTTGTCATTCATTCAACTAATTATTTTGTGATCCACGAACTAGAATGTATTGCTTAACAATAGTGTTTATAATGAATGAATGGGTTTTTGTTAAAATTAATTCCGCTGCTTAAATTTATAATATGTATGTTTTATGCTGTGAATGACCAACTGTGAGGTGCCCGGGAACGGGGCCTTACAAGCTGGTATCAGAGCCAAAGTTTAAGTGAAATGGGTAAATCTTTTCAAAATAAACCTAAACTTAAACTGAAAATGGGACAGAAGGAGGGATGTCAGCCCGAGTAGTCATGTGCCATCAGGTATTGTTTTTCTTAAAGTCAACCAGAATTTGTGTGTGTGCTATATGGCTTATGTGTTCTTAGTAGATTAGATACTGATGTAGTCAGGATAGGAAATGCTTGGGGTGTGAAGAGTAAAGTAAGTGGCTAATCATAACTGACAACTGTAATTAGGGACTTACTATACTTGACATAAACTGAGCTATTACCTTGAATGACTGTTTTGGTGTTTGAATCTTATAGTGCTTAGGAAATGGCTGGGAAGAAACCTACCAAAGCTTCTAGAGGTAGAGGTAAACCGCGTACGACTAGGAGCAGTGCTAAAGCTCCTAAGACGACTCCTGTGAACCCCGAGGTTCCTGACCGGAATGAAGAAACTGAGAATGCAAGCCTGAATGCCTCAGCTAGGGAGGCGATTGCTGATGAGGTACACCAAGTCCTGCAGGCAGTTATGCCGTCTGTAGTGACCGATGTTATTAGAGCTGTGAGGAACGTGGAAACAAAGGAGAAGGAGGACCAGAGAGGGTCGACTGGAAAGGAAAGCAAGGGAGGAGAGGAACGACCGGATCCTGAGATTGTAGTGTCCGATGAGGAAGAGGATGATGTAGTAAGGGTGACTACCAAGGGATGCAGTTATGGGGCATTCCAGAGGTGCAAGCCCCCGACTTTTGATGGAAATGGCAATGCTACTGCCGCCCATCGTTGGGTAAGGGAGATGGAAGCGGTACTCGAGATCAGCGAGTGTCGGGAGGATCAGGAGGTGAAGTTTGCCACCCACTCCTTTACCGACTCAGCACTATGTTGGTGGGACAATATCGTCCAAGCTGAGGGTAGCAGGGCATAGGAAGATGAAGTGGTCCGAGTTGAAGAAGCTGGTAATTGAGGAATTCTGTCCTCACAGGGAACTTGATAAGATTGAGAGGGAGTTCCTGCAACTCGAGGCGGAAACCATGACCCACCAGCAATACACTACCAAATTCAATGAGATGGCTAGGCTGGTGCCGGACCAACTAACGTCGGTGTCTCAAAAGATTAACCGGTACGTTCAGGGGCTGCCAGCCGACATTCGTAGGCATTTGATTGCTGCACGACCAAGCACTTTTAGGTCGGCAGTGGATTTGGCTGGGAGGCTCTATGATGAGAGGGAGGTAGCGGATGCAGAGGTGAAGAAGGCTGGTGGGGGTGACCGAAACTGGAATGGGAAGCGGTTCGGGCGCGGTGGCTTTACCCTGTTGGTACACATGTCCCCAGTTCTAGTCTAGTGAGCTTAAATGTAATAGACTTTCTTTTCTTGTAACACTTATGTAATGTTTGATCAATTGAATAAGAAACTCTTCTATATATGTGTATTGGTTGTTTAATGTTATATCTATCTATATTGTTTATTGTTACACACATATATGACAATGTTATATAGGTTTACAGTTGTTAGACATAGTTCTAAACCATTAAAGGTTAAAGAATGTGTTTAACTAAGTTATCTGATTCAGTCGCACGACTGGACCATGCGAATGGGCCAGTCACACGATTGAACCAGGAGATTGAGTCAATCGTACGATTGAGTCATAAGACTGACTCAGTCATCCGAATAAATCAATCGTATGACTCAGTCGCAAGACTGAGCCAGTCGCCTGGCTCAGTCGTACGACTGATAGCTGTAACCTATAAATACCACTTAATTCGTGAAAAAAAAACACTTCGAATACTTGAAACCCTAGTCGACCCAGAACGTCCAGATCGTCCATTCCAAGTTCATAGAACATCCCAGATCATTCCTATTCCATTCTTAATGTTTTCTAATCGTTAGGATTGATCTTGATTTCGTTCTCCCTGATTGGATCGCCAATCAAATAGGATTCCGCACTATTTGATCGGTATAACAAAGAATCAGTTAGTACTCCGTACGTACACGGTCCTAACAAGTGGTATCAGAGCATTGGATCTTGATTCTTCGTTTGATTCAATCAAGTTTTGTTAAAGTCCACGTTTTTCGCGAAAAGATCCAATCTTTCTGCTCAAAACCGAGTCTTTACGTGTGCATGTTCTGCAAAATCATTGTTTTTCGACTTACAGCCGTCTAGGGTGTCACAAAACACGTTTTAGGTCAAACGTGTGAAAAATTTCGATTTCTGCAGTCTCAGTCGCACGATTAGCTCAATCGTACGACTGAAGTCCAGTCTCCCATTCGTTCGACCGATTGAGTCAGTCGCTTCGTCCAATCGCCCGATTGAGTCAATCACCCAGTTCTGTCGCCCAGTTGAGTCGTTCGGTCTGTTCAGTCGCCTAAGTCTCTAGTCGTCTGTTCAATCGTACGTTTGAGTCCAATCACATACAGCTAGTGTCGGTCGCATTCCAGTCGCACTCCCCATCGCATTAGCAGTTTCATTCACAAGTTAAAGTTATAACATAATGGACTCAGAAAACTTTGCAATGTCAGCTGGAAAGGACTCAAGGATACAGAACCTGCTTTTACTGGAAAATGAGATAGGGAACCATAACAAGCCACCTAAGCTATTAACTATAGATGAGTTTCCACAATGGAGACAACGTTTTGAGATTCATCTAAATGGAGTGGACCCGAACTTATGGAACTCTATTGAGACTGGTTATAACATGTCCGTGGGAGCTGATGGTGTTCCTTTGACTTTAAGTGGACTCACTGATACACAGAAGGTTGCCTACAATGCCGAAAAGAAGGCATATGCTCTTTTGACCCAGTCCATTCCCAAGGCCATTTTTCACCAATACTCAGAGCACAAGCAAAGTAAGAAATTGATGAAAGCTCTTGAGAAGAGGTATGATGGGAATTCTACTCTAAAGTCCCTAAAGGGTAAAGCGTTAAAGAAGGAGTTTGACAACTTCTCTGCAATTGGGAATGAGAGCTTGGATGAAATTATCGATCGCTTCTATCACTTGATGAGTGAACTTCACACTCATGGAGTAAAGACGTCAATGGAAGACAAAGTTTTGAGCTTGGCAAATGGTCTACCTGAAAAGTGGCATTCATTCATTTCCACTATGCGACATAACTCGGTTTTAGTGACCTTGAGATATTAATGACTTTATTCTAAAACTGAGAGAGGAAGAAGTGCGTCACCAGTACAGGATGAAAAGAGCAGCATATACTCAAGACCCTCACTCTACAATGTAACTCCTACTTCCACTCCTGCTGCAAAGTCTTCTGGAGCTCCTCTGCAAACAGCCTTTGTCTCCAATGCATCGTCATCTACTGATCAAGGCTCATCATCTGCAAATGAGTCTCATGGTGCATCTGGGATTCTACAAAGTCCAATTGTTAATCAATCTGCTAAGTTGATGACAAAAAATTTGGGAAAGGTAACAGTGGAGGTTGCTAAAGAGCACATGGATCTACTCGCTGTAGTTGTGCACTCTTAAGATGGTCTGGTGGCGGGTAAAATTGGAAATTGCCACCTTGCCGATGAAGACTATGAGCAAGTAGATGAAAACGAGCTTGAAAGGATGGATATCATGTGGGCTCTTGCAAGTGCTGTCCGGAGAGCCAAGAAGTTTGTGAAGAAAACAGGGCAGAATCTCGTGGCTACTAAAGATACGACCTTTGGTTTTGACAAGTCTAAAGTCACGTGCTTCAACTGTGGAGAAAAGGGTCATTTCAAAAGAGAATGCGTGAAGCCTAAAATGACTGGGAACGGGAATCCATTCTCCTCGTTCAATAGTCAAGATAAAGACAAGAAGCCAGCATCCATAGGAAATGATTCTAAAGCTATGGTAGCACAAGGAGATGAAGGACAAGACTGGTCCTTTTGATTCTTATCTGATGGTGAAGCGAACATAGCTTCTGTGGAAGACTTGAACGAAGACTCAGCGAGTGAGGGGGAGAGCTCAGCTGATGTTGATACTGCTGACTTGGAAGAGACGTTTGATGCAGTGATGAATTGTCAAGAATGAGCTGAATTAAGAATCTGAAGCTCAACCTGCGTCTCAGAATGCTTTCATGGCTGGAACGTCCACAGCTGCACAGGTACAATCTAAGGATGAATTATTCGCTAAACATGCTTGTGCTGATTGTGATAAATTTAGAGAAAGCATTGACTTAAAATTTGCTAGGTTATTAGAACACAATGATAACTTAGTAAATGACTGAAACTGTGCTCAGAAGCTAATCGAGTGTTAAAACAGAATGAGAGCAGTTATAAGGAAAAGATCGATGCTTTAAATAAGCAATTAAAGGAAACTGAAGTTGTTGTGTTTAACCAAGAAAATGACATTAAATTCTACTTAAAGACCATTGAAGACACTAAAAAAGACAAAGCGGTTTTACAAGTAGAAAATGAGTCATTGAAACAAAAACTACATAGTTTAGCGAGTTCCTCGCACATTTTGAAAAACTTGGTTAAAGAACGCAACAATAAGGAGGGCTTGGGTTACAAGGTTGTTCCACCACATGAGATCCTGTTGAACACTAAACAACTCCAATAAATAATAATCCAATTAAAGATCATGTGGTGACAACTCCTTTGGTTAGTGATCCGGACACAGTAGTTAAATCTGCTTCTCCGGATGATGATCAGAAAACCTCAGCATCGAGAAATGTCATTGCTGAGAAACGGGTGGAAGAGAATGTCCAAACATCTCTTGGGTTGGATTCAAAGTCTAATAACACACAATCCAAGATGTCTACAACCACTCAAGTTAAATCAGTTAAAAGAGATAATATTCAGCCACATAGACAATAAACCAAAATGTTAAACAAGTTAAGTTTGTCAAAGGAGGTGAAAATCTTAAAAGTGAAAATAAAAAGAAAGAACCAGAAGTTTACTCACCGCCCCACAAGAGATCTTCTAGCCCCAATGAATGGAGATCCTGCTATACTTGTGGACAGCGCGGTCATATTTCAACAAATTGTCCTCGCTATCAGACTCCAAGAATTAAGGTGGAGCTGAACAACAAAGTTAATTTAGATTCAAAACAGCGATCTAAGACTCCTATTAGATCGAAAACACCTACTAGGTCTAAAACACCTTCTCGGTCGTTTTTGTCTCCTCCACGCCAAAGGCAACACAAACAAGTCACTGACAAGTCCGTGATGCCAGCGGCGAGACCTGTTTCTGAATCTAAACCATATGCTCAAACTGTGAATCAGTCTAAGGTTTACCACAAACAATCCTTTCACAGGGATGGTTTGTGGAAAGCCAAAACAACTGATGAGTCTGAAAGTAAGGACAAGTTGAACGTTGAAATTCCATCCACTGATAAAGGCCAGTGGGTCGAATTCATGATGGTTGATTCCTTTGGAAGCCCAAGCCAGTCAAGGCTTGGGTCCCCTCCTTAACTGATTATTTTCTCTTATGTGCAGGTTGTCCGCTATAGTGCGTCTTTAAATACATGGATAGTAGATAGCGGAGCTTCCAGGCACATGACGGGAAATAGGTCCCTCCTTTTCAATGTCAAACAAATTAAAGGGGGACACGTTTCCTTTGCTCGTAACAAAGGAGGATACATTACTGCTCAAGGAGAAGTAGGTAATGAAAAGGTAAAGTTCGACAAAGTCAACTTTGTTCAGCAGTTAGAAAACAATCTGCTTTATGTGTCTCAGATTGTGACAAGGGATTCAAAGTCATGTTTGATAATCGCAAATGTTACATTCTGAAGAAAGAAATGGATATTCCAGAGGAACAAGTATTAATGTCAGCATCTAGATATAATGATTTATATGTTCTAGATATGTCAAATGCCTCTACTAGTTCTTCTACTGTTCAATGTTTCTTGTCTAAAGCTACAGAGAAGGACTCCATTTCGTGGCACAGAAGAATGGGACACATTAATCATAGGAAGATGAATCATCTGATTCATAACAACTTAGTTGATGGAGTTCCTGTCAAGAACTTCCAGCTTCCTGATTTCTGTGTCTCATGCAAGAAAGGCAAGCAGACCAGGAAATGTCACAAGACCAAGCAAGTTAATCCTATAGAGATACCCTGGAGTTGCTACACATGGATCTCTTTGGTCCAGTTAGCACAAAAAGTATCGCAGGAGACTGGTACTGCTTTGTAGTCACAGATGACTACTCAAGATTCACCTGGGTGATGTTTCTGAAAGCTAAATCAGAAACATTTGAATCATTCAAGGTACTCGTCACGACACTGGAGTCACTCTACAACCTGAAGGTAAGGAGGATTCGTTCTGACAATGGCACAGAGTTCAAGAATCAGTGGATGGATGCTTTCTGCAAGGAAAAGGGGATTGTTCATCAGTTCACTTCAGCATACACGCCACAGATGAATGGAGTTGCAGAACGAAAGAATCGAAGCTTGATCGAGACTACGCGAACCATGTTAGCTGATTCTAAGCTTCCGGTCCAGTTCTGGAATGAGGCGGTTGCCAATGCTTGCTACACACTTAACCGTGTGTTAGTAGTCAAAAGGCATGGCAAGACTTGCTATGAGTTGCTTCAGAAGCGCAAGCCTAACTTGGAGTATCTGGAACCTTTTGGAGCTCCTTGTACACTGTTGAAGAAGACTCAGGATGGCAAGTTTAGTGAGAAAGCTGATCAAAGAATATTCTTAGGATACAGCATACCAAACAAACGAGTTTACAATATTTCGACAGGTCAGGTAGAAGTGTGGTGCAACGTAGATGTTCAGCGATACACCACCCCTTACTGGAAAAGGTCTATCATCATTCTTCGATTATGATGGCTTTTTCAAATCCTTTAATCTTTCTCAGTATGAGTTAGATGATGAAGTTGCTACCCAGATGATGTATGATGTTCTCAACACACCGAATCTGGATTCAAGCAACATCACACCTGCAAGCGGTGCCTCAAGTTCTTCGACTCCTGCTCAAGACGAGAGTGATGACTCATCAGGCGATGAAGAAGCAGCTGAACCAGACCTTGATCACAATGTTAATCAACAAAGTGGGTCATAGCTGCTGAACCAGCATTGGGAAATCCGGATACTGAACCTGTAGTCACCAATCTTGACTCTGAGGTTGTGGTTCCTTCCACACCAGTGACTAGGATCAGTATGAATCATCCCCCCACGACTATCATTGGGGATATTCAATCCGGTGTGCAGACGCGAAATCAGCTGTACTCTGCTGATTATGCTGCGGTCATGGAGAAGGGTTATGTCAATGACGGGGCTTACTCATGTTTTGTTTCACAAATCGAGCCTAAATACGTTAGTGATGCCCTGAAAGATGAGGCCTGGGTCAATGCTATGCAAGAAGAGCTACTCCAGTTCAAGAAACTTAGAGTCTGGACCCTCATTGATAGGCCAAAAGGAGTTAAAGTGATTGGTACCAAATGGGTACTAAAGTGCAAAAAGGATGACCAAGGTGTTGTTATCAGAAAGAAGGCACGCTTGGTTGTTCAGGGATTTAGACAAGTCGAGGGAATCGACTACAATGAAGTGTTTGCACCAGTGGCAAGAATGGAAGCAATTCGGATCTTCCTTGCCTATGCATCGTTTATGAAGATAAAAGTCTATCAGTTGGATGTGAAGAGTGCATTCCTTCATGGGGAAATCCGTGAAGAGGTCTATGTCAGTCAACCCGAAGGATTTGAGGATCTGTATCATCGGGACAGAGTCTACAAGCTGGATAAGGCTCTGTATGGGCTACATCAAGCTCCTCGAGCTTGGTATGAGACGCTCTCCACCCATCTGTTAAAACACGGTTTTCATAGGGGTGTCATAGACTGTACATTATTCATAAAGGAAAAGGATGGTGATTTACTTATGGTGCAGATCTACGTGGATGACATCATCTTTGGGTCTAGGAATGAAGCATTGTGCAAAGAATTCGAATCTATGATGAAGGCAGAGTTCGAAATGAGTGCCATGCGAGAAATGAAGTTCTTCCTAGGATTACAGGTGGATCAAACACCAACCGGTATTTTCCTACATCAGACCAAGTATGTCAGCGATATTCTGAGTCGGTTTGATATGGAGAATGTTTCCACTACCGGTACCCCTCTCGTCACAAATCATGATGTGACTCCTGATGAGAATGGGGATTTGGTGGATGCCACTATGTATCATGGGATGATCGGATCTCTTATGTACCTCACTGCCTCGCGTCCAGATATTATGTATGCCACATGTTTATGTTCTAGATATCAAGCAAAGCCAAAAGTGAATCACCTGATTGGTGTGAAAAGGATTTTTCGTTATCTGAAGGGTACTCCAACACTGGGGTTGTGGTATCCTCATGATGATGACTTTGAGCTTACTGCATACAGCGATTCAGACTATGGTGGCTGAAAGATGAACTTCAAGTCTACATCAGCAGGGTGTCAGTTCTTTGGAAGGCGATTAGTCACGTGACAATGCAAGAAGCAGACCTTGGTTGCTTTATCAACCTGTGAAGCTGAATATGTTGCTGCTGCAAGTTGCTGCTCTCAGATTATCTGGATCCAACAGCAAATGCACGACTACGGTTTGCAATTTTCTAACACCCCTATTTATGTTGATAATTCTGCTGCCATAGCTGTTACTAAAAATCCTGTTCAACATCCAAAAACCAAACACATCGGCATTAAATATCATTTCATACGCGATTGCTATGAAAAACAATTGATTGAGGTGATTAAAATTAACACGGATTTTCAGCGCGCTGACCTCTACACCAAACCATTTGATAAACCTAGATTTTTCTATCTGCTAGAGGTCAACGACGTTAAAAAGAAAAGTGATGTGATTGTGGAAGAAGCAGATACATAGTCTGACTCGTGTTTATGTGTTTAGTTTCTGTTAATTTTATTTTATTTTTATTTTTTTATTTTTCTTGTTATATAAAATCCAAAAACACAAAAAGATTTTCTGTTTTAGTATTTTAGGGGGAGATTTATTTCAGTATTCATTTACTTAAAAAAAATGGGGGGGAAGGTAAGTAAAGCTGAAAAGGCATAGACATCTAAACTGGAAATGTGACTCGATAAATTATGGAAAGTGATAGTACACAGGCACCGAGTTACTTGGAACACCAAAAGGATTTTCGGTTCTGCAAAGTTTATTATATCACAGAAAAATTATAAATCTGAGAAGTCTAAGTCTAACAAAATGGGAAGATGATAGTACGCTTGGTTGGTATTGTAACTACACGGAGAAAGTTGATCTAGGGAGGTGCTAGTTCACTATACGATGTGTCGGTAGATTCAACACAATAGACGAGTAGACGTCATTGGTAAACTTAATCTAAACTAAACGGTTCAATCAACTGTGGGTTCCCATCTTATCACTGGTTAACACAATCAGCCATTTCGATAAGGGATAACGAGCAAATAAACGCCACCAAAGGTGAGCGTGTGACTGAAAAAGAGCAAAAGAAAAAATGAATACAAGCGCAATCATACTGATAACAAAATGTTGTTGGTGCGTTATGTGAAAAAGGAAAATAAGAAATGCTCTAACAGGGAGATAGGTTGCGTGCCTCTCTGCTGTGCGATGGCACTGACCTGAGGATAAGCATAACCTACATATTCTAGAATTCATTGTTGTTTGCCGCCTCTCTGCTGTGCGATGGCACTGACCTGTGGATTGGCTTCTCTTTGAAAGCTCTAAGAATAGTTTCTTCTTGTCAAAATACCTATAGACCGCTTGAAAGTCCTCTAAGGAATACTGATTACCATATAAGCTTGGGATACACAAATGTTGGTTGAAATAATATAATTTAATTCTTTACCAATGCCTGTCAAAAGTCTGTGTATGGATTTAAGTGGACAAATATACTGACAATCGTCGTGTATGCACTGACTGAAGTTGATAATCAAAGTACGTTACTTATCATATCAAGCATGATTCCCCGTTAGATCTTAGAAGTCTTAGATAAGTGAGAAGCTGTGATATGCAAGTATGTAAAGTTAAATACTAATCAAAGGTTCCAAGTAATGGTGTATATGCCTGTCTGATTCCAAATGAGTCTGTTCCTGATATAATGTCAATGCTAATAGGCTATACAAACCTACCCTAACAAAAATCACAAAACATGTTCATTCTATTCATAGTTTTTTTAAGACTTTTTAATTTTTAGTATAATGTGTCAATGTCGGACTATGTGTATTGTTATCTGCTAAACGTCACCAAATGTGCTTAACGTTTACTTAAACAAATTGTTTCTGAAAGGTTAAATGGGTCATGTCTGAGATGATCAGGTGGATAAATGGGTCATGTCTGAGATGATCAGGTGGATAAATGGATCACATCTGAGGTGATCAAACTGTTCTATTAAATTGGTCATGTCAGAGATGATCAACTTGTTCATAACATTTTATCTACTATTAAATGGAACTAAATGTCGTTATGGTAACATGGTCAAAAGATGATAAGGATGACCCAGTCGCACGACTGAACCATAAGTATGGTCCAGTCGTCCGATTGGAACACACGTATGAGTCAAATCGTACGAATGGGCAGTGCGAATGAATCCAATCGAACGATTGAAGGTGACCGACTGTAACAGTCATTTGGATGAACTTCAATCGCCCGATTGGAGATGAACTATTGGGTTAATCACACGACTGAGACTCAGTCGCCCGACTGACCAATGCGACTAGGCTCAGTCGCCCGACTGACCAAAGCGACTAGGCTCAGTCGCCCGACTGGGATTTGCCCTAGTATAAATACAGGCCGAATCATCATCAGTCGTTCATTCACCTAAATCGCCCCCTTTATACGCACGACCTAAAGAACCGCTGTCAAAATTTCTTTTGATTCATTTTATCTCCTATTGGTGTGTTCTAACACTCATTTGTTGGTTAAACAGGTAATCTTCGTGGTGTTTCATCGTTGAAACCGTTCAATGACTTCGAGAATCACGTGAATTCTGACCCAACAGTAACTGAAAGTTTAATGACCAAATAGACAATCAAAACTGATCTAAACGTTCAAAAAAAAGTTAAAATATGCTTAATCGGTCATTTCTGAATCTTATGAGCCAAATTTCGACGTTTAACATCAAGTATGGCTCAAAATACAAATTTGAATTGTCAAACCGTCGAGTAGGCGACTGGACACACTGATGAACTCCAATCGCCTGACTAAGAAGACGACTAGTCTCAGTCGCACGACTGAGTGGAACGAATGGTTCAATCGCCCGACTATGTCCATTCGCCTGACTGAGTCGCACGTATGAACCAATTCACACATACAAAGCTCAGTCTTCCTACTCAGTCGCACGACTATGTTCATTCGTTTGCTCAGTCGCCCAACGTAACCAAGGTGTAAAGCTCATTGACTTTAAATTTGCTATCTTCTTGATGCACTAACGTTACTTACATTGTGTGACAGATGGCAAGTCGATGGATTATGAGCACGAAGCACAACATTTATGCTCATGTGGACTTGACCTCCAGGAATGTCGCCGAGTTTTCGGGCATTATCACATTTTTGAGAAGATCAAGGATATTCCGAGCGATCTCTACACAGTGTACACCATACAGGTCGATACAGCAGGCGTTTTGGGAACATGCTGTGGTCGACAGATCCAGGGAGCCATATACTATTAGAAGCTCTATCTTTGGACAAGATATCGAGCTATCTGAGGAGGATATATGAACGGTATTGGAGCTTGGGGATGATGCAGAACACCCAATTAGACTGCATTCCCTTACTGTCCAAGGTTGTTTTATGAGGGCAAAATACTCGGGGGACATTAACTTGGGGATGCTTAACAAAAGCAACTTGTGCCCCCAATTCAAGTATCTGGCCCATGTGCTTCTACGTTGCATTGCCTCAAGGAAGGGAGGCTTTGATGAGCTTTTCTGAGCAGATGCAGAGTGTATATGTTGCGCTGGTGCTGAACCTCCCATTCAGCTTTTCACGGATGATTTTCACCTATTTGGTGGAAAACATCGAAACCAAGGGGAAGAAAAGCTTCTACATGTACCCAAGGTTCCTCCAGATGATTATAAACCAGAAGCTCCCCCAGCTCCCAAAAGCTCAAGATGATGCTGTCGTCCTGGAGATCATGGACGACACTACATTGGGAAGGATGAAAGTATAGCGGGGCAAGCAGGTCAAGCCCCCGTGAGGAGTTTGTTTGGGCATTTGGCCCGTGAGGATTACGTGGTGCCAGCTAGGAGAAAGTGGCGTCACGATGATAGTGACTCGGATGTCGAGCCGATTGCTTTTCCCTCTGATGACTCCGACGACGACGATGATAGTACTGATCAAGGGGGAGTTGGTCAGGGAGGACTAGAACCAGCTCCAATTCATCCTGATTTTGATATGCAAGAAAAGGAGGACTCTGATGATGTGCCACTTACCCGGACTGTGGACAGTCGGGTAGTGGCCACTGAGCAGGGAATACGAGCGGTTGGTGGACGGCCAGGAGAGTCTGGGAGCTCTTCAGCTGATCCATCTTACATCCCAGCCTCTCCCGGCAACCGAGGGGGAGCCTCCGTGTCAAGAGGGACGCGGAGGAAACATATGTCTCGGCCTCATGGGCTGAAGCCGAAACGCCGAAGGCTTAATCTGCTCACTACCACCACCACACCCACTACCTCTACACCACCTACTACCACAGCCACCACATCCACTCCATCCCAAGCACCTCAAACCACCACCACTATCCCTACATCTCACACTCCCACAGCCACCACCACCACCACTGTACCCCCTACTACTTCATTCCCACCGCCTCCCATATTCACCACAGCCACCACAACCACCACCACTCACCAAACACAACCCTCATCTGCACCCTCTAGCTCATTCATTCCACCTGTCTCTGTGGTTGAGCAACTTGCTGCACTGAACAGCATGGTGCTCAAGTTTCTAGCCTCCGACAAGGCCAAGTCTGCTCAGATTCTACAGCTGCAAGAGCAAAGTTCTACACAAACAGCTGAGATTGAGAGACTGAGGGAGTTGACATCTTCACAAGCCCAGTTGATCACTGCACAAACTGATCAGATCACAGGCTTGCTTCAACACGAGGCTGAGACTGATGAGAAGATGGGGAAGCTGGAGGCGGCTCACAAGACTCTATTGCTAAAGCTGAAAAGCACTCAGAGTGAGCCCCTCAAGATCGGGGAGGGTGATGAAGATGATGATGATGAGGAGGATGATGAGGATGATGATAGTGATGATGATGACGAGGAAGGTGATGATGAAGATAAACAAAAGGATGATGATGATGATGAAGGGGATGCTGATGCATCTACCTCTGCCTCTGGTCATGAGCAACGAACCAAGAAAAGACAAGACCAGGGAGATCCAGCAATGATCCAAGACAAAAGTACTGATTAGATGTCTTATTTCTAAAGCTTTTGTACTTGATTCATCTTTTGACGTATATGAAACTCTTGTAAATATTTAATGATTAATGTTTAATTAACTTGAGTTTATACTAATGTTTGCTACTCTACATGTTGATATTAAACAGATAAGGGATTTCAGCAAGATGAGCATGATGTTGCTCCCCTCCAACAGGTCAAGTCTCAACTCACAATGATTCTTGATCTGCAGGGGATCGTCAGAAGGTCAGTGAGTTATACTCCTGAAGAAGGAGAAATTATTCACGACCTTACTGATGAGCAGCTTGCTGAAATATTTCGTCTGAATCCAGAAGAAATTGTTAAGGATGCTCCTATTTTTGATGATGCTGATGATGACGAGCTCAACGATGTTGAAGAAATCGAAATTGAAGACATCACAGATCAGCACTATCCAGAATACACTGATCAAGAGGGAAACGTGTTTCTAGATTTGGTAAACAACCTTGACAGTGACATTCTGGATAAACTCAGCGATAAGGAGAAAGGAGCAGAAGCCTCAACAAGTCAAGCCCAAGCCTCGGACGCTGAAGTCGATATTCGAAAGGCTGAATGGGCGGCTTGCTTCGCCGAGGTCCGAGCCCAACGTGCTACAGCGACACAGAATACCTACACCAAACTCTACAAAGTCAAGAAAAACATGAAGGTGTCAGGGAAGATTATAGCATGGGCTCACTTTGAGGATCTTGGGTTTATGCTGTGAAGAGA
This sequence comes from Flaveria linearis, assembly GCA_024085815.1. Lineage (NCBI taxonomy): Eukaryota > Viridiplantae > Streptophyta > Magnoliopsida > Asterales > Asteraceae > Flaveria > Flaveria linearis. The sequence continues at coordinate 64,084,082 of CM044009.1, forward strand.
GAGAGGGGAATAGAGTACTTCAGATTCCCTCACGATCTGAAGACTCTCCCTGGTTTTGAGCTCAACCAGCTGGCGCGCCTGAAGCTATTATACGCTGATCCGAAGAAAATGTCAGGCTGGTTTGAGGCTGCCTTGAAAAGGGAGTACAGGACTAGATGGGTCAACTTCAGACCACAGCAGGCCACACGTTGCATCAGAAGGTCTGAAGTGAGTCCCATTACTGGTCAACCGAAGATAGTCCTGAAGTGGCGACCTCCGCGCACAATGTCCCGAATTCCACTGAGGGAGATGCCACAGGACTTTACCCCACACTTTAAGTGGTGGTACTATGACTGGCGCTCAGGAGAGGCAGTCATTGTTTTGGAGAAGGACGGGTCGATGGACACAATAAGGGTGTTTGACCCTATGTGGCTAATAAACTTGTCAGCGTCCGATGTTTATACGCTGTACAAGTGGCCACTGTTTTTTGACACGCAGGATATAGTGCAAGCACTACAGTTTCAGCATATCATACGTCTATGCTTCGCACTGAATATCCATGTTGGGGTTTCTAAAGAGGAGAGAATAAAGAGATTTGAAGAGTTCAAGAAAGAAGTAAAAGTCTAGATAGAACTAGGTCCAAGGGGGAGTTTGTTGGTACACATGTCCCCAGTTCTAGTCTAGTGAGCTTAAATGTAATAGACTTTCATTTCTTGTAACACTTATGTAATGTTTGATCAATTGAATAAGAAACTCTTCTATATATGTGTATTGGTTGTTTAATGTTATATCTATCTATATTGTTTATTGTTACACACATATATGACAATGCTATATAGGTTTACAGTTGTTAGACATAGTTCTAAACCATTAAAGGTTCAAGAATGTGTTTAACTAAGTTATCAGATTCAGTCGCACGACTGGACCATGCGAATGGGCCAGTCACACGATTGAACCAGGAGATTGAGTCAATCGTACGATTGAGTCATCAGACTGACTCAGTCATCCGAATGAATCAATCGTATGACTCAGTCGCAAGACTGAGCCAGTCGCCTGGCTCAGTCATACGACTGATAGCTGTAACCTATAAATACCACTTAATTCGTAAAAAAAAACACTTCGAATACTTGAAACCCTAGTCGACCCAGAACGTCCAGATCGTCCATTCCAAGTTCATAGAACGTCCCAGATCATTCCTATTCCATTCTTAACGTTTTCTAATCGTTAGGATTGATCTTGATTTCGTTCTCCCTGATTGGATCGCCAATCAAATAGGATTCCGCACTATTTGATCCGGTATAACGAAGAATCAGTTAGTACTCCATACGTACACGGTCCTAACATACCCCGAACAACAAAAGGATGAGAGTGGATGACCGTAGGGTGGGGTCATCAAGCTCAGGGCCCAAAAGGTATGGCAAGTGTGGGAAGGAGCATACGGGTGAGTGCAGAATGGGGCTCAAAGTGTGTTACAAGTGCGGAAAGCCGGGCCACATCTTGAAGGATTGTAAGGAGCTGAGGTGTTTTACCTGCGGTGAGGCAGGCCATATGAGCAAAGACTGCAGAAAGCCGAGGGTGGAGAGTTCCGGGGCAAAGAAGACGGCCGGGACTGAAGGGCAGAAGGCAAGTGCCAGAGCTTTCACCATGACCATCGAGGAGGCTAGGACGGACCCCGATGTTGTGTCAGGTACGTTTCTAGTAAATCAAACTCTTGCTTCTGTGTTATTTGATTCTGGTGCTAATAGGAGTTTCATTTCTGCTACTTTCTGTGTTAAATTTCCTGCTAGTAGTAAATGCATTGATGAGCCCTTTGATGTAGAAACTGCTACTGGTAAGTCCACTAGAGTTACTGATGTGATAGAGGACTGTACCATAGAGTTAGAAGGTCATAGGTTTGCTGCTAGATTATATGTGATGCCCCTAGGTGGATTTGATGTGGTGTTAGGAATGGATTGGTTGGCAACCTATGAAGCGAATATCGTATGTCGAAAGAAGATGATTAGACTGACGGCATCTGACGGAAGTCTGGTGACAATATACGGTGATCGGGTAACGATGATTCCGAAGGTGATTTCGATGGCGGTGGCAGGCAAGTGTATGAGGCGTGGGTGCAGCGCCTACTTATGTTATGTGAAAGATGTGGAAACGCCAACACCACAACTATCCGACGTTCCGGTTGTGTGTGAGTTTCCAGATGTGTTCCCGAAAGACTTATCGGGATTGCCACCTGACCGCGAAATCTAATTTCAAATTGACTTGATACCCGGTGCCCAACCTGTCGCTAAAGCACCGTATCGATTGGCTCCGACTGAGATGAAGGAGTTGATGGAGCAACTGCAAGAGTTGCTTGACAAGAGCTTTATTAGACCGAGTATCTCTCCTTGGGGTGCTCCGGTCTTATTTGTGAAAAAGAAGGACGGTAGCATGAGAATGTGTATCGACTACCGTGAATTGAACAAGTTGACAATAAAGAATCGGTATCCGTTACCGAGGATCGATGACTTGTTCGACCAGCTCCAGGGTGCCAGTTGGTTCTCGAGGATAGATCTTCGATCTGGTTACCATCAATTGAAGGTAAAGGAGCAGGACATTCCTAAAACAGCTTTTCGGACGCGCTATGGTCACTACGAGTTTCTTATCATGTCTTTTGGGTTGACCAATGCGCCAGCTGCTTTTATGGATTTGATGAACCGAGTATGTCGGCCAATGTTAGATAAGTTAGTGATTGTGTTCATCGACGATATCCTGATTTATTCGAGGTGCGAAGAAGAGCATGCCGGTCACATTCGGGAAGTATTGGAAACTCTGAGAAGGGAGAAACTGTATGCTAAGTTCTCCAAGTGTGCTTTCTGGCTACGCGAGGTGCAATTTCTGGGTCACGTGGTAAATGCAGAGGGAATCATGGTGGACCCAGCAAAGGTTGAGGCTGTGATGCAATGGAAATCACCAAAGACGCCATCCGAGATTCGTAGCTTCTTGGGATTGGTGGGCTACTACAGGAGATTTATTCAAGACTTCTCCAAGATAGCCTCACCTTTGAAAAAATTGACCCGCAAGGACGTAAAATTCGTGTGGGGTCGAGAGAAGGAGACTTCCTTTGAGGAGTTGAAGACGAGACTGACACAAGCTCCTGTCTTGACATTGCCCGAGGGAAATGAAGACTTCTATTCGGATGCATCTTATTCTGGGCTAGGTTGTGTGTTGATGCAACGTGGAAGGGTGATAGCCTATGCATCTCGACAACTGAAGACCCACGAAGTCAACTATCCCACGCACGATCTAGAACTAGCTGCGGTGGTCTTCGCATTGAAGATTTGGCGGCACTATCTATACGGGACGAAGTGCATAATCTTCACCGACCACAAAAGCTTGAAGTACTTCTTCAAGCAGAAAGATCTGAACATGAGGCAAAGGCGATGGTTGGAGCTCATAAAGGATTATGACTGCGAAATCCATTACCATCCGGGCAAGGCCAACGTGGTGGCAGATGCCCTTAGCCGAAAAGAAAGGCCTGAGCCGATCCGGGTGAAGGCTTATTAGTTAATCATGACCTCCGACGTGATGACACAGGCTAAGGAGTTTCAAGACGAGGCTTTGTAAGAAGATCGTCTTAACTCCGAAAGGATGAGAGGTCTAGTTACGGAATTGGGTGAGAACACTCTTGGTGTTAAGAGCCGATTTGGGTGGATGTGGATTCCTCGATACGGGGATCCACGAGGAAAGATAATGGATGAAGCTCATAAGACTCGATACTCCATTCATCCCGGTGCTACCAAGATGTATCACGATATGAAGAAAGATTATTGGTGGCCGGGTATGAAACGTGATGTAGCGGAGTACGTGAGTAAGTGCCTCACTTGTCTTCAAGTGAAGGCGGAACACCAGAAATCGTACGGGAAGATCCAGCCGTTGGATATACCCGAATGGAAGTGGGAGCATATCACCATGGACTTCATTACCAAGCTACCCCGTACTTCGAGGGGATGTGATACCATTTGGGTGATTGTCGACCGACTAACAAAGAGCGCTCACTTCCTACCGATCCGCGAAACATACTCATCCGAAAGACTGGCGGATCTGTTCATCAAGGAAATTGTAGCTCGTCATGGTGTGCCGGTGTCTATTGTGTCTGATCGCGACACCCGGTTTACCTCCAAGTTTTGGAGAAGATTCCACGACGCAATGGGGACGAGGCTACACATTAGTATAGCATATCATCCTCAGACAGACGGTCAGTCTGAAAGGACGATACAGACGCTCGAGGATATGCTTCGAGCATGCGTGATCGATTTTGGAGGAAGTTGGGACGACCACTTGCCGTTAGCAGAATTCTCGTACAACAATAGCTATCATGCCAGCATTGGCATGCTACCCTACGAGATGCTATACGGTAGGAGATGTAGGACGCCTGTATGTTGGGGAGACATTGGGCAGAAGGAACTGGGAGGTGTCGAGGTAGTTGAAGCCACGACTGAGAAGCTAGAAAAGATCAAAGCCTTCATGAAGGCGGCGAAAGATAGACAAAAGTCGTATGCTGACAAGAGGCGAAGACCGATAGAATTCAAGGTTGGTGACCGAGTCATGTTGAAGGTCTCGCCCTGGAAAGGCATTATCCGATTCAGGAAACGAGGTAAGCTAAGCCCAAGGTACATAGGCCCTTTCCGAATTATCGCACGAGTAGGAGAGGTAGCCTATCGACTTCAATTGCCAGATGAGTTAAGTGGAATTCATCCCACATTCCATGTATCTCATCTGAGAAAGTGCTTAGCTAATGAAGATATGATTGTACCACTGGAAGATATCGAGGTGGATGAGCGGCTCAACTATGTAGAGCAACCAGTGGCAATTATTGATCGTAAAGAAAAGAAGTTAAGGAATAAAGTGGTTCCTCTTGTGCGTGTACAGTGGAAGCACAGAAAGGGGTCCGAATCCACATGGGAGACTGAGGAAGAGATGAGGCGGCATTACCCGCATTTGTTTGAGGAATAACAGGTTTCGAGGACGAAACCTATATAAGGGGGGTGGACTTGTAACACCCGTATTTTTTTTAGAAAGAAATAAAAGAATAAAAGACAAAGAGAAAGAAAAGGAAAGAAATAAAAGTCAACTTAAGTGGAGGGGCCAAAAGTGCCAAATGTGCAAAGTTCATATTTAATTTGCACAAAAAGGTGGTATGGCCGCACACTCTTGTTTCACATCATCCCCATCTTCGGAAATTTCAGAGAAAGAAAGCAGAATTCGAGTTTTAGAGAGAGAGAGGAGAAGAATTCGAAGTTTTTGGTAAGAAATCTCTAATTTTGATGCTTGGGATGATTCTAGAACTATTTATGTGCTTATAAATGTGACTTGTGTGTTCGGTGGTATGTGTGTGTGTGTGTTTTAGGTGTTAGAAATGACTGAGAAGTTCAAGGAAGGGTATCAACCCGAAAACAGCTAAGGTGAGTTACTAGAACCCCTTTTTACATGTTTTTAAATGATTTTGGGGCTGGAAAATACATGTATGTATGTTTTTATGAATTTGGGTATGTTACCCGTATGTTATGTACATGTGTATGTTTGTAGAGTATGTTTTGGGGTAAATGTATTGTTATGTTTATGTTAAGTTTATACCTGGAATCGTATGTGCATGTTTAGAACTAGGTAATATGATGTTTGGGGACTGGAAAATGACTTAGAAACATAAACAGACTGCTAATACGCCTAATAAGCCCAAATAGTGGTCATATGTCTGAAATTTGGACTTAGAAAACTAAGTACAAGATAATAAGTCTGAATAGTGCTTATACGCCCAGGAATTTGCCTTAGAAATATTCTAAGTAGGGTCATAAGTCCAAGCAGTACTCATATGTCCAAACAGTCCTAATACGCCTCAGACTCATGAGCTCCCAACAGTGCTCATGAGTCTGAAAATAAACTAAGTATAGGACTCATGAGTCCCAACAGTGCTCATGAGTCTGAAAATAAACTAAGTATAAGGTGAAAAGTCTGAACAGTGGTCACATGTCTAGAAAATTTACTAAGTATGGGGTCATGAGTCCCAACAGGGCTCATACGCCCAAATAGGTTATATGCCCAAAGATGAAAATTTTTTAAAGTGTAAGCTGGTAAGTCCGAATGGTGGTGAAAAGCCTGAACAGGGCTCTTACGCCCAAACACTTAGAATTTTTACAGAATTTTTCTTGGAGTCTGTGCAGTAGGGTTTTGCATGATTATTGACTAGGAATTTATTAAATGCATATGATTATGATTGAATGTCATAATACCCCTTTTCTTAATATTTTAATTAATATTATGATTATGGCTATTATTAATATTATTATTAATATTATTATTAATATTATTAGTATTATTATTATTAATATGCTTATTAATAATAATATTGTATGACTCTACGTGGTATGATCATGATCAAGACAGGAAGTATTATCATTAATAAAGTGAAAGATTAATGATAAAGAGAAGTGGAACTTAAATGAATGAACGAAAGTCTTGCAAGCAAATGAATGGAGGTGCACACCCCTGGCAGGTGTTAGCTCAACTGTGATGCGGGTTCGCTACCCCGAAGGATGCACACAGGGTCAATCTTTGTGATTGGCATAGAGGTGAGCGACTCGGTGTCGCAAAAGACTCACAGGATGAAGGACAATCTTTGTGATTGACCTAGAGGTGAGCGACTTGGTGTCGCAAAAGACTCACAGCATCAGTGCAATCCTTGAGATTGCCTTAGAGGTGAGCGGCCTAGTGTCGCAAAAGACTCGGAAGAATAATGATAAAAGTACGAATTGAACGATGATGAAGATAATAATGATATTACCTACGTGTACGTACGATGTGTGATCACATATGCATAACGAACGGTTTGAAATGAAAAGTAAAGTATTTTAATCTACAAAACTAGAACTCATTCAGCAACGCTGACTTTTATGTATTTTCCAGTTGGCAGGTTACAGGTTGCTGATGATTGCACACGGGGATGGCTATTTGGCAGGCAAGACTGACATCCATTTATGTTTTAACAATACTGTTGTTTTGTCATTCATTCGACTAATTATTTTGTGATCCACGAACTAGAATGTATTGCTTAACAACAGTGTTTATAATGAATGAATGGGTTTTTGTTAAAATTAATTCTGCTGCTTAAATTTATAATATGTATGTTTTATGCTGTGAATGACCAACTGTGAGGTGCCCGGGAACGGGGCCTTACACAAAGATAGGTATCACTCAAATCCAACTTGAGTTTCTTGGTGTTAGTTTGGTATAATGAACTATTTAAAGTATTTTCTTGAACCAATTCATAAATACCATTAATAGGAATAGCTTTAAAATAGAACATATCATTTAAAGAAACATGAATATCATTTTCAACAAAAGATAATACATAATCATAATGTCTTAATTGGGATACAAAAATAATGTTCCTAGTCAAACTATGAGCATACAAAACATTCTTCAAAATAACATCCAAGCCACTTGGAAGTTTTAGGATGTAGTCCCCACGAGCTTCAACTTTTACTTTAGTTCCATTGCCCATTAAGAGGCTAACATCCCCTTGATTGAAGTCCCTACTTCTTTTGAACCCCTGCAACAAATTGCAAATATGAGTTCCACATCCAGTATCCAATACCCATGTGTTAGAAGATTTTACATTAAGATCAATATGAATCATGTATATTGTACCTGAGGTCTGCCCGGCATCCCTCTTTGCTTTCAACACTTGAAGATGGACAGGACAATTCCTTGCCCAATGTCCAATTTCTCCACACTTGAAGCATGGGTCACTAGTGGTAACCTTTTGCTTCTTCTCTCGTGGTTTGGATGGCACCCTTGCCACCCCTTTCCCCTTTCCCCAAACGGGTCCTTTACCCTTCGCAACCTTTGCCTTGGGTGCGAGATAAGGCCTTTTTTTGTTCCCACCTTCATTGATGGTGAGAACGGGTAAAACCCTTTTACCCATGGCCGCCTCGGCCGTTTTGAGCATTGAGTGAAGCTCACCAATGCTTTTTTTCCCAGGCATTCATGTTGTAATTCAACACGAATGTCTCGAACTTCTTGGTAAGGCCATTGAGGATCAAATCCGTGGCCAATTCCTTCGAGACGGGACAATTAAGCCTTTCGAGGCGGTCAATGTGGCTTTTCATCTTAAGTACATAAGATGAAACCGATTGGTTGTCGTCCATACGACATGCATGGAGTGCTCGAACCGTTTCGAAGCGCTCAACCCTTGCTTGCTGTTGGAACGTTTCCTTCAGCTGGGTTATCATGTCATAAGCTCCGTGATGTTCATACTCCTTTTGGAGATCCGGAGTCATGCTCGCTAGCATGAGACAAGACACTTGGACGGAGTCCTCAGTGTATTTCAGCCAATCGTTATAGGCCTCCTAATCATCCTCAGTAGGCTGATCGGGGATAGGGTCGTCTAAAACATACGATCGTCTCTCTTGCTTGAGAACTATTCTCTGTTTCGATACCAGTCAATGAAATTGTTATGATTTAGACGTTTCTTTTGGAGAATCGCTCGTAAAGATTGGGTGGACGTTGATGATTTATCATGATTATCATTATTGGTGACCATCTATAAAATTTAACAAAGATCTATTTTAGTATTTTTGATATTGCTATTATTAATAATTAATACCTTTTAAGGTCATTTTCATATTAAAATCTAGAACCCAACATTACATTTAAATTGTGGTTAGGTGACCTTTATCCCACGATTTAAATTAATAAGGTGGTCAATGATTGACGGTTGCAACCATTTGCAACTTCTAGAGGTATGAGATCGACTTTAAACATCATATGTAAAGTCGGCATATTAATCCTATCAACACCATTTGGAAACCATATTGTAGGTGATCCATTTAACATGGTTTGCAAATCAAGTTACCCTACTTGCACACACATGTGAGTTTTCCAACATAGGTGGTTAGGTGATCTTTATCCCACAAATGTGGTATCCCCACCTCAAATCACAAGTTCCCTCAAAATGGTTAGGTGACCTTTATCCCATTGAGAGTTTCCAAGTGACTCAAGCGTTGTACAAAAGGACGGTGTTAAACTTGTTTTAAAATATTTAGAGATTTCTTAATTCTAGTTTAGAAAACTCTATGTACCTTATATTTGCATGCTTTCAAATACAAGGTACCCTATGGTTCATTTTTAATAAAACCTCTTTTATTAAAACCATTAATCCTTTTAATAACCTTTTATTAACCACTTAATGATAAAGAACCATCAATTTTCAGCTTGTTAAGTTTGTTAATGAGTTTGTAATGTATGTCCAAATATCAACCAAACAATCAAACAACAAACATTCAAACAATCATAAACATATAAACATGAGTGCATAACCATAGCCACTAAGTTGACAACACTTGTTTGCCATCACAAGTGTTGTCATAAGGTCTTTCCTAAGGGTTTGTAATAACACATTATATGTGTCCATGGACTCCCACTTGAATCCATATCCAAATACTTCAAGGTCCATGTCTTTGATGTCCATCTTTGAGTCTTCATCTTGTGCATCTTCTTTTACAAAAATCATATCCTAATACAATTTTTCTAATAAAATAAATACACCTAATCTATTTATTACATAACCAAATGAATAAATAAATTATAACCCAAGATACAAAACACAAATTACAACCCTTACAAGGAACAAAACCAACATGACATACAAGAATCAACCAAAACCAAACACAAAAGGCCAAGGCTATGTTATGCACCATAATATGAACACATTTAACATCCAAGAACTAAAATGAATCCCTCAATTCAGCCCTAAAGTTTTGGCCTACATGAACCAAAACTTTGGGGTTTTGTCCAAACAATACAATCAACCATTTGACATAATACTTTCAAGAGTTATACTAAAGCATGCAAGATTAAACCTTGAAACATAAGGGATTCAAACACCCACAACAAAACAGCCCCTAATGGGTTGAAAAAGTCCATGAAAACCAATTTTTCAAGACCCTTTGAAGCATGCATTTCATATATCCGGCTCTAGATGCCATTGAAGGGTTTTGTCACATGTAAAAACAAGTAAGTTTAACCATTTAAACTTAGAAAATGCAGCGGATATAAAGGTTAAAATGTAGTTTATAATCTAAAATTTTTAACCATTTTCAAACATAAACAAAACCCAAGAATGAGGATCTTTATATATATGAAATAGCAAGCTATAAAAACGAAAATACAACCATAGGGAGTTCTAGAAATCAACCTTTCTTGAACAAGAATGTTGTAGATGAAAAAGATGAAGGTGATGATGTTCTTGAACGTGTAGTCTCCAAAATAGAAGACCTCAAGCTTTGTATACCCACAAGTCCTTCAAACACCAAGCTTGTTAGGAGAGCAACACCAAAAGAAACACCCTTTGTTGAACAATCCGAATCAAACAAGGCAGCCAAGGAAAACGTTTTTTTTCCAGCTTTCTTCTCTTCTTGAATCCGAATTCAAAGGGATTTTGGAGAGACTTTTCTTTGTGTATGTGTAGGAAAAGGTGAGAAGTCATGGATGGATTGCTAGAGTGGTTAATTGTCTTGCAAAGACCAAGACAAGAGGGAGTTTCCAATGCCCAAAGTGGGCGGCCGAAACTAGTCCAAAAAGGGTTTCCCCCCTTTTAATTTTTATAAAATATCACTCCTTTAAATCCATACTTTATAAAATTAAAACCAATTTTAATCTTATAAAATCAACACACACACACACACATATATATATATATATTGTTATTATTTAACCAATTTAAATAACAAACAAATAATATCTCATGAACAAATTATCCATATAATGTTGTTCTTAAACAAAAGCAAAGTCTTAGAAAATAATTTTCTAAATTGGTGTCAATATTTATTTGTATGATCTCATCAATAAATAAATATATATTGGTGTTTGTTTGGCTTGTTATTGGGTATGACCCGACTTGGATCATAACGTACTAACCACATCAATCTTGTATGTGTCTTGGGCATATAAGATCCAACAAACAATAGACCTCAATCAAACAACATATGACAACAATAGATATCAATCGAACAACGGTACACTTTTGAACAAAACATTAAATATCAATTGAAATGTCACAGCAGGCCTCAATTAAACAACATAATTTAGAGTTAATCGAAACTTTTAAATCGAAACGTCTGGTCTCACTAGTCGCTTCATATGTTTTTCTGTTTTAATTAAATATTAATTGATTATTTTATTAAAAATGGATAATTACGGCGTTGAAAAAGACTAAATAACCATTATATTTAACTGAGAACTTAACGGAGTTAGTTGAGTGGATGCAAATGATAACATTTGGTAAACTATAGTAAAAAGAAAGTTTTTGGATTCAACAAAACATCAGGGACGAAAATGACATTTTACTCTAAAATAAATTAATCAATTAATATACAACTAAAACCAAAAAACACATGAACCGACTAGTAAGACTGGACACTTCAATCTAAAATTTTCGATTAACTCTAACTCATGTTGTTCGACTGAGGTCTGTTGTGAGATTTCAATTAGTCTTCACATTTTGTTCAAACGTGTACCGTTGTTCAATTTAGGTCATGCTATGGGATTTAGGTCTACTGTTATCATACTTTGTTTGATTAAGGTATGCGAACATGATAACAGTAGACCTCAATCAAACAAAACGTGATAACAATACACCTCAATTGAATAACGGTACACGTTTGAAGAAAATGTGAAGATTAAATCGAATAACAGTACATGTTCAAACCAAACGTGAAGAATAATTGAAATCACACAGCAGACCTCAATCGAACATCATGAGTTAGAGTTAATCAAAGCTTTTAAATCAAAGCGTCCAGCCTCGCTAGTCATTCCATTGTTTTTTAGTTTTAGGTGAATATTAATTGATTAATTTGTTTTAATTGAATAATAAAAGTGTTGAAAAATACTAAAATACCTTCATATTTAACGGAGATTTTAACAGTATAAGTAGAGTGGATGAAAATAACAACATATAGTAAACTACTATAAATGAAATGACAAAAAAATGGATTAAAATGATAATTTCAACAAAACGTCATGGACGAAAAAAACATTTTACTCTAATAATTATTATTCTATATAAATCAATTGTGATAAAAACATTTAAATATAATGTATTATGTTAAATATAAAACTATAACTAAAAGCATATATAAATTATATGTATATGAAAGTTTTAGAGACAATTTATCAGCAATGCACTGCATTGTACGAATTCTATTAATTCCTTCTTTAAGTTTCCTAACAAAAGTCTCCTCTTCACTTGTAGCTTTTGAAGTGAGATCATAACAAAAGCAACTCGCTAGATTAGAATCATTCTTCTTCGTTTAAAGTCTTGATGGAATCGCCGACGAGCATTTGTTTTACCCGAATAAGATCATCAACAAGTTTTCTAGCTTTATCAACTTTCAGGATGTTTTGTTACTTTTGGAAACTAGCAAGAGAGCCTTTAACCAAGTGATAAAACAAGTAAACATGAGAATTATATATTTTATACAAGTCACTTCCAAAAATTTTTAATACTTGTAGAGTTTTTATAATGACAGCACCAGGGCCGGCTCAACGTTTTTTGAGGCCCCAACCGAACTAAGAAAATGGGACTCTTTTCTAAAAAAAATTTATTAAAACCCTCCTCCTTTATCTCAAAAATACCAAATCAATTTATCAACTTATAAACCTAATTACCTAATTACCTAAACAAAACTAATCAAAGCAGATAATCAAAACAGTTAAAACAATTAAAACAAAACTACACAGCAGATAAAACAGTCAAAGCAGATTACCTAATTACATAAACAAAACTAAGTGTCTAACCTAATATCTTAACTCCTAATCAAATTATCAAAGCAGTTAAAACAAATTTAATCAATTAAGATTTAAGAGAGTAAAAGAGGACTAACAAATTTAAAGTGATAAAGTGAGTAAAAGAGGAGAGTAGAGCCGATTGAAAGAGGAGCTCTTTAGGCTTCGGTTCTGAACTTCTGAATTTTGGAAGAGACAAAGAGATCGGCTAGCACTTGGAAGAGAACATTCGGTAGTTCGATTGGAAGCCCCTGCTCGCCTCATATCCGTCGCTCACAGCCCTCTCGCCCGTTGGTTCCTCGGAGGGAGTGCAGGCGTTAATGAAATCCCGTGCGGTTGGAAGCTGCCTGCGACCGTCGGTTGGGGGTGCAGACGTGAGACGTGAGACATGACTCATAGGTGAACGGAACCGTCAGTGAATCAATGGGAACTTTCGAACTTGGGATTTGGTCAAGGACTCAAGGCGGTGTTTGAGTTTTTGAGGAACAGAGGAAGTTTCAGATCCGTGTGATACTGCTGCCTCAACCATCAAAGCATTAAAACCATAATTAGAAATGGGCCTAGGTATACTACTATTTTTTTAAAAAAATGGGCCTCTAATTTTTTGGGGGCCCAAGCCCGGTGCTTCATCCTTAAACCTAACGGGCCAGCCCTGGACAACACAAACCAAGTGCACAACAAAACTCTCGCATGCACAAAAGAAGAGGGGTATTGAGAACGCTTTAAAGTATGATGCGTATTAGATAATTTAATGTAATTAGACTGACTAGTTAACTAATATGATCATAATATTAATAAAAAAAGTCAAGAGATGCGGCTTGCACGTTTTGTGTTTACTTTATTGTGGTATCCAATATTAAAACCTTATAATTTTATCCCCCTCGATAGAGGTCCAAGGGCAACGCCCCTAGTAGCGAAGTCCAGGAGACAAAACCCTTGGTTAGAATCGAGCTCCCTTTGGCAGTTTTACCTCATCCTTGCAAAAAGTCGATTTTGAACACATTTGGTCAAGATTCTTCTTCATCTTGTTCACGAAAAACACAATATATATATATATATATATATAGAGAGAGAGAGAGAGAGAGAGAAAGAGAGAGAGAGAGTTGCATTCAATTGAGTTATAGGTGAATAACTGAATAATTCGATCTGAAAGTGTTCACATAGCTTTCAGATTATCTGGTTTATTGAATTCAATTCCCCTACAATGTACGCATCATTTATCATGTATATCTTCAAATGACTATTTTCATGACTCGAATATGTGACCTACAAATTATATACTAACAAACTTTATTATTACTCCAATATTCACCCAACTTTCACAACTATAGAATTATAATAAAAACTTGGATAGAGTTATAGTGAAAAATATATTTAATCTAAAAAGTCTAAGAATAATTATAGGATTGACACGTGTCCTTCTATTGTTTTAAAAAATAGATCATTTTGATCATTGTGTCAAACAAACTAGCTCATTATGTCATATAAGTTCATTGTGTTATATAATTTACATTATTTGTTATATGTATTTCTCATTATATTTTACGTTTTAAATCATTTTATGTTATTATTGTCATTGTTTCTATAGATTATATAAACTTGTTATCTATTATTATGTTTTACAATTAAAAGTGCACAATAATATACTTTCACTAATGTATATATCAAAACACATAGTATTGAAAATAACACGATATGTTATTTTTGTCATTTATACATTATATAAACTTGTTGTTATCCATCAATTTTTTTTACGATTAAAAGTACATAATGTATTAGTTTACCAATTTATTTATTAAAACTTATAGTGTTCAAGATTACACAATGGTGATCAAAAAACACAAATGAGAAATTGGATAATTTTGTCATTATTTTTAATGTATTAGATTAATTAGTTGTTAATTTAGTATCGTGTTTTACATATTAAAGATACCCAATTATATTATTCTATTATTATATATATATTTTTAAAATTCATCATTTTAGAAAAAACATAATAATATTTAAAAAACACAATAACTAATAAAAGGACACAATGTATTGCACTAAAAAACATAATGTACCGCACTAAAAAACATAATGTACTGCACTAAAAGACACTATAAACGTAAAAAATTAAAATTATATATAAAAATATTGTACTCGTTTTAAAGTTAAAAAAGATATATCCCTTTGGTCCAAGACCTTAATAGGCTTAGATAACTTATTGATATAAAGCTAATGCATATGCAATGAACCTAGGAACCTTGTCGGTCGGTAGCATTCTAGATCTGAAACACTTTCCTCAAGTAGATCTGAAACACTTTCCTCAAGAACAAGCTAAGGCGAGTCTTATGAACCACTTTTTACTTAAACTTCTGGGAGGAATACATACTCTTTAAAGCTTATTTTATGGTGCAATATTACCTTTCCTTGTCCCCGAACATGAGCACAATCATTAACTTCATTGAGAGTCGTATGATTTGTGGATAGTACTATTTAGGGAATCTCTCGCACACAATGGCCCCTTAGGACAGGAAAACCCATCAATTAGATTTAATAATCATTGTGTCATAAATTAATACGGATTAACCGTGCTTAACAGGGCACACTTAAGCCCATGACAATAAGGGGTATGGGTTAGGGGATGTTCTAGCACTCTGGAAGGTCAACTGAGTCCAGGTTTGATTGTGACACGTCTGTCGTGCACCGATAACTTTGTTTTACTTACTTATATCTATGTATGCTTATGATTACTGAAACTGCAAAAATTTAAGCTCATCAGCTTTATATTGACATATTTTGAGTATGTATTTCAGGTAATTATTTGATTATAAGAGGGAGTCTTGACCAGATTCTGTAAGCATTGGAATCAGAACTTGAGAACATGATTACTTTTCTTTAGAATACTCGTTCTAGAAAGAAGTATACAAGAATCTAGTCAGGCTATACAAGGAGACAACTTTGAGGAATAGTCGAGAATAATCCTATGACCTTTGCCAATACCCTAGCTATACACATGACAAGCTGTAATAAAATGTACTTATTTTATTACTATTAGTGTAAACCAATACCTCATTTATTACATACATGGTTTCCGTTATGTTTGTTGATATTCAATTGTCACGACCAACCCTTTTTTTCGGGGTGAGTGTGACACCACTATAATAAAATTTTTC
The DNA here is from genome assembly GCA_024085815.1 of Flaveria linearis. Lineage (NCBI taxonomy): Eukaryota > Viridiplantae > Streptophyta > Magnoliopsida > Asterales > Asteraceae > Flaveria > Flaveria linearis. Next base: position 64,100,035 of record CM044009.1, read on the forward strand.
TTACAAATTGATCTCAACCATCTAATTATAAAAATGATGATTAAAATTAATATTTACATTTTTCAATTTTAAAACATTTTTTCATAAAAACTTGAGTAGGTTTCATGGCTAAGAAAAATAATAAATTCTTTTATTCAAACAATATTCAAAGGTTATTACTTGAAGATATTATTCCAAAAAGGTGATAATAATAATCACACACACAAAGAAAGAAAAAAGATCTTAAACCACTGTCAACAACCGGCTGGTCCGGTGACCACTGTAAAGTCTGTTCGATTCTACTCTTTTCTTCACTATTCTCCTCTGCTCCTTCGTTAATTTGATCTCATCTCATCTCTCTCATTACAAACATCAGGTATCTTCTTCTTCTTCTTCTTCAGATCTCATCTTCATCACTCAATTTTACCTCTTAATTCAACCCATGATCCCTAATTCTGTTCTTCAGCTTTCTTGATTTGATCCCAATTTGTGCTGACTTTTTGCTGATTTCAGTCTCGTTCTTGTTTGGTAATTCCGAATATTTTGGGGGTTCTTGTTTTCCACTGTTCAAAAAGACTTTAGGGTTTTCGAACTGTTGCTTAAGTGCATCGTATAAGAGGCTGATGTTGTCCGTTACTGCGTTGACTTGTGATCTTTACTGTTCAGTCGTCTTTTGACGATGAAAATTGATTCAAGATTGGATTTTTTTAATGTTAGTCGTAGATGTGCAGTGCATTATTATTTTGTTGTTGTTGATTTCTATCGATTTGTGATTGTGGGTTTGTAGATATGAAGGGTGCCAAAGGTAAAGGGGCTGCTAAAAGAGACGTCTTGAAGCCTGTTGATGACAGGTTAATTTCCTGTTCGATTTGATGTTCTAATTACTTCATGAAATTGATTGTGCAAGACCTTTTTGCTGTTTTGGGGAAGAGGGTATGGTTCATGTTCAAAGTTGATTTGAAATTTTGTTGATTATCTGAGTTTATAGTAAGATTAGTGCAAGAGATTATGGAAAACTAACTGATTGTTGTAATGGATTTTGATTTTTGAAGAATATTTTGAAGTTGCAATGGAATCTTTAATGTTTCAGGAAAGTAGGGAAGAAGAAGGCTCCTGCTAAGGCAGCAAGCAAAGGCAAGACTAAAGGTGGGAAAGCGGCGAAAGATCCCAACAAGCCCAAGAGACCTCCAAGTGCTTTCTTTGTTTTCCTGTATGTGTGCTAATGAAAGTTGTTATATACACGTACATACATATCTACATACGTACGTACGTCGTTTTGATACTGTTGTTGATTTGGGTCATGTTATTATTTCAGTGAGGAGTTTAGGAAAACATTCAAGAAAGAGAATCCTAATGTGAAGGCTGTGTCAGCAGTAAGTAGTAGTTAGCATGCCATTGAGTTTGTTGCACGTATTTTTAGTTTCTAATACTTTGGTTTGCTTTCATGTACTTATTACTCTTATAGGTTGGGAAAGCTGGGGGAGAAAAGTGGAAGTCCATGAGTGCAGCGGTAAGTGAGAGCAGTTTGGTTCATATGAATTTGATTTCTATGTTAAGTTAGGATATGCATGTGCATACCTTCAATAAGAACCGGTCATTATTTGTAATGTAAAAAGTTAAAAAACTTGAACTTTGCTATATGTGAAAATTATGTATTCTTTATGTGAATTTACCAATTTTATATACTTTGGCAGGATAAAGCTCCTTATGAAGCCAAAGCTGCCAAAAGGAAGACTGAGTATGAGAAAGATATGAAAGCATACAACAAGAAACAGGTATTTACCTTTGTTCATATTATGTAACTTATTGCTATGAATGGGTTGAATCAGTTATGTTTTGTCTATGATGAGCGTCAAACAGGTAAATATAACAAAAAAGCTAAAATGCAAAGGGGTCGAAGATCGTGAGAAGTCTATTTTGAAAACATAAGACCCATAAACCATTATTTTCAAAGATTACTTTATTTTTTTGATTAATAATGTTATTTTTGTAGTCATATTTGACACGTTACTTGTTCAAAAGTTAAAAATTTTGGACAAAAATCTACAAGTCAATCAATACCTGCCCATTTTATCACCTCTTAATCTTTTGTTACTAACATATATATAATAGCTTTTTGAATTCAATGTTTGATGGATATTGTATGTATAAATGGTGTTAAGGAGAGTGAAGCGGATGATTTCGAGGAGGAATCTGATAAGTCCAAGTCTGAAGTAGATGAGGAAAGTGGACAGGTACTATTTTTCTCTATTATCTTTTGAAACAACGCGTAAGTAGACTTGGTTGTATACTTGTATTTGAAGATTGTTGTAAATTTGTTCCATTTCACATTCAAAATGCCTTATGAATAGGATGATAAAGAAGAAGAAGATGATGATGACGATGATGATGATGATGAAGAAGATGATGACTGAAATATATGGATGCTGGAAACATGCATGTTTGGTATTCATAGTTGACTTGGGTTTGTACTTTGTTTTTTCTAGTGTATGCTTAACAATTTGATTTACTTTCAAATTAATGTTCAGTAGTTTTATTTAAAAACACATGTTTTTCATTTTGATTTTTAAAGTTGAATTTTGATTGAGTAGCTTCAGATTTTGATTTAACTTAATTTGTTTTATTGGTTGGTATTGATAATCAAATAACTAAACCTTGTTTTCCAAGGACGCTTGGCTTTAAACATCGTTATCGTTAGTTTCTTGATATTCCCACGTATGAAACTTCCAATCTTCATTGACATGAACTCCAAGAGGAAGATCATGCAACAACCTATGCAAATGCCCATTTTCCATATAATCATATATCGTGATTCTTGAACAAGATTCAAATATTTGAACCACGCCTCCTAATAATAACGAACGGCATGGTAAAGGAAATAACATATTCTCTTCTTCAAGACCACATCCATCAAGATTCTGCACCACTGATGGTGGTACAGTCAACACAAAGAAATTCACGGCTGGTAGTAGTGTTGGTTGTTGAGCATGTGGTGAGAACGTTTACTGTTTTTATTGTGTACAACTGACACTTGTATACTTTTAGTAATCAATTATTCAAACAAGTTTAAATACAAAAACATGATGGTGGAAGCATCCTTTCCACCACGTTCGATCTTTCCATGGATAGTCCATGTGTTGATTCATTTGTATAACTGCCACTACCTTTACATCTCACTCATAGAGTAGGGTCGGAAGGTCCGGGGGTTGGGGGGGGGGGTGAGGTTGAGATGGATGCACGCCTTACTTCTATCACATTAAAAAAAAGATGGATTCAAGAGAGTCCCAAGGCTCATAGATCAAAGACAACGACCACACAAAACAACACATAGAACACATGAATCTATCAATAGTGGAAGATAACAGAAGTAGTGGGAGATTACATAACACGAAAGCATACACATCAAACATGATCTAAAACTAAAACATCTCAGACTCCACATGCACACCTACAACTAAAGGCCCCTAAAAGCACACGTATAACTAAAAGTATTAGGTATAAATATAACTACCGTCACACCTATCATCAAAGCTCACTTGTAACTAAGCCACACTACCAAAGACTAAAGACAACCAATTGAAATATAACTAACATCGGGATTAGTGCTTGGGTGGAAATTGATTGAAGATTCATCGTAAAAGTTTACTGTGTTTTCATTGGAGTTGGGTGGGTTTCTTGAAATGTTATCAAAATTGATGAAGACCAACCATATATACTTGGTTTTAGGAGTGTAAACGAGATAAGCCAGACCCAAATCGAGTAGGGTTTAAACAAAACAGGTACCTCAAGCTCATCTCAATTAACGAGCTTGAGCCCGAGCTTGGCTGGGCTCGTCTACACACTAGTTGTTTTCAGCCCAAAATTAGAGAAACAAAATTCTTCAAATTTTCTGGTAACGCGGTAGAGCATAAAAAAGGAAGTCGCTAAAAGTGGGGCACAATCAAATTAAAACATAGCAGTGTCATGGTGTGCTTACACATGCAAATTTTAACACCAATGGCTGCGTGTTATATGTTTAATTTCTTTTGATATCTTAAACTGTTAATCCTAATCTTTAATTAATAAAAGAGTAAATTACCGTTTGCATACCTGAGGTTTGGGGATTTTAACCATTTGCATCCCTACAGTTTAAAAATCCCCATATACCCCCTAACGTTTTATTTTTATTCCTATTTGCATCCAAATGACTAACGACGTTAAATAATTCAGTTAATATTTTATAAAATAACAAAATTACTCCTGACTCTAATCCCAACTTTATATCTCTCTCCCTTCACACACACTCCCTATTCTCTCTCTCTCTATATCTCTCTCTCTAAAACCCTTCATTTTCTCTTTCTAAAACCACCATTTTTAACATGCTTTCAAGAGCTAACGGCCCATTTGGATGGCTGAAGAAACAAAGAATCAAACAAACAGCAACAGATATCAAGAGACCCATGAAATCAACTCAATGTCAACGTTCAAATCAATGCTTGAAGTCGAAGAAGAAGACACCAACAACTGGTTATTACAATCCCACAACAATTTCGTGTTTCAGAGTGTTGATTCATCGCCGTCTTGTTCCCCGAATTCCGCTTTTCAACACATTGACCCGAATCAAATTCATTACTTTTTGCCCCCAAAACGCGCAATTTCGTCGATTTTGAACAACAATTTGTCGAATGAAACGTTTGATTTTGCTTGTGGGAATGTGTTTTCCAATAGTGTTCTACCTGGGTTTAGTGATTTGGGGCCTCAGTCGCAAATGGGTGCTTCGAATTTGACCTCAGATCCTCTGTTTCCGACTACCCATTTGCTCCAATTCGCCGGAAACGGGTGCAGGTCGACGGTGTACCCGTTTTCCGAAAGCGGGTTCGCCGGAAATTCGTTAAACCGATCGAAATTGCTTAAACCGTTGGATGATTTTGCTCCCACCGGAAATTCGCCGCCATCACCACCACCGCCGCTACCCCATCACCACAAGCGCAGCCCCCATCACCACCATCACGACCCCCGACCCCCCACACCACCATCGCGACCGCCATCACCACCACTGTCGCCACCCCATCACCATCATTGTCGCCCTCATCACCACCACCGCAGCCCCCCATCACCACCATCACGACCCCCATCACCACCATCGCGACCCTATCACCACCATCGGTACCCCCATCACCACCAGCGCAACCACCCCATCACCACCATCGCGACCCTATCACCACCAAACCTTAAAAAATCACGACCCCCATTAACAATGCTCGAGATCCACGACGAAGATGATGTGGCGGTACGGTTACCGCCACCGCACTGTTGCCGAAGATTTGAATCGGATTCACCCAGATCCGAAACCCAATCAACTGACTTCCGATTTCTAGATCTGGTGATGTGGGTGATGTGGGTGATGTGGGTGATGCGGGTGATGCGGGTGATGCGGGTGATGTGGGTGATGTGGGTGATGTGGGTGATGTGGGGAGATTCAGGATTTCAATGGTTGGGGTAGATGTGTAAAGAAGGTGGTGTGGGTGGGTCTGTTTTTTAAATTTTAAGGGCATTTTCGTCTTTTAACAAGAGAGTTAACGGAATACTTTAACGGTGTTAGTGTTTTGGATTCAAATAGGAACAAAAATGAAACGTTAGGAGGTATATGAGGATTTTTCAACTGTAGGGATGCAAATGGTTAAAATCACCAAACCTCAAGGATGCAAATGGTAATTTACTCTTAATAAAATTTAAAGTGAGCCTTAAATCCTAATTGGCTTTCCGAAAATTTTGAAAGCTTGATTAACCGCCTTTTTTACTCTCCAAAATGCAGCCTGAATCAGTCCTACTATTTGTTAATCATAGAAGGGGAGAGGTTAGCGATTAAGAGAAAATAACAAAGGATTCATATACAAAGCCTATATATACAGATTGAATGCTAGACAATATAACAATATTGCATCAATTGTTCATAAACTTCATATCTCTCTGTCATGGTAGGCATTCTTTATCATTATATGCATGCCTGATTTTGTTCCTCAGTGCCAAAAGAAGCAAACTTGGTTCGGAATCTGAACCAACCATGGCCGCATATCGATCGGATGAAATATTGGTTTCTAAGGAAGGTTCATTTGGGGAAAACACAAATTGAATCAAGGTGGTGGTAAGTGTTATCATCAACAAACTTAAATGTCATTGTCTTAATAAACAAACAGTTTACTGCAACAACATTTACATGCAGGTAAAGGCACCTAGGCACGTCCAGCAACATGCAACAGCTTTTGTGACACACCAAGTGAAGCCGCGTGCTATCTTTTGTGATATATATGTATTGCACTCAACTGTGTGACAGATTACTAAGGCCACATAAGATTGCAATTCGGCTCAATCACATTATCTTTTGTAACATGTATTGTAATCAACTATCTAACAATCTACTTGGCCACACATGTTACTACGCCACATAATACCCTCTTTTGTAGCACAATTTCCTCGAACCGCTGCGAACCGTGGGTGAAGAACTAGTTTTAATTAAAACCCATAGTTTATTTTTATTAAACTAAAGCAAAATATTATAGGACATTATTTTGGGTTGGGATGTGACCTTGTTTGGATTTTTCAAACTTTCTCCTTTTCATATGGTAACCCAACCCACATATATGGTCACAAATGAGGTATGGGTTTACAAAATAGCAAATACCATAAAAAGTTAATTTTTCATAAAAGTAACTTAATAATTTTTTATTCATAAAAGGCCACGTATTTTTTATTTTCTTATCTGAGAAGCTTCTGATGCGACACCGGTGTTAGTGTATTCACGTAGAAGAGCTAAACGGGTTGACTCGGGTACAAATGGACAAATGGTACAGATCGTGGAGCACTGGAGCTGCTATTTGGGTTTGACCCATTCTTGCCACAGTTTCTCTAATTTCTAGTCATGCTTCAATTAGTGGGGTAGTGGAGCGGTGCTAAGTTGTTAACTGCCGACTCAAACTAGTATTAGGATGTTTCTTGTTTTCATTATTCAAATTGTATTTTGTTTTAATCAGAAAATTGTGTTGTTCCTGGAGACTTGCCTTCTCGAATCGGGCCAATTGTTGTGTTTGGTTGTTAATCATATTAGAGTATGGTAGTCATGCAGACGTGGATGCTAGCCATGCACACGTGGAGTTCTAGTTAACAGTTATTTGAGAGTATGGTGAACGTGCAGATCAGTTTAATAAGTCTCGAGAATTAGTCTATGAGTCTGTTTATGTGTTTGTTAGTGGGTCCTAGTTTATCTCCTGTTTTGTTTGAGCAATTGTTATCATTGTATGCCTATTTATAGGCAGTTCATGTGTTGAATAAGATTATCACGTTCACAAAGTTCCTTTGCATATCACTTGTTTACTTCAGGTGGTATCAGAGCGAATCGAATCCACAAGAAAAGAGGGAGTGCGGTGAGTGAGTGATCAATTATGTCTGGAGAAGGAAGTTCATCATAAGGGTTTGTCATCCCTAAGTTTGATGGTGATTATGATCATTGGAGCATGGTCATGGGTTCTGGCCGGCTGTCGAAGTAGGTTACGTTGAACCTAAGGAAGGAGATCAAATCTCAGATGCCAGAAAGAAAGACCTTGCTGAGATGAAGTTGATGGATCTAAAGGCCATGAATTATTTTTTCTACTCAATTGATAAGAGTATCTTATGCACGATCAAGGAGAAGCAGACGGCAAAGCAGTTGTGGAATGCCATGAAGACGAAGTACAAAGGCAATGATCGTGTCAAAAGAGCCCAGTTGCAGAGGTTGAGGAGACAGTTCGAGACTCTTGAGATGAAGACCGGCGAGTCAGTTGAAGCATACTTTGGCAGGGTGATGTCTGTGTCAAATGAAATGAGGAATTATGGTGAAGACATGACTGAGGTCAAGATAGTAGAGAAGATCCTCCAAACCTTGACACCAAACTTTAACTTTATAGTGTGTTCTATCGAGGAAGCCAAAGATCTGGATTCATTTACTATTGATGAACTGCAAAGTTCATTACTAGTTCATGAACAAAAACTCACCAAACAAGATGGAGATGAGCATGCACTGAAAGTTGATAAGCATAGCTATGGACGTGGGTACAGTAGAGGAAGAGGAGGTTCATTCAAAGGACGAGGTAGAGGCAGGAGTAGAGGAAGGTCTAACTTCGACAAGTCTCAGGTGGAATGCTACAAATGCCATCAAATGGGACATTTTCAATTTGAATGTCCCCAAGATGACAAAGCCGCCAACTATGCAGAATTTGATGAAAATGAAGAGCTCGTGTTGATGGCCAAGGTTGATGAATCTGAGAGTACAAACACAGGTTACTGGTTTCTTGACTCTGCTTGCTCTAATCACATGACACGTATGAAAAACTGGTTCACCAAGTTAGATGAAAAGTTCAAACATACTGTGAAGTTGGGGAATGGGCTAAGACTCGAAGTATGTGGTATTGGAGATGTAGCTTTCCAAATAGATGGGCTGAAGCAAGTATTCACCAATGTCTATTACATACCTAGCTTAACTTCAAACCTGTTAAGCTTGGGTCAGTTGCAAGAAAGAAACACTAAAGTTGTGATAGAACATGGAATATGTCACGTGTACCACAAGAGCAGAGGGTTGATCATGAAATCAATTATGGCCAAGAATAGAATGTTCATTGTGTATGGGCATCAAGAGAAAGCAGAAGGAAGATGTATGTAGATTGTAGATGACAACAACACCACCATGTGGCACAAAAGGCTGGGGCGTGTTCATCACAAGGCTTTACGGATGATGCAGTATCAAAATATGGTGAAGGGGCTACCAAAGGTGTGTGGAAAAGCCCAGGTGTGTGAAACATGTAACATAGGGAAACAAAGCAGGATTGCCACTCCAAAGAAGTCATCTTGGAGATCAAGCCAGAGACTAGAGCTTGTGCATACGGACCTGTGTGGTCCAATTACACCAGTTTCCCCTAGTGGAAAAAGGTATGTTCTAGTCTTCACTGATGATTTCACTAGAAAGACTTGGGTGTATTTGTTGGGAAACAAAGGGTAGAGCTTTGAACATTTTAAGAGGTTTAAGGCTTTAGTAGAAAATAAAACCAGCACTACTATTAAAGCATTAAGAAGTGATAGGGGGGAGAGTTCACATCACAACAATTTAATGACTATTGTGACACTCATGGGATAAAAAGACAATTGACTACTGCATACATCCCACAACAAAATGGGGTGGCAGAAAGAAGAAATAGGACTTTAATGAACATGGTTAGGTGTTTGGTTCGGAATCTGAACCAACCATGGCCGCATATTGATCGGATGAAATATTGGTTTCTAAGGAAGGTTCATTTGGGCAAAACACAAATTGAATCAAGGTGGTGGTAAGTGTTATCATCTACAAACTTAAATGTCATTGTCTTAATAAACAAACAGTTTATTACAACAACATTTACATGCAGGTAAAGGCACCTAGGCACGTCCAGCAATATGCAACAGCTTTTGTGACACACCAAGTGAAGCCGCGCGCTATCTTTTGTGATATATATGTATTGCACTCAACTGTGTGACAGACTACTAAGGCCACATAAGATTGCAATTCGGCTCAATCACATTATCTTTTGTAACAAGTATTGTAATCAACTATCTAACAATCTACTTGGCCACACATGTTACTACGCCACATAGTACCCTCTTTTGTAGCACAATTTCCTCGAACCGCTGCGAAGTGCGGGTGAAGAACTAGTTTTAATTAAAACCCATAGTTTATTTTTATTAAACTAAAGCAAAATATTATAGGACATTATTTTGGGTTGGGATGTGACCTTGTTTAGATTTTTCAAATTTTCTCCTTTTCATATGGTAACCCAACCCACATATATGGTCACAAATGAGGTATGGGTTTACAAAATAGCAAATACCATAAAAAGTTAATTTTTTCATAAAAGTAACTTAATAATTTTTTATTCATAAAAAGCCACGTATTTTTATTTTCTTATCTGAGAAGCTTCTCAATAATTTTTTAAAAATATAAGTCAATTCACATGTTAAATTTGAACAAAATTATGAAAAAGTTTCCTAATACAACTTGGAATCGGTGCATTCGGTTTTATACAAACTGAAAAGACATTCTTTTGCGTAACTTGTGTCACGTGGTAAATAGTTGTTTAAATTTTTTAAATTTTTATCTCAGTTCTTTTGTTTTTACATATGAATATTATAAGTTCTGCAAGAAAATAAAAGGTACACATAAATAAAATAATCAAATGCATCGACTTCAAATTTTTCAAAAAGAATTTTGCACTTCTGTACAATTTAAACATGTGAATGGACTTTAATGTTTAGGGGATTGTTGAGAGACGGAGAGAAAGACATGAAGTATGTAGATTTATGCAATGTTTTGAAAACCGGACCGGACCGGCCGGTCCGACTGGTTCGACCGGGAACCGGACTTCAATCCGGTCCTGTTCGGTGTTTAAAACCGGTTTAACAGTGAACCGGTGGTCGAACCGGTCGAACCGGCGATCGGACCGGTAACCGGACCGGTTGAACCGGTCGAACCGGCGGTCGGACCGGTAACCCGGACCGGTTGAACCGGCTTTTTTATAAAATTTTTTATTTTTTTGTAATTTTTACATAAATACGGTCCGGTTCTTATATACGGTCAGACCGGTTGAACCGGTCCGACCAGTGAACCGGTAAGGCGTTCGGTTCACTGTCCGGTCCGGTTTTAAAAGCATTGGATTTATGTGTGCAAATAGCTAGTGAGAGACTACTATGAGAAATAAAAAAAAAGTATGTTGGTTTTTGTGGTATTTTTCTTTTATAAAATAAATCTTAAACCACCCTTTAGATCATTATAATTAGAGGTGGGCATAAAAACCGGGTACGAAACCGGTTTTAGGTTTTCAATTTTTAGCGAATCCGACCCGGTTGTATCCAGTTTTTCTGTTTTTTGCCCTTTTTTGAAAAATAGTTGTTTTTAACGGCTATATAGCTGTTGGAATCAAAATTTGACCCCCTTTTTTGTATTTTAGCTTTACAACTTAGTATAAATAGGTGTGGGTTGATTGGTTGAGGACCCAAGTGCCAAACATAAAAACATACGCAAAAAGCATAAAAATACTCTCGTTTTATTCTTGTTGTGCACTTCCACTCTTGTTATACACTTTCGCTCTCCTTGTACACATAATGGCTCACTCAAAATCTTCCATTGGTCAAGGTTCGTCCATCGCTCCATCCGTTGTTCGGGGTTCTTGCACAAAATCGTAACATGGATGTTTGGTTGCATATGGTTGAGTTGAATGACGGGTCTGTAAAGGCTCATTGCTAGTTTTGTAGAGCTTTGCTTGCCAAAGATTAAAAAACAACTTTAAGAAAGCACATTGCCTATCACTAAAGACTGGGAGTTTGATGTTCAACCTTCTATTGTCCTTAAACATCGCTGGGTTCTCGAGGCAGGTCATAAAGTGTCAGAACTTCTTCTTGCTTGGCAGCATCGACCACAAGAGGAAGCTACCTGGGAATCTTATGATTTATTAAGGAACAATTACCTTTCTTTCGACTTGAGGACAAGTCGTTTTACCAGGAGGGTAGTAATGATGCGACACTGGTGTTAGTGTATTCACGTAGAAGAGCTAAACGGGTTGACTCAGGGTACAAATGGTACAGATCGTGGAGCACTGGAGCTGCTATTTGGGTTTGACCCATTCTTGCCACACTTTCTCTAATTTCTAGGCATGCTTCAATTAGTGGGGTAGTGGAGCGGTGCTAAGTTGTTAACTGCCGACTCAAACTAGTATTAGGATGTTTCTTGTTTTCATTATTCAGATTGTATTTTGTTTTAATCAAAAAATTGTGTTGTTCCTGGAGACTTGCCCTCTCGAATCGGGCCGATTGTTTTGTTTGGTTGTTAATCAAATCATCCTATTACTCTGTTTCTATCATTTTGGTTCCATTGTCAGGAAAGACGATGGCGCCTCAGACCCGGAGTAATGCGGACGGCAGCAGCACCAACCCTGATCCCGTAGCGGTTCAATTAGCAGCAATCGCTGCAAAACTGGAAGCTATGGATACATTACAACGTGACGTTGCAGCACTCAAATCGCAGGTACAAGCCAAAGAGAAATTCAGTGGAGGTTCAGGAAAGTTCGAGGAAGGGGAATCATCATGGAATCATGGTCGCAACCGACCGCACAACAAAATTAACTTCTCAACATTCAGTGACGGTGATCCGCGGGGACGGATTCTCAAAGCAGAAAAGTACTTCCGCTATTATGGCATCCCGGAGGAGGAAAAAGTAGACGTCGCTTCGATGCACTTAGAAGGCGATGCTCTTGATCTGTATTCTTGGCTTTCAACAGATCAAAGTATAGAATTTTGGGAGGAATTAGTCAGAGTTCTTCAAAAAAATTTTGGGCCTGCAGAGTTTCAAAACCACGATGAGCATCTTTGTAGTATTCGCCAAACCGGTTCCGTGTTGGAGTACCGACAGGAATTTGCTAAGCGACCATCCACTGTCACGAATTGGCCGGATCATTGCCTGCTCGGAGTTTTCTTAAATGGGCTGAAGGAAGAACTTAAGGTTGATGTCCGTCTCCATAAACCCAGAACGGTTTATAAGGCTATGAGCATCGCACACGAGTATGAATCCAAAACGGTCCACACTCGTACCAGAAAGAATTCTTCATGGTCAACAACCCCAAAAAACACCCAACCTGACTTAAAACCCACTACCTCTAACCCAACAGCATCAACTGCCTAAACCAAACCCCATCTTCGTATCAGTTATACTGAAAAACAAGCTCGATTTTTACGTGGGGAATGTTTTAGATATGGAGACAAATATGGCCCTGGCCATCGCTGTAAGTGAGGAACTTTTAAGTTATTGGAGTGTGATGATGAAGAGAAACCTTCACTGAACGTGGATAATGAGCAACAACCACCGGATGACTTAGCCGAGATTAGTTTACACGCTATTTTGGGTGTTTCATACCACGACGATGAAGTTGCATGGTACAATCAATTCCACTGAGGTTCTTATATTAATTGATAGTGGTTCTACCCACAATTTTATATCTGATACTCTTATGCATGAGCTTAACCTTACAACGCAGCTGGTCACTCCTTTTGGAGTCCAAATTGGCAACAGCGACATCATTCGATGTAGTTGTGTGTGCAGGGAAGTTTCACTCAAGTTATCCGAATTAAAGGTCACTCAAGATTTCTACCCATTTTCGATTGGTGGAGCCGATGTGGTGTTGGGTATTCAATGGTTAGCTTCACTAAACACGGTGCAAGCCAACTGGAATGAGATGTTCCTCATCTTTACTATTGATGGCCAAAAGTATAAGCTGCAAGGGGTAGCTTCCGGACCCCAAAAATCTGCTTCTTTTCAATACTTAGCTGCTGAAACCGATCAGCCACCAACTTTTCCCTCTTGTTTACAGCTGTTCTTAACTGAATTTCAGGCTGTCTTTGAAGAGCCCAAGTCACTACCTCCTTTTCGATCTCACTACCATTCTATTCCACTAATTCCCAACTCCACTCCTCCAAATATCCGCCCATATCGTTACCCTCATTCCCAAAAGACTGAAATCGAAAAGCAAGTACAACAACCTTTGTCTTCCGGTTTCATACAGCCGAGTACAAGCCCCTTTTCTAGTCCTGTATTACTGGTGCGCAAAAAGGATAACACATGGAGAATGTGCATTGATTACCGGGCTCTCAATAAGATCACAGTTGCTGATAAGTATCCTATACCCAACATAGACAAGCTGCTCGATGAGCTTTTCGGTGCTATGGTATTTTCCAAGTTGGATCTTCGTTCCGGGTATTATCAAATTCAGGTGAATCTACCCGATATCGAGAAGACCGCATTTCGAACCCATTCGGGTCACTATGAGTTTAAAGTCATGCCATTCGGGCTCACTAATTCCCCCTCTTCCTTTCAAGCTGTCATGAACGACTTGTTTCGGCCCTACCTACGTCGTTTCATCTTGGTGTTCTTCGATGATATTTTAATCTATAGCTCTTCTATGCAGCAGCACATTGAGCACTTGCGAGTAGCATTGGATACTCTTAGTAAACATCTTTTTTTTGCTAAGCTCACAACATGTTGTTTTGGACAGCCTCAAGTGTTATTTCTTGGTCATGTTATTAGTTCGGCGGGAGTTCAAATGGATCAAGATAAGGTGTGTGCCATCCAATCTTGGCCCATTCCAACTAATGTGCATGAAGTTCATGGGTTTTTGGGCCTTACCGGGTACTATCGGAGATTTATTAAGAACTATGGTATCATCGTAAGACCACTCACAGCCCTCACCAAAAAGGATGGATTTTTATGGACTGAAGAAGCCTTGTTAGCATTTATTGCCCTTAAACAGGCTATGATTTCAGCCCCAGTTCTTCGATAACCTGATTTCTCCAAGCCGTTTACTATTGAGTGTGATGCTTCATCAGAAAGAGTGGGAGCTATTCTTACTCAAGAATCTCACCCGGTAGCCTATTTTAGCAAGGGGTTATCTTTCTCTAATAGGCTCAAGTCAGCTTATGATCGCGAGTTATTGGCCCTTGTTTTAGCAGTGCAGAAATAGAGCCATTATCTGCTGGGACATCATTTTTTTATTCAAACCGACCACTTCACTCTGAAGTACTTATTGGAACAGCGCATCACGACTACCGAGCAGCAAAGGTTACTCTTAAAGTTGATGCCTTATGAGTTTTCCATTGTTCATCGCGCTAGAAAGGAGAATAGAGGAGCTGATGCTCTTTCTAGAAGACCTCAACTGTTTAGTTTGGTGTTACCACATTGTGTTGACATAAAAGCTCACTCTTAAAGTTGATGCCTTATGAGTTTTCCATTGTTAATCGCGTTGGAAAGGAGAATAGAGGAGCTGATGCTCTTTCTAGAAGACCTCAACTGTTTAGTTTGGTGTTACCACATTGTGTTGACATAAAAGCTCTTGAAGCAGGGCTTCACCATGATTAGTTTACTTAAAATCTGATGGATAACTTGCAACAGGACCCTTCTTCTTGCCCAGGGTATTCTTTTACAGGCACTCTGTTGTTGTATAAAGGCCGAGTGGTTGTGCCTGATGTACCGTTGCTCAAGGAGGTCATTTTATTTGAAGCACATTCGACCCCTATGGCGGGTCATGGTAGTTTCCTGAAAACCCTGAAACGCCTTCAGTCCCTTTACTTCTGGCCGCGTATGAAGCAAGATGTGCGTCTCTATGTTCAGCATTGTTTAGTCTGTCAGCAACAGAAATACGAGGTTGTGTCGCCAGATGGATTAATTCATTTACCTATTCCCAAGCAAATCTAGAAAGATATTTCAATGGATTTCATCGTTGGTTTACCACCATCCAACCGATTTGACACTATCCTAGTTGTGGTTGACAGGTTGAGCAAATATGCTCATTTTATTCCACTTTCCCACCCTTTTACTGCCAAAGGGGTGGCTGCTATCTTTTGCAAAGAGATTGTACGGCTGCATGGGTTCCCTCGTTCAATTGTATCTGATCGTGATGTTATTTTTTGGAGCAATTTTTGCTAGGAACTTTTCCAATTGAGCCAAACTAAACTGAAGTTAAGTACAAGCTACTTTCCACAAACTGACGGACAAACGGAGGTGGTCAATCGTTGTGTGGAAGCTTATCTTCGTTGTTTTGCATATGAGCAGCCACATAAGTGGAGTTCTTTTCTTTCGTGGGCGGAGTATTCCTACTACACGGGCTATCACTCTGCTACAGGAACTTCACCTTTTGCTGCTGTTTATGGTCGGGATCCTCCCCTATTGGTTCCTTATGTGCTGGGTGAGACTGCAAATGCTGAACTGGAAACTCAACTGCTTACCCGAGATGATATGCTGAAGTTGTTACAGGCCAACTTGCTGAAAGCTCAATCCCGGATGAAGTCCCAAGCTGATTTAAGGCGTCGTGATGTGTCTTATGAGGTGGGTGATCTGGTGTTTCTGAAGATTCAACCATATTGACAGCGTAGTTTGGCTAAGCGTCGTTATAAAAAGCTTTCTCCTCGTTTTTTGGGCCTTTCAGTATTTTACGCAGGGTTGGGGCGGTGGCCTATGAGTTGGAATTGCCTCCCACGTCTCGCGTTCACCCTGTCTTTCATGTTTCAATGCTCAAACCAGCCCGGGGTCATTCTTTGGTTACTCCTATTCTGCCATTGCCTATCACTAAAGACTGGGAGTTTGATGTTCAACCTTCTGTTGTCCTTAAACATCGCAAGGTTCTCGAGACAGGTCATAAAGTGTTGGAACTTCTTGTTGCTTGGCAGCATCGACCACAAGAGGAAGCTACCTGGGAATCTTATGATTTATTTAAGGAACAATTTCCTTTCTTTCGACTTGAGGACAAGTCATTTTACCAGGAGGGTAGTAATGATGCGACACCGGTGTTAGTGTATTCACGTAGAAGAGCTAAACGGGTTGACTCGGGTACAAATGGTACAGATCGTGGAGCACTGGAGCTGCTATTTGGGTTTGACCCATTCTTGCCACACTTTCTCTAATTCCTAGGCATGCTTCAATTAGTGGGGTAGTGGAGCGGTGCTAAGTTGTTAACTGCCGACTCAAACTAGTATTAGGATGTTTCTTGTTTTCATTATTCAGATTGTATTTTGTTTTAATCAGAAAATTGTGTTGTTCCTGGAGACTTGCCCTCTCGAATCGAGCCGATTGTTTTGTTTGGTTGTTAATCAAATCATCCTATTACTCTGTTTCTATCAGCTTCTCAATAATTGTTTTAAAAATATAAGTCAATTCACATGTTAAATTTGAACAAAATTATGAAAAAGTTTCCTAATACAACTTGGAATCGGTGCATTCGGTTTTATACAAACTGAAAAGACATTCTTTTGCGTAACTTGTGTCACGTGGTAAATAGTTGTTTAAATTTTTTTAATTTTTATCTCAATTCTTTTGTTTTTACATATGAATATTATAAGTTGTGCAAGAAAATAAAAGGTACACATAAATAAAACAACCAAATGCACCGACTTCAAATTTTTCAAAAAGAATTTTGCACTTCTGTACAATTTAAACATGTGAATGGACTTTAATGTTTAGGGGATTGTTGAGAGACAGAGAGAAAGACATGAAGTATGTAGATTTATGCAATGTTTTGAAAACCGGACCGGGAAATAAAGCTATTGAGTCACACAATGAAATTATGGGAAAGAGTTATTGACACGAGAATTAGACGGGAAACACAGATAGCGTCAAACCAATTTGGATTTATGCCAGGACGCTTTACAACAGAAGCAATACACGCCATAAGGAGGTTAATGGAGAAATACAGAGAAAAGAAAAGGGACCTCCACATGGTATTCATGGACCTAGAAAAGGCCTATGACAGTATTCCGCGCCAACTAATTTGGGATAGTCTACAACTTAGAAGGGTTCCAAAGAGGTATATCAAAATAATCAAGGATATGTATCATGGGGCAAAAACGTGTGTGTGAGCCCCGATCGGAGACATAGACTCATTCACAGTGGAAGTGGGGCTCCACCAAGGATCGGTATTGAGCCCATTTCTCTTCACAGTAGTGTTGGATGAGATGACCAAGTCTATACAGCAGCCAGTTCCGTGGTGCATGCTCTTTGCGGATGATATTGTCTTAATATCGGAATCTAAAATGGTGCTTAACGACAGGCTTGAACAGTGGAGAGCAGCACTAGAGCGCAAAGGTTTAAGGATAAGTCGCTCTAAGACAGAATACATGCATTGTAACTTTAGTGGTGAGGCGGAAGAGGACACCCAAATCAGTATTCAGGGTATGGAGGTCCCACAAACGTCTAGGTTCAAATACCTGGGCTCGTACCTGCAGGAAGACGGAGAAATACACAGTGATGTAGCGCACCGCGTTCAAGCGGGATGGTGCAAGTGGAGAGCAGCATCAGGGATACTATGTGATAAGAGGTTTCCAGCAAAACTAAAGGGAAAACTATACCGAGTGGCAGTACGTCCAGCTATGTTATATGGAACAGACTGCTGGGCCATAAAGAAATCGTACGAGAAACAAATAGAGGTAGCGGAAATGCGAATGCTGAGGTGGATGTGTGGTCACACAAGAATGGATCGGATAAGAAACGAAGTGTTTCGACAGAAGCTACAAATGGCTCGTATCGCAGATAAAATACGAGAGGGAAGATTAAGATGGTTTGGGCATGTTAAGAGGAGACCAATGGCGGCACCAGTTAGAGCAGCAGAGAACATTATCTTAGAGGGTAGGAGAAGCAGAGGAAGACCTAGATTGACTTGGGATGAGGTAATTAGGCGAGATATGATACACTTGCACCTCTCTGAGCACATGATCGAGGATAGGAGTGAGTGGAGGCGTAGCATTAAAATTAAGGACTTTTAGCTCGACCAATAGGCAGGAAGGGTATTTGAAGTCTGGTTGCGGGGCCTGATGTCTAAGTAGTCCATATCTGCCCTTTAACGGTGATTTTTCCTGCTCCTATGATATATGTATGCTATGTGTCGTATGATTTATTGTATACTGTATGCTATGTGTCGTATGATTTACTTGAAGGATGTATTGCAATCGGTATGGCTTTTTGTATACTATGTGCTGTAGGATTTATTGTATGTTGTATGCTATGTGTGGTAGGATTTCTTGTATAAGGTATGCCATGTGTCTTTTTTTCAGTATGGCTTTTGCTATCGAGCCGGGGGTCTCTTTGGAAGCGGTCTCTCTACCTAACAAGATAGAGGAAAGACTCGCCTACACCTACCCTCCCCAGACCCTGCTCTTGAGTGGGATATATTGGGTTTGTTTGTTTGTTTGTTTGAAAGCCGGACCGGACCGGCCGGTCCGACTGGTTCGACCGGGAACCGGACTTCAATGTGGTCCGGTTCGGTGTTCAAAACCGGTTTAACAGTGAACCGGTGGTCAGACCGGTTGAACCGGTCGAACCGGCGATCGGACCGGTTGAACCGGTCGAACCGGCTGTCGGACCGGTAACCCGGACCGGTAACCCGGACAGGTTGAACCGGCTTTTTTATAACATTTTTTATTTTTTTGTAATTTTTATATAAATACGGTCTGGTTCTTATATACGGTCCCGACCGGTTGAACCGGTCCGACCAGTGAACCGGTAAGGCGTCCGGTTCACTGTCCGGTCCGGTTTTAAAAACATTGAATTTATGTGTGCAAATAGCTAGTGAGAGACTATTATGAGAAATAACAAAAAAGTATGTTGATTTTTGTGGTATTTTTGTTTTATAAAATAAATCTTAAACCTTCCTTTAGATCATTATAATTAGAGGTGGGCATAAAAACCGTGTACGAAACCGGTTTTAGGTTTTCAATTTTTAGCGAATCCGACCCGGTTGTATCCAGTTTTTCTGTTTTTTGCCCTTTTTTGAAAAATAGTTGTTTTTAACGGCTATATAGCTGATGGAATCAAAATTTGACCCCCTTTTTTGTATTTTAGCTTTACAACTTAGTATAAATAGGTGTGGGTTGATTGGTTGAGGACCCAAGTGCCAAACATAAAAACATACGCAAAAAGCATAAAAATACTCTCGTTTTATTCTTGTTGTGCACTTCCACACTTGTTATACACTTTCACTCTCCTTGTGCACATAATGGCTCACTCAAAATCTTCCATTGGTCAAGGTTCGTCCACCGCTCCAATCGTTGTTCGGGTTCTTGCACAAAATCGTAACATGGATGTTTGGTTGGATATGGTTGAGTTGAATGACGGGTCTGTAAAGGCTCATTGCTAGTTTTGTAGTGCTTTGCTAGCCAAAGATTAAAAAACGACTTTAAGAAAGCAAATTAGCAAAATGTTTTGCAAATTGTTAAAAAGTAATCCGGATTCACATGAAATACAATTGGATAGAGACAGTGGAATCTTTCATTACCACATTAATACGATTCGAGATCGAATGACGAAGTTCGTGATTCAAGAAGCTTTGCCTTTTGATTACTTCGACAATCCTCGGTTAACCAACTTGATTCGTGAGACGCTTCAACCTCGTTACATCCTCGTAAGTCGTACTATACACTTAGACGTTATTGTTTAAAATTATGGAAAAAAGCAAAAAATGATTTAATTGTATTTTTTTAAAAGTAAAATACCGGTGTAAACTTAACTAGTGATGTTTGGTCCCAATTCATGGAAAATGATGAAACGTACGATTACATTTGATATTTTATCGTATCCGCATACCGGAGAATTTTTGTTTCACTTTTTGGATAATGTAATAAATACTTTTAATTTACAAGATAAATTGTTTTCAATTGCATTTGGTAACGCCTCAAACAACATACCCACGGTTGAAAAATTAAAATCAAAATGTATTCCGATTTGCAATGATGATTTTTTCCATACTTGTTATGTTACATGTATTATTAATTTAGTAGTGCAAGACGGGCTAGCTGTGGAATTTGTTGATAACTTTATTAAACCTTTTAAATTTATGTTACATGATGTTTTTAAAAAAATTAGAAAAAAAATCAAGATTATAAACAACTTTGTAAAGATATGAATTCTAGATATTTAGGTCCTAATTGCGATATATCTACTTGGTGGTATTCGACTTGTCACATGTTTGATTGTGCTTTAAAACAACAAACGGATTTTGAAAGCTTTTCATAATAATATTTTGGATAATGATGGAACCGACCCATTTTCGATATGGATTGGAACAATGTTCAACATCTCACCAAATTTCTTGGCGTGTTTAAAAACTCAAGTACAAAATTATCGGGAGTTTATTATCCCACTAGTTATTTGGTGATTTTAGAATTATATCTATTAGCTTTGAATTTTAAAAATTTTAAAGAAAAAAATTACATGTTTACACAAATGATAGAACCCATAAAAGAAAACTTTAAAAAACATTTCAAAAGTTACCACCTGTTTATACTTGTGCCGCCACTTTAAATTCATTTTTAAATGTTGTGGATGTTGAATGTTTGAAAGACGTGATAAATAATAATTTGGATTTGCATGACGAAAACCTTAAATTTTCAACTAAAGCAAAATAAAATTTTAATTAAAGTTTAATGTAAACATGAACACACCAAGAGAATCAACCTCAAATGGTAGTAGCTTGCTTGAAGCTCCGGTTTTGACTCTGTTGAATGCTGTTCAAGATGTGACGGCTAAACGACAAAGGGCTAACACCCTAACAAGTGAGCTCGGGTTTTCATTATGTTGAATCAGATTTTATTTTCACTATGACTACCAAAGATTATCGTGCATTTTATATTTTGACTTGGTGGAAAGGAAATAAATCCCAATTTTCGATTCTTTTCATTATGGCCTATGATTTACTATCCGGCAAAGCTTGTACGGTAGCTTTGGAATCTGTTTTTTCTATTAGAAGCAGAGTTATATCATTACAGAGAACATTACTTCAAAAGCAGTGGAGATGTGCATTTTTCTAAAGGATCATTTAAATACGATAAATCGTATACGAGACCAAACAAGCCTTGAAAACGAAATAACACTCGAAGCAAAAGTACATGATGAAGAGGTAGAAGAAAGAGTATCTTTTGGCATATGCGAAGAAGAACTAGCGTTTGAAGAAGCATGTCGTAGAAAATAAACCTTAGACGATGACTTAAATAAAAGTTTTATGTTATTTCTTATTGATTAATTTATGCTTTTTTAAGTTTATTTAATAAATAAATGATGAATTTTATGTTTATTAAATATTGTTATAGTAGTTATCAATGTTCAAGTTTCCAAACACACACAAGAAAAATAATCTGTATTGAACCCGGGTACGGGTTCGACCCGGACCCTACCCTACCCGGGTATAGCGGCTAGGGTTTTTCATGTTGGTGAACCCAACCCGGGTTCATACCTGATTTCACCTAGACCCGTGTAGAAAAACCCGGTTGGGGCGAACCTAGTTTGTACCCGGTTTCGGGTTGGGCCTAAAACCAGAAATGCCCACCTTTAACTATAGCGAGCCATTTAAGATGAATTTCAGTGTGACTTGGCTGTCAACATATTTTAACTCGGCCCAAATTAATCTTATCTTTAGTTCCATGATTTGAAATCGACAAGAATATTTAGAACAGTATTGCATTCAATTAACAAAAGGTGATCTTTTGTAAGTTGCAACCAAAAGATAAAGTTGTAACATGGCTAAAAAATAGCGGCATGCCTAAAAATATCAACATGGTAATTTATGTAGCGGGATATTTGTAACGCGTGTTACGAAGAGGTGCTTCTGTAGTAGAATATTTGTAACGCTGTAGTAATTTACGTTGTGATGTAACTGCAGGAAGAATGCCACAAAGGTGCATTAAAAAATTTTAAGATATGAAGATAAACAGTGACACCTTCTACTAAAAACAAAAACATAAATTAGGTTCAATGATTTATATGTTTATACTTAGATTGAAATATACAATAAAACGTATGATAAAAGTGGTTAAAAATGTTCATATAAGTTTAATTAAAGCTGAGGATGCAAAAGAAATATTATATCAAAACTTTAAAGTATAGAAGTTTTATGATCAAGTTAAAAAAAACACTAAAATTGATAAAAGTATAGTTTAAGCTTAATTAAAGCGGTCCAAGTAATTAAGATGAGATATCCAAGACTTCATTAAATAGGAAGATCTTAGGTTCAAGTATCATCTTTTATGAAAAAAAGAGTTTCACATTGGACCATGTAGTTTCCTTACCTAAGGTGGGGTTCTTTCGGCTTGTAGTCTTAGGTTCGACTGATGGGGATGGACTGATGTACGAGCCTCCAAGGTTCCATACTTGAGTATTAAAGATAAATAGATGAGTTAGTGACTTGCCCGTGATCCAAATAGCCCTTAAAAGATGCTATATGATAATTACACTTGAAAAAGAACTTTATGACCAAAATTCAAAGTGCAAAAATTTAATGATCAATTTATAAGAGGGTTATTGGATTTCAATAATCTCAACTTTCATTTATTGGTAAGGATTAATCTCAAGTCAAGAAATGTTTATAGACACTCTTAACTTTATGCTTATTTTCTTCAAACAATCCCTTACTAACTGAGAGTTAACCCCGGTAGTATTTTTATGTTGTGGACTGCTTATGTGGCCAAAGTACTAAATAGGAGGTTGATCTGCCATCGAATCCGTCAATCTGAAACTTCTGCACCATGAAACCCGTTAATCTCTGCATCCTGAACTGAATCACTTGACTCATTGGAGGTAGATTTCAGGTGACGGTAGAGGCTAGACAATGAAAAAACAGAACTGATGGATGTTGGGTGGTGACTGAGTTGAAAAATGACTCAATTGGCATCATTTCATCAAAGAAAAAAAACTAACGGGGGGTTAACTCTCTGTTAGTAAGAGACTATTGGAGAAAAATAAGGTTGAAGTTGAAAGTGTCCATAAACATTTTCTAAGTTGGGATTAATCTTGAACTATAGATGAAAGTTAGGATTATTAAAATCCAATAACCCTTTACAAAATATAAAAACTATACCATTTACCATCCGTACTAATTAATAGTAACTAGATTTCTTGCCCGTCGCACGTTGCCGCGACATTGTACGCGGCGTGATAAAGTATAGATTACAATCGATCCAAGTCGCTTCCAAACTAAGTTTACGTCAATAGGTGAATAAAAACACATTATATTTGACCCAATTCTTTTCCAAACAAAATTTATGTCGAAACATAGACTTACAATCGTTCAAACTCATTTCCAAACTAAATTTACGTTGAAAAGCAGAGTAAATGAAAACGTATTATGTTTGACCTACCCGAGATGCTTTCATACAAAACTAATGTCAAAACGTAAGCGTATATAAAGTTAAGCACAGTAATATTTAATATTTGAGCCGAGTATCTTTGGGTTAAGGGTCAAGCTGTGTTTTAAATTGTAAAGAATTGTATTTGACAAAACTAAAAAAAATGAAAAAGTGAAAATTTTTTTAGCTCCTCTATGATTCGAACCCAACTCTTTTATTTAAAAGAAAAAAGAACAAACAACTAAACCAAGAAGCAAAACAAACAACTAAACCAAGAAGCAAGTTATGATTCAAAGTTGCAAAGTATTCTATATAATAACATTTGAGATAGAGTAAAAAAAAAGAATCCAACCTACCCTTATAATCGTGTATTAAGTACTTGCGCGTTGCGGCGGCAGCGTTGTATCAAAAATAGGTTTGACGTCAAAACGTTAATAAAAATAAGTATGCTGATTCTTCATGTGTTACGACTTGTTTTACACATCACGTCATGAACATGACTTAGTTCTCGTGTATTGTCATGTAAATATGACTCGATATTGATTAAAGTAAAGACATGTATTGGCATGCATTTATGTTAATAAAATATATATATTTAAACTAAAAATGTTAAAAACCGACACTGAAACAATAAATTTGTTAAAGAAATCAGTAACATAGAAAATAAAATAATTTACAAAAACAAATATTAAAAAAATAAAGGCTAAACAATAAAAAAAAGCTCATAAAATTTGATCCCGGGTTGATTACTCAAAGAGATAAAAATCTAACAACTACACAAAAAGCAAGTAAATCGTCTTAATTCACTCAATATTAATGTATACCAAACTTGCTTTTTAAGTATATAGCAATATAATATAATGCTAATCTATAGACTCTAATAAAACAAGGTTTTTGAAGCCACATATCATTCTTTTAAATCATCAATTTGATACGTGGCACACTCTTACACCATCTTTATTTTTAGTTTTTTGATATATTAAATGCTTATCATACTAGACATTTAATTTAAATATACTACCATACTTACATACTAATTTAAATTATAATTTATGACTTCCATTTAACCTTTTATATTATGTCATAAAAATTTCATTTAACCATATTTAATTCAACTCCTATGGTATTATTCCTCAAATTTCATTTAACCTTTATATTATGTGTTAAGAATTTATAAGTTTTTCTCTGTTACTGTATTGCTTTTTAAAATAAACTACTTTAATTTATTGGATTCTTATTTTATGAAATTTTTTATTCACCAATTTTAAGTTCTTACTGTATAATTAATTGATCCAATTATAATATATTTATCAAATTATCAAAGTATCAAATATTTAAGGACTATATAGTATCTAACATTAGTCTGATAAGTTATCTATTATATATTAAATTGCATTTAAACTTATTTTTGTCAACTTGCAATCACTACTATCTGTATATTTCTCTAGAAATTACAATGCTTTCTAATTAAAACTCCTTTAATTTAGTAGATTTTTATTTTATTAAATTTTTGACTCATCAAAATTGGTTTTCGAATGTAAAATTAATTAATCTAATTATAATATATATATATATCAAATTATTAAAGTATCATATATTTAAGGACTATATAGTATGTAATATTACTCGGATATATTATTAATTGATCCAATTATAATATATTTATCAATTATTAGATTCAATTAATTCAAATTGTTTCATTTTATTTTTATTAATAAGTGTACAATTACGTATCATATGGGATGCACTTTCCATAATTGTGTATTTCACAAATACTATAAATTAATACTACATTCTTTGTAAAATTTATATTCGACTTACATTTCCAACTATCAAACAAGTTATGATGTTTTTAAATTCTATCAAATACAAAACTATGTTCATTTCATAAGTGTTAACTTTATAATTATTTCTCACTTTTTCAAAATTTTGCAGTATAATGACATCTAGGAGTATCACATTGTTTAACGACCTAAGTGTTTTACAGGAAGAGTATACCATAAAGGTTCAAATTATCAGGATTTGAACTAGACAACTATTCAAGGATCCAAGAAAAGTTTACTATTTTAAAATGATTATAATTTATGAAAATGTATTCCCACAATCTCACTCTTTCTACTTTTAATTTTCCGTATTAAAAGCAATTCACCATTTATATGTTTAAAATTTTCTCTTCATTTCATCTTATTTATGAGGTTCAAGATTGGAGGCTACTGTTGCTGTTATAGATCCAAACACTGATCCTGGTCAACAAAACGGTAAAGATGAAATAAAAGAATACTAAGATTGTAGATATATTTTAGCTTGTGAGGCTTCATGAAGAATTTTCGGTTTTGATGTGCATTACCGTTATTCATCGGTTATCAGGTTGCCTTTTCATTTGGCAAACCAATAGCAAATCATTTATGGTGTTGATGATGTTATGAACAACGCACTAAGTAAACCGTATGTTGCCTCTATAATGTTTTTATCTTGGATGTTTTATTTATATTTATTTAATTATAATAATTATATTTATTTCATAACACAATTTACCATTTCTTAAATTTATTGAATGTGAAACTAATTACTCACAATTTCTATGTATAAATTCCAGCTTTGTCTCTAACAAACAATCAAATTAAAAATTTAACGTTGTATGAGATTGAAAAATAGAATAGTTTGACACTTAAGTCATTTACAAGTATGCCTTACCCGGATAATGATTGTTTGTCTTCTTCAAATAATCGTTTAATTAGCAAGGAGTTATTGTATGATGTAGCAAACGAGATGTCTGAATTTGAAAATCTTCGGGATTCTTTAATGGATGAACAACAATTAGGTTTTAGTGAAATCATGTCTGCTTTTAAGTTAATAAAGGAGATTGTTTCATTTATGGATATGACAAAACTGGTAAAACCTTTTTATAGAAGACGTTGAACGCAAAAACAAGGTCTAAAGGTGATATTGTATTAAATGTAGCATTCAGTGAAATAGGATCTTTGTTGCTTACCGGAGGTCATACTCCACACTCACGTTCCATATTCCATTAAATGTAAACAACGATTATGTTTGTCATATAAAACAAAACAGTGAAGTTGCTCATTGTAAGGCCCCGTACCCGGGACACTTACAGCTGGTCAATCATCACACATAAAACGTATAATTGCATTAACTTAAATAAAACATACAGCGGAAACTTTTAAATCAATCGCTTCATTTCCTTTAAAAAACACATTTGCAAAATAATACAACAGTCATTACAAACATAGTTTGTTCGCATTACAATGCAAAAGCGTTAAACAAAAGAATGCCATCCAAAAGAGCTGAGTAGCCGTCCCGTGCCATCCTCAGCAACGTTACCTGCCAACTGGAAACACATAAAAAGTCAGCGTTGCTGAGTGAGTTTTAGTTTTATAATAAAACATACTTTTCTTTCGTTAAAACCGTTCTTTACTTACATGCGATCACACATCATACGTACCCATAGATAATATCATTATTATCTTCATTATTCATTTGTTAACTTTCATCCATTTGACGTATATCGTTAACATTCACATTCGTTACTTTTGTTCACATTCATTCATAAATTCTTACTTTCATTCGTACGTTCCGTACATTCATTCGCACATTCATTACATTCATTCGTACGTTCATTACTTTCAATGACATGTACAATACCCCGAACATTGTGCACGAGGCTGGTTACTAGGCTTGAGGTCTTTCATAGTCCTCGAACATTATGCATGAAGCTGACTCCAGTACCTAGGGCAAATACATTCACCACTTATCTTTTCTCTTTCATTACGGATCAATTCCATATGCTATACCCCGAACATTATGCACGAAGCTGGTTACTGGGCCTGAGGTCTTTCATAGACCTCGAACATTGTACACGAAGTTGACTCCAGTACCTAGGGCAAGCGGCAAGGATCCCATACATATGGTCAATCACAAGGATTGGACCCCAGTGTGCATCCTTCTGGGGTAGCTAACCCGCACACTGTTGAGCTAACACCCTTCATTGGGTGTGAACCTCCGTACATTTACTTGCAAGCCTTTTCTTACTTTCATTCATTTGTTCGTTAATGCATGCATTCGTTCATCATGTTCCTCTTTCCTTATCTTCCACTTTACGTTACATAATACTTTTCATTCATTCATAAACATAACGCGTAAAGCCACAGGAAAGATAAACATACATCATAACGAGGAACATCATCATACACAAATAGCATCATCATACAGGGTAACATCATGCATACATAACATACATCATGCATAATCATGCATCATCATCATTATCATGCCCAACATAACTTCTAAGGCCTCAACGGCCATCTTACATGCACTTACGGGAACTTCCACGTCAAAACTTACATTTGCACTTCCCCGAAAGTCAATAATCAAACTATGCATCTCCTCGGGTACACAACCCTATTTGGTCGTATGAGCACCCTTCAGTCGCATGGCCTCCATGCGACTGAACATCATGCGAATGGACCACTGCGAGTGAACTCCAATGCGGATGAACACCCAATCGTGTGAATGGACCCTCATTCGTGTGAGTGAACACTGTGCAGATGGACCTCATGCGGTTGAACACTATGCGAATGAGCACCTATGCGAATGGCCCCTCAGTCGCATGACCCCATGCGACTGGACCCCCAGTCGTGCGACTGAACCTCAGTCGTGTGAATAAAATCCGATCGCACCTCAATCGGCCGAATGGCCTCCAGTCAGTCGCCTAGCCCTAGCTAATGCAGAATGCAGTTCATCCCGAACCCAATCTGCCATTTTCGACCTCCAAGCTCATCCAAACCCACTTTAAGCCCAAATCAACCATCCTAAACCTTAGGAATGCATACTACAACACCATTCAAGAACACACAAGCCCGAAAACAAACTCCAAACGTATCACATGCAATCACACCCAAATGGGTCAAACACACACATACAAAAACAGGTTTACTATGTGTTCCAGCCCCAAATCAGTTGAACACGAGTAAAATAGGGGTCATAGAACTCACACAAACTACAAGAAGAAGAAGAGCTTCGTCTAGACCCGCTACACGACGATTTTCAAGCTCGAACCCACTCGAACCAAGCCTTTCTCTTCTTTTCTCCCTTTTCTCTCTTCTTTCTCTCTATGTTGCAGAATTTTGGAGGTGTGGGGAGGGTGTGGGCTGCCCTCCCCTCTTGTTCCCCTTCTCTTCCGAACTTTCTCGCTTTTTGGCAAGTTTGGTCCCCCGACTTTGGACTTTATTTCTTTTTCTTCTTTCGTCGACTTCAAAGAAAAATATCTGGGTGTTACACTCATTTATTAAAGCAAACAAAATTGATTATTTGAGATGAAACACCCATGACTCATAAGCACGCATTTGAAGCACTGGATAGGAAGATGAATCATGTATTAACTATAAATATTTTCTTACCTTTAGATATGCCATTTGGTGGTAAAGTATTGTTTTTGTGGTGTCACACCCTCAATTTCCACAAACGGAGTATTACCGTTAGGCGTGTGACTTCCAGGATCTCAGCTACTAGTTACACCGAACGACACGTTATTTATAAAACATAATTTTATTTTAAAGTTTGATATTACCAAAGAGTAAGTTTTTAACATAAACATAACAGAAGTTGCGGAAGCATAGTAAATCTTAATTGTTTAAATGGCGCAACACGCGCAAACCAAATAAATGAAATTTATCAAAAAATGTTAAATAAGTCATGTGAGATGATAAATGCATAAATGAAATGCTCCTAAGCGTGCGCGTCGTGTGAACCTGAAAGAAACATGCTAAAGTGTCAACACGAGGTTGGTGAGTTCACAGGTTTTGATAAACAGAACATAAAGTAAACCGATACAGTAAACAAAGTAATATCAGTAGATAGCTAGTCTACTTAACCAGTTACTAAGTGTATGAAGTTCGTAACCGAAGCTGACAATGTAAATGAACACCTCGGCTGTGAATACCAGGTCACAACAACAAAAATTAATTCCATAAACACCCATTTGACGAACGTTGTGCTAGCGCGATTAGCCCGGGTGGGGTTTGTCAAACCCAGTAGATCTACTCAGAATTACCTCGCTATACTACATACATTAACGGTTCGAGAATGAGGACTTAAGTGGTATCACACTAGTAAACAAGTGATATTACAGTAATATTGATCAATGAAAATGAATTTGTTTCCCACGTTTCTTTCACCCCGAGAAAATAGTTAAAAGCGGGGCTGAGAACTCACCTTAAATGCACAGCAACGAGTAAACGAAAGCACAAAGTTAGAGTTCCGATAATCCTGTATCCCATTCAATATATATATATATATAATTAATATTAAATATTAATTAATAACAATGAATCGTACGGTTTCGTGTTCACGACTCGGCTCGGGTTCGTGTTAGCCATTAACATAGTCATCATGCTAAACCACTAACACCATCCACACAACATACAATCTCAATCTATTATATACACATGTACATGAAATACATGATATATAACTCTAACATACTATATTATACCCTATATTTTTTTATACAAATCCATTGTTATTACTTCACATATCACATAATATATATATTCTAATGTACGCGCACATTGATTATTTAATTTATATCGAACACACATCATGCTATATAATATACATAATGTATAACATACATATACAATGCAATACATACTTGCACATACATAATAATATACATACACCTACATGCATACACTTTAGTCAACACACACAATCCACATCCACATGCAATTGCACATACAAAACACACCATAAACACACACATACGTACATGAATCATTCCCACAAGTCACATACATGCACAACCACCCAAATATGTGTACCCATGCAAAACAAATAATGCCCAACAACCCTATGAGAGTTCCTGTCAACTGTTACTCCCACATTTCCACATCCACATGATGTGGATACATTCCTACATCATAACACTACGCATCTACATATACATACATACAAACAACCCACATACATGTGCACATTATGCGCCCCATATCTCTATCCCTTCGGTCGACTCCCCACCGAGACCACATATCACCCCAACCGAACCCACGTTACTCATACATACGCATGAACACGCTGAAAACGCAGCTATGAAACTCATCGCACCCCTCGAACACATGCTACAGAATACATAACGACCCCAAACCCAAACTCGTTTCAACCAAGAACACCCGTCACTAAACCGCAACACGAACCAACAACGAATACATACAACAACACACATGAAAACAGAGAAATATACATATACGCAGAACATGAACATGGTGGTCTCACGCATCCGAATGGACTAACACAAACCTTGCATCCCGCATCGTGAAAACCGAAAGCGTAACGAATCTGAACACGTAAGACAAGCGAGAAACATACCGTACGGGTTGTTTCGGTTGTGTCCAGGATTGCCGGGAATGAATTGCTCACTTGTCAAGGGTGGTCGATCAAGGCTGCCAAGCAGAGGGCTGTTGAGAAGACCGCTGCCGTGAGGATAGGACTTCGTGTGACCACCAGAACAATGATGGTGATCGTCGGTTGCGGTGGTTAACCCGATCGATAAGACTATGACGTGATGGTGTTGATGGTGGTTTAGAGACTCACGGTCGTGGTTGAAAGCGGATGCCGGAGTTGCACACGGCGGTTTGGTTGCCAGCAATGGAGAAACTAGGTTTGATAAGGGTTTGTGTTTGCGAAGGGATTAGGGCCGTGGGTGGGGTTTGGGTTATATTATTTAGATGAGATCACTTCAGCCAATTGACCTCTTTAGCCCCTCCAGTTTGTGTAATTTGTATATTGAGTTAATTAAGTTTGATTAATTTAAAGTTAACTAATCATAATAACAACCATTATCATTTATAGATGATAATTTGATTGATTATAAAATAACAACAAGAGGTTGGGTTACAGAAACGAGGTTAACCTAAAAAAACTCGGGTTGTCACATCATCCCCTTGTTAAAGGAATTTTCGTCCCGAAAATTAGAACATGAACGTCAACGAACAACTAGTGAGCAAGCTGGTCATCGTTATCTGGAACATAGATGCACTAGGGTTACTGGGAGTTTCTGGAACAAACCCGAAATACATGAGTGTAAGGTTTCGTAAGGAATGTAGGTTTCACGAGAGTTGTGACATCATCCCCTTGTTGAAGGGAATTTCGTCTCGAAATTTAGAACATACACATCAATGAACTACTAGTAAGCAAGCTAGTCAGTGAGTAAGTTGATTAGTTATCTGAAACATAGGTAAGATAGGATCTCTGAAGGTTTCTGAACAAACCATAAACAAAAGAATGTAAGGTTTCGTGAGAGCTATCTCTATGGCATGCTCAGGGTTCAAGTCAGTAGGTACTATTCCTAGCACTTTACTAAACTTATTGGACATATAACTCTTATCGACACCAGAATCAAGTAAAAAGAAGGCATAATGACTATTTACAGGAAATCTACCAGATACTACAGTAGGATCATTAAGAGTTTACCTGAGCCTATGACGAACACTCTGCCCTTAGCACAACCGTTGTCATTCCCACTTCCGTTCCCGTTTCCATTTCCATTGCAGTTATCAGCTCAGATCCCACCGCCATTGTTCTTCTTCAGTTTTGGGCAGTACCTTTTGATATGCCCAGTCTGACCACACTCATAGCAGCCTCTTTATTCCCCTTGTTGAGCTGGCTGCTTGGCTGCTAAGTTCACATGATAATTCTTAGCAGAGTGACCAAATGTTCTTGTTACAAGACCCAGTGCGGTGGTAGTTGCATTCATCACACTTAGGTAATGTTCCAATATAGCCACTTCCATGTTATGAAGATGTAGAAGTTCGGTTGGACTGGCAGAAGTTGTCAAACTTCTGATGCTGCTGGGAAGAGTTCTACTTATTATGTGATCCAGACTCCCACTTTCTTTTGTTATGGCTGTCAGTAGTGGTAGAGGTAGAGCCACGTAGAGGTAGTTTACCTTATGCTGCCGCCTGGTCAGTTAATCTATGAGCCAATCTAATTGCCTCCTGTATAGCAGTTGGTCGAGAAGCAGTGACCATTCCTTGAATTTTTGGAGTCAACCCATGCAGATATCTTTCGATCCTTAGAGAAGGAGGGTTGATCATGTTAGGGCACAAAGTAGCAAGTTTGTGAGATCGAGTGGTGTAAGGCCCTGGTCCCGGGCACCTCACAGCTGGTCTATCATCGCATGTAAAACATATAATCTCGTTAACTTAAGTAAAACATGCAGCGGAAACTTTGGTAATAACTTTTCATTTTACTATAAATACTTTTGCAAAGTAATACAACACTCATTAAAAAATATCGTTTGTTTGCATTACAATACAAAAGCATTAAACAAAAGATGCCATCCCAAAAGAGCTGAGTAGCTGCCCCGCGCCATCCTCAGCAACATACCTGCCAACTGGAAACACATCAAAGTCAGCGTTGCTGAGTGAGTTCTAGTTTTAAATAAAACATACTTTACTTTCCATTAAAACCGTTTCTTTACTTTCATGCGATCACGCATCATACGTACACATAGATAATACAATCATTATTATCTTCATCATCTATTCTTTCATTCATTCATTCTTTATCTTTTACTCCTATCTAGATCCTGTCAAACTTTACCCTCTTCATGGTACGCAGCCATGATTACTGAGGTCGAGTGACAAGGATCCCGTTTCATACGTTATCATTATGTTCCTTCCGTTCATTACTTTCATTCGTTCATTCTTTAACTTTCATTACGTTCGTTAAATTTCGTCCGTTTCATACTTTCTTTCTTTCATAATTATCTTTCCCATTTATCAACTCACGCAATACTCCCGACTCATGTCCGAAGACTGATATTGTACCGGAGCATGCGACCTCTACCCATTCAACTAGATCCTGTCTCATGCAATATCCCCGACTCATGCTCGAAAGCTGATGCTGTGCCGGGGCCTGTACACAAACCCCCGACTCATGCTCGAAGACTGACACAGCACCGGGATACATGACAAAGATCCTATCTGAGTTAATCACCTAGATTGAACTCTATCCGAGTCTATTGCAACACAAAGTCGCTCACCTCACTATCTCGTCTCATGCAATACCCCCGACTCATGTCCAGAGACTGATACTGTGCCGGGGCCTGTACACAAACCCCCGACTCATGTCCGAAGACTGACACAGTACCGGAGTACGCGACAAGGATCCCTGTTGGAGCATATATAGTCATATATAGTGTGTCCGTCGCTTGACGAATAGTCTAGGCTTAATGTTATACACCTTGTAAACACATGAAACTGGGTCATTCGCAGGAGCATATGCGAATGAGACTCAGTCGTACGACTGAGCCATGCTAATGGACAAGTCGTGCGACTGAAAGAGGCGATTGGGGCATTCGTAAGACTGAACCATAAGAATGGTCCAGTCGTACGATTGAACCATACGCATGGTCCAGTCGTACGATTGAACCATACGCATGGTCCAATCGCACGAATGGGCCCAGTCACATCTAATATGGGCCGAGGCCTATATATACCAGTTTCAATGTGTAGAAACTGAGAATGGTTTGAGATAGTTTTCCTGGCGCCCAGGCGCTGCCGGATGAGAGGGGAGATCATGCTCGATCTCCCCTTGCCAAATAATTCTTAAGTTGTAACGAGCTTAAAATCGTTATGTTTTATCAATGAAATCATTCGATTATTGTTCGTACTTTTGTTTATCTTTTGGTTGTTTATCCTTCCGTCAAGAACACGCTCGGATGTTCATCGATCCAGTGACTTAACAATCCCATTCGAGTCTGTTATGACACAGAGTCCCTCACCACGAACATATGCTTACAAGCCTTACGTTCGTTCATTCATTCATTAATGCATGCACTCATTCATTACGTTCCTCTTTTCCTTATCTTTCACTTTACGTTATATAATACTTTCATTACATTTATTAGTCATAACACGTAAAGCCACGAAAAGATAAACACGTATCGAAACAAGGAACGTCAACATTTACCAGTCATCAGTCATCACCATCTATCATGGCAACTTCATACTTATCATAACATACATCATGCATAACATGCAACACCATCATCATCGTGCCCAACATAACTTCTAAAGCCTCAACGGTGATCTTACATGTACTTACGGGGACTATCACATCATTACTTACCCATTCTTTTTTCCCGAAAGTCAGTAATTAAGCTATGCCTCTCCTCGTACACAACAGCCCTATTTGGGCGATTGGGCACCCTTCAGTCGCATGGCCTCCATACGACTGAACATCATGCGACTAGACCACTACGAATGAACTCCCATGCGACTGAACCTTCAATCATGCGAATGAACCCTCAATCATGCGATTGGACACTATACGAATGGACACCTATGGGACTGAGATCTCAGTCGTGCGAATGAACAACTCTACGACTGAGCACCTATGCGACTGGGCTCTCAGTCGTATGACCAGTCGTGCGACTGGACCCCCAGTCGTTCCATTGAACCTTAGTCGTGCGATTGAACTCCAGTCGTCCCTCAATCGGCCATTTGGCCCTCCAGTCGTGTAGCCCTAACTGGGCGCAGACTGCAGTTACTCACGAACTGTAGCCGCGACTTTCGACCTCCAAACCCTTCCAAACTCATTCTAAGCCCAAATTAACCCTCCTAAATATTAGGGAAACATACTATGACACCATTCAAGCACACACAAGCCTGAAATCATACTCTAAACACACTATACACAGTCACACCCAAATGGGTCAAACAAACACACTTTCGAAAAAGGCTTTCTATGTGTTTCAACACCAAACTCGGTTGAAAACAAGAAAAATAGGGGTCCTAGAAACTCACACAGACAATCCCATCGAGTAGAGCTTCGATTTGACCCGCTACACGTTGATTTTGCACTCTCAAACCCGCTCGAACAAAGCTTTCTTCTTCTCTTCTCCCTTTTTCTCTCTTCTTTCTTTCTATGGCTGAAATGAGTGTGTGGGGAGGGGAAAATGGGCTACCCTCTCCCTTAAATGCTACAGTCCAGTCACATGAGTTCCATGCGTATGGACACTCCAGTCGCATGACTTCCATGCGTATGGACACTCCAGTCGCATGATTTCCATGCGTATGACACTCCAGTCGCATGCACTTCAAACAAAATTTCCGGGTGTTACAAGTCCACCCCCTTAAACGGGTTTCGTCCCCGAAACCTGTTGTTCCTTAAACCTTTGCGGGCGATACTGTCTCATCTCTTTTCCAGTCTCTCACCTGGAATTCAATCGCTCTACATCGTTTATCAACATACGACTCCTGGTCTGTCTTTCAATATCTCCATCGGGGCTTTAGTCCTTTCGAGCTTTTCGGTCGTAGTCTCGATCACCTCAATACTTCCCATACGGTATTTGGAGCTCGGCCCTCACCTGTAAACAAGTAAGGCATTCACTCTTATACTTCACCATACTACGCTTCATACCTGGCCACCAATAATCTTTACTCAGGTCTCGGTACCTCTGACGGTTGGGATATTGGTATATCCACATTCCTTACATCGGCCAGTAGACGTCCACGCCTCGTGGATTACTAGCCCATTGATCTTAGGGTGTACGCCTATCCACCCAGGTCTATCCAAACGGTCTAGCAGGAACAAATGCTTTCTCAATTCTATCACGTAATCCTCTAGGGCATCGGGTAACCTAGTGAATTCATTAACAACAATCTCTACATCTAAAGGCTCATCGATGTTCTCTCTCCTAACATGCAACTTACCCTAGAAAGCAGTAGGAACGAAACTACTACTACTAGCGTCGCAAGGCATAACTGCACAAACTTAAATTACCAAAAATGTACCTGACGTCAAGTCGAAGTCCGCTCTAGCCTCCTCCTGGTCATGGCAAAAGCTCTAGCCATCACCCTCTGTTCTCCTTCCTCGCACCGGAGCTTCCTGCCTTTGACTTCTTACAATCCCTGCTCAGATGTCCAGTCTCACCGCAATTATAGCACTTAGCCACACGGCAATCCCTTGCCCTGTGGCCTTCATTCCCACACTGAAAATAGACGTTCAGTCCCCACTTGCACTCTCCTTCATGGCCTCTTCCACACTTCCTGCATACTTCTCCTCTTCTTTCTATTCTCTTCTGATCATCGTCCCTCAATGCAGTACCTTCAGGCACAAATCCACCATCATTGTCTCGCCTTCCTTTCCCCTTCTTAACATAGGCTCGCTCCTCCGCTTCGTCCGTTATCGCCATCGCCTCCCGCTCGTTGTACAACCTTCCCGCTAGATCAACTGCCGACCTGAACGTGCTTGGTCGGGCAACAATCATGTGGCTACGGATATCCGCCGGCAAGCCCTGCATATACCTCTTGATCTTCCGCGAAAGAGGTGTCACCAGATCCGGCACCAGCCGTGCCATTTCGTTGAATTTGGTGGTATATTGCTGATGCGTCATTGTTCCCGCCTCCAACTGCAGGAACTCCCTTTCAACTTTATCCATCTCACGATGAGGATAGAACTCCTCAGTCACCAGTCTTTTCAGCTCCGACCATCTCATCCTTCCGATAGCCCGGCTATTCTCAACTTGGACTATGTTGTCCCACCAGCATAAGGATGAGTCCACGAAAGAGTGGGCAGTAAACTTTACCTTTTGATCCTCCCGGCACTCGCTGATATTTAGAACAGCCTCCATTTCTCTCACCCACCAGTGAGCAGTAGCAGCAGTACCGTTACCATCAAAAGTAGGGGGCTTGTATCGTTGAAACGCCCTGTAATTACAGCTTCGTGTCGGTTCCTGCACGGGCTCTTCCTCCTCCTCCTCATCATCAGAGGGATTCGTCTCAGTTTCTGGTTGCTCTCGTCCTCCCGAGGACTTGTTCCTCTCTTTCCTTTCTCCATCTCTCACAGCCTTAATCACTTCGATCACCACAGACGGTAAGATTGTCTGCATGACCTGATGTACTTCCTCAACCACTTCCTCTTTCACCGAGGCCCTCAAGTTTGCACTCTCATCACCACCCTCCGGATGAGGGGTCTCGGGTCCCTCAGGAACCACCTTCTCAACTCTAGGTCTGCCTCTTTTAGGCCGCGATGCAGCACCAAGTCCGCCACGTAAGGCTTTGGATGATCTACCACCAGCCATCCTCTATCAGACACTGAAAGATTCAAACACTAACACGGTCATTCAGGGGAATAGCTCAGTTTATTTCAAGTATAGTAAGTCCCTAATTACAGTGGCTAGTTGTGATTAGCCACTTACTTTACTCTTCGTACCCCGAGCATTACCTGTCCTGACTACATCAGTATCTAAATCTATCACTAACACATAAACACATAACATGTGCACATAACACCGGTTAACTTTAAGAAAATACCTGATGGCACACAGCTACTCAGACTCGCATCCCTTCCCTTTCCGTCCCAATTTCAGTTTAAGTTAAGGTTTATTTTGAAAATTTACCCATTTTACTTAAACTTTGGCTCTGATACCAACTTGTAAGGCCCCGGTCCCGGCACCTCACAGCTGGTCTATCATCGCGTGTAAAACATATAATCTCGTTAACTTAAGTAAAACATGCAGCGGAAACTTTGGTAATAACTTTTCATTTTACTATAAATACTTTTGCAAAGTAATACAACACTCATTACAAAAATATCGTTTGTTTGCATTACAATACAAAAGCATTAAACAAAATAATGCCATCCCAAAAAAGCTGAGTAGCCGCCCCGCGCCATCCTCAGCAACATACCTGCCAACTGGAAACACATCAAAGTCAGCGTTGCTGAGTGAGTTCTAGTTTTAAATAAAACATACTTTACTTTCAATTAAAACCGTTTCTTTACTTTCATGCGATCACGCATCATACGTACACAGAGATAATACAATCATTATTATCTTCATCATCTATTCTTTCATTCATTCACTCTTTATCTTTTACTCCTATCTAGATCCTGTCAAACTTTACCCTCTTCATGGCACGCAGCCATGATTACTGAGGTCGAGTGACAAGGATCCCGTTTCATACGTTATCATTATTTTCCTTTCGTTCATTACTTTCATTCGTTCGTTCTTTAACTTTCATTACTTTCGTTAACTTTCGTCCGTTTCATACTTTCTTTCTTTCATAATTATTTTTCCCATTCATCAACTCACGCAATACTCCCGACTCATGTCCGAAGACTGATACTGTACCGGAGCATGCGATCGTCTACCCATTCAACTAGATCCTGTCTCATGCAATATTCCCGACTCATGCTCGAAAGCTGATGTTGTGCCAGGGCCTGTACACAAACCCCCGACTCATGCTCGAAGACTGACACAGCACCGGGATACATGACAAAGATCCTATCTGAGTTAATCACCTGGATTGAACTCTATCCGAGTCTGTTGCAACACAAAGTCGCTCACCTCACTATCTCGTCTCATGCAATACCCCCGACTCATGTTCGAAGACTGATACTGTGCCAGGGCCTGTACAAAAACCCCTGACTCATGTCCGAAGACTGACACAGTACCGGAGTACGCAACAAGGATCCCATTCGAGTCTGTTGCGACACAGAGTCTCTGACCATACATATGATTACAAGCCTTACGTTCGTTCATTCATTCATTAATGCATGCACTCATTCATTACGTTCCTCTTTTCATTATCTTTCACTTTACGTTATATAATACTTTCATTACATTTATTAGTCATAACACGTAAAGCCACGGAAAGATAAACACGTATCGAAACAAGGAACGTCAACATTTACCAGTCATCAGTCATCACCATCTATCATGGTAACTTCATACTTATCATAACATACGTCATGCATAACATGCAACACCATCATCATCATGCCCAACATAACTTCTAAAGCCTCAACGGCCATCTTACATGTACTTACGGGGACTATCACATCATTACTTACCCCTTCTCTTTTCCCAAAAGTCAGTAATTAAGCTATGCCTCTCCTCGTACACAACAGCCCTATTTGGGCGATTGGGCACCCTTCAGTCGTATGGCCTCCATGCGACTGAACATCATGCGACTAGACCACTACGAATGAACTCCCATGCGACTGAACCTTTAATCATGCGAATGAACCCTCAATCGTGCGATTGGACACTATGCGAATGGACACCTATGCGACTGAGCTCTCAGTCATGCGAATGAACACCTCTACGACTGAGCACCTATGCGACTGGGCTCTCAGTCGTATGACCAGTCGTGCGACTGGACCCCAGTCGTGCAATTGAACCTCAGTCGTGTGATTGAACTCCAGTCGTCCCTCAGTCGGCCCATTGGCCCTCAAGTCGCGTAGCCCTAACTGGGCGCAGACTGCAGTTCCTCATGAACTGCAGCCGCGACTTTCGACCTCCAACCCCTTCCAAACTCATTATAAGCCCAAATTAAACCTCCTAAACCTTAGGGAAACATACTATGACACCATTCAAGCACACACAAGCCTGAAATTGTACTCTAAACACACTATACACAATCACACCCAAATGGGTCAAACAAACACACTTTCAAAAACGGGTTTCTATGTGTTCCAGCCCCAAAATCGGTTGAAAACAAGAAAAATAGGGGTCCTAGAAACTCACACAGATGATCCCGTCGAGAAGAGCTTCGATTTGACCCACTACACGTCGATTTTGCACTCTCGAACCCGCTCGAAAAAAGCTTTCTTCTTCTCTTCTCCCCTTTTCTCTCTTCCTTCTTTCTATGGCTGAAATGAGTGTGTGGGGAGGGGGAAATGGGCTGTCCTCTCCCTTAAATGCTAGAGTCCAGTCGCATGAGTTCCATGCATATGGACACTCTAGTCGCATGACTTCCATGCGTATGGACACTCCAGTCGCATGACTTCCATGCGTATGGACACTCCAGTCGCTTGACTTCCATGCGTATGACACTCCAGTCGCATGACACTTCAAACAAAATTTCCAGGTGTTACAAGTGGTGTACGCCTCAATCTCAGAACCGGTCATCTTAAGATTCCAGAACTCCATCTCTAATTTTTATATCTCTTCCCGAGGGAAGTATTCTTCTTTCTTCAAAGTCCTAAAATCCTCCCAGGATGTCTGATTAGCAATCTCAACTCCTAGCATTTGTACCTGGGTGTTCCACCAGGATAAAGCAGCTCCGTCCAGGGTACCGGTGGCGTATTTAACCTGATTTTCCACCGGATAATTGCACATCTCGAACACTGATTCTAGCTTCTCGAACCACCGTATCAGTCCTACGGCATCTTCTGCTCTGGTGAACGGATTTGGTTTATAACCCATAAAGGACTTGTATGTGCAAGTTCCTTTACCTGTAATGAATTTAGATCAGAACTTTAGAAGTATGGAGTGAATGCTACAACCTAAGAGACTGACGGAATGTTAACGTCAGATATGGATTGGGTTTTGCTTACCGATAGGAGCGCGTTGAGGATTAGGGTTATGGTTCGCCACTGCATCAGCTACATGCTGCTTTATGAGGGCGTCCAATTCTGCTAGAGTCATATTGATGGAACCATTACCACGTCCGCGTCAAGACATTCTTAACAATCACAACATACAGAAGTAAGTAAATATGTAACATATCAACTTCATTTAAGCATAAGTAATTAAAGAATTTAGCACACACGACTAAATGTTCAAATAATAATTTCTATCAAAATAAATTGTAAGTACGTCTACAATTAATCAAACCAAATATCAAAATTCAGAAACATAAGTCGGATGGGGACAACCCTTCCCATCCAGGTATGAAACGAATGAAATTCTGATAAACGAATAAAAGAATAAAGAAGGTAATCAATGTGAATCGACTGATCCGATGCTATCCTCAGGCTCGTCCTCTGGCTACTCTTCCGGTTCTTCTTCGTCAGGCTCCGGTGCTGCGTTCAGTGCATTGACCTGACCCAATGAACAAAGAATACGTACGCATAGAGTATCACTACTCTGAGGTAACTTTCATGAAGATTATGCACATATCACATAATTAGTATTGCACGATAGCTAAGATGCTAGAACGGATAATGTCTCGTAAGGACTGGGACTATTGTCACAATACAATCCCATTAAGGCTCTAGATAGATGAAAACTTCCATACGAGTAAAGATGAAAGGATTTATTTCCATATCAATGGTGAAGTTTTATGAGAATCGAGACTGTCATGTCCCAAAATATAAAAATGAAAATTTGTACTGACTATGACCGTTATCACTTGACTGAATTCACCAAACTTCTCATGCACGACAAATTACAATTACGTGTGCACCTGTAATGATAATTTGCTTTGCATGGTCCCCCTGGTTCCTTCCTTCTGAGCTAACATACCTTGTCAAGTACAGAGATTATCAATGATAGAGGTATTAAAGATGTAGTTATTACATCGACGGTTGATTAACCAACCTTGTACAAAAGAATCGGTTGAGGAAAACATTTAACAGGAGGCAAGATATGCTCCTGATAAACCATCCAAATAAGGTACCCATGGTTTCGTATCCGGCTTTGAAATGTATGATGTAAAGGTAAATCATCAATCGTAATTAACCTCCTCGTGACTCACAGTAACTCGGAGTCATCCGTACTAAGGAAAAGGCGGTAACATCGGGGGATCAGGGCGAATTGGCCCTTTCCCATAGACATAGCATAAGAAGACACCATCCCTGTAGACGAACACTCACAGGAATACGCCAAGGCAAACAGTTCTCATACAAGCAAAAACCAGCAAGGCACACAAACAAAGCCAGCTAACAAAACTAAACGTGTCTATACGCGTGTAACTAAGGCAACGGCTATAGTCTAAATGCAATGCAAATGAGATGCAATGTCACTTTAGTTCGCTATAACCAATGGCTTTGATACCAATCTGTCACACCCTCAATTTCCACAAACGGGGTATTACCGTTAGGCGTGTGACTTCCAGGATCTCAGCCACTAGTTACACCAAACGACACGTTATTTATAAAACATAATTTAATTTTAAAGTTTGATATTACCAAAGACTAAGTTTTTAACATAAGCATAACAGAAGTTGCGGAAGCATAGTAAATCTTAATTGTTTAAATGGCGCAACACGCGTAAACCGAATAAATGAAATTTATCGAAAAATGTTAAATAAGTCACGTGAGATGATAAATGCATGAATGAAATGCTCCTAAGCGTGCGCGTCTTATGAACCTGAAAGAAACATGCTAAAGTGTCAACACGAGGTTGGTGAGTTCACAGGTTTTGATAAACAGAACATAAAGTAAACCGATACAGTAAACAAAGTAATATCAGTAGATAGCTAGTCTACTTAACCAGTTACTAAGTGTATAAAGTTCGCAACCGAAGCTGACAACGAAATGAACGCCTCGGCTGTGAATACCAGGTCACAACAACAGAAATTAGGTCAATTAAACCCCCATTTGACGAACGTTGTGCTAGCGCGACTAGCCCGGGTGGGGTTTGTCAAACCCAGTAGATCTACTCAGAATTACCTCGCTATACTACATATATTAACGGTTCGAGAATGAGGACTTAAGTGGTATCACACTAGTAAACAAGTGCTATTACAGTAATACTGATCAATGAAAATGAATTTGTTTCCCACGTTTCTTTCACCCCAAGAAAATAGATAAAAGCGGGGCTGAGAACTCACCTTAAATGCACAACAACGACTAAACGAAAGCACAAAGTTAGAGTTCCGATAATCCTGTATCCCATTCAATATATATATATAATTAATATTAAATATTAATTAATAACAATGAATCGTATGGTTTCGTGTTCTCGACTCGGCTCGGGTTCGTGTTAGACACTAACATAGTCATCATGCTAAACCACTAACACCATCCACACAACATACAATCTCAATCTATTATATACACATGTACATGCAATACAAGATATATAACTCTAACATACTATATTATACCCTATATTTTTTTTTACAAATCCACAGTTATTTACTTCACATATCACACAATATATATATTTCTAATGTACGCCCACATTGATTATTTAATTTATATCAAACACACATCATGCTATAGAATAGACATAATGTATAACATACATATACAATGCAATACATACTTGCACATACATAATAATATACATACACCTACATGCATACACTTTAGTCAACACACACAATCCACATCCACATGAAATTGCACATACAAAACACACCATAAACACACACATACGTACATGAATCATTCCCACAAGTCACATACATGCACAACCACCCAAATATGTGTACCCATGCAAAACAAATAATGCCCAACAACCCTACGAGAGTTCCTGTCAACTGTTACTCCCACATTTCCACATCCACATGATGTGCATACATTCCTACATCATAACACTACGCATCTGCATATACATACATACAAACAACCCACATACATGTGCACATTATGCGCCCCATATCTCCATCCCATCGGTCGACTCCCCACCGAGACCACATATCACCCCAACCGAACCCACGTTACTCATACATACGCATGAACACGCTGAAAA
Organism: Flaveria linearis; assembly: GCA_024085815.1. Classification (NCBI taxonomy): domain Eukaryota; kingdom Viridiplantae; phylum Streptophyta; class Magnoliopsida; order Asterales; family Asteraceae; genus Flaveria; species Flaveria linearis. The sequence goes on from CM044009.1 coordinate 64,144,145, forward strand.
CGCAGCTATGAAACTCATCGCACCCCTCGAACACATGCTACAGAATACATAACGACCCCAAACCCAAACACGTTTCAACCACGAACACCCGTCACTAAACCGCAACACGAACCAACAACGAATACATATGTGACATCTCACATTTTGTTAATTAAAAAGGATAACTTTGTTAAATTTTAAAAGGACCTTTTGTACCATTTTGAAACTTTGAGGGCTTGTGTTGCATGATAATTAATTTGGTGGTTAACAAATTAATATAATAATAAATAATAATAATAAATAATAATAATATTATAAGTATTATAACGTTTACTTAATATTATAAGCTTAAAGTGATAATAAACTTAAAAATAATAATTATTATTATCATAACAATAATAATAATAATAATAATAGTAATAATAATAACAATAATAATACTATTAGTAATAATGATAATCTAAGTTTGAAAACTTTAATCTTGTAATTAATAAGTTTTTACATGAAATAATAACATTCTAAACCTTAGGGACAAAACTGTAATTTAATTTTAAACTAAACCTAAAGTTGTGGCACTAATTGAACAAAACTAAACCGCAGGGACCGAACCTGTAAATTGACAAAACACATTCCCCCTTCCACCTTCCCCGTTTTTCCGGCCGAAGGCTCCGGCGAGCCCGGCGAGCCCGGAGCCGCCTCAAAACTTAGCCGTTTTGCTCCAAATCGGTCCCATTACGCTCGTGAACCCGTTTCGAACTTGAGCATGTGTTTTAATTAGATTATTAATGCAGTGAAGCCAGCCTACTAACTCGAACCCAAAACATTCATTGACACCTAAACGTTCAACGTGCAAATCATAATAATAATCAAATTAATCGAACGGAAACATTCGTATAATCATTACAAAGTTGAATGTGTAGTTTAATTCGAGTTAAACACCCAATTAATCACTTGATCATAACCGAAACACTCGAACCACATCTGAAACCCGTTCGGGGTGTAAACGTTCAAATTAAAGCTATATAACAGAGGGGAATCATTCTATTTGATCCCTTTAACCTCTCTATACACTCAATCGATTGAAAAATACATCGTAAGTTCGAATTCGAACGCTTTGTTCATCGCGTGAAGAACCGAGACTAAATCAAGCTTAATCATCTCTGTTCATTTGTAATCAAGTAAGTTAATCACATGTATATGCGTGATTTTACATGGAGAATCAAAGCCCCATGTTTATTTCAGTAATCTAGTTCGAATTGAGGATCAATTTGGGTGATATTGAATTAGGGTTCATAAGGAAATAGGGGGTTTCTTGTGGTTATGTTTTTAAAATTTAAAAACCATTCTATAACACGGCTGCGGCCCTGGTTCACTGGTTAGTTACATCCCCTTACAACCTTGAGGTCCCGGGTTCGAACCCGGGCACCCTCACCATCTTTTTAAAAGCTTTTCAGCCTTTAAAAAAATTATAAAAAATTTCTAAAAATTATAAAAATCAATTTTACAAACTTTGCTTATTCTAAAAGTTGTCTAATTATTTTTTGAAAATTTATTTATTTAAAAACCTTATTTATTTTTTTTAAAGTATTATTTACAAATGTTATAAATAGTTATAAAAATGGACTTTAAATAATAATTTAAATAATTAAATTATTAATGGACATTATATTATATTTAGTTATGTATTAATCATGAAAATAGTAGAAACTATATATATTTTCACAAACTATTTACGAATGTTATTTTAGGTTATTTTCTTATAAAATATACTTTAATTAATAGTTTAGATTAATAAGTTACCGTTGGTCTATACGTTATTGTGATCATTATCAAATAAAGTTTATTTCAAATATTATAAAGATTTATTTATATCGCACATTTAAACCTTATCAATTAACAAACAAACAAACAAACAAACAAACATACCCAGTGTATCCCGCTGAGGAGCAGGGTCTGGGAGGGGTATGTGGTGGCAAGTCGTTCCTCTATCTTGAGAGATAGAGAGACCGCTTCCGAAGAGACCCCCGGCTCGTTAGCAAAGACGGTAACCATAACAATCATTAAACCTTATCAATTATTACGCCTAATTGCTTTTATATATTAAAAACACTTAAATATTATAAATCTTTTCATTTAATCAAATTATAAATAATTCCATCATATAAAGTTAATTACTTGTCAAAAATCCCACAACGCTATAGAAACCCTAGTTCTCGTTAGAACGTTAACCTTATTATTAATCCTAATCTTGTAACATATACGTTTAGGAGTCTCGTAACGATTTACGTTGGAACGGCGCTTATCTTTAATCTTAGTAATCGTCAAGTATATATTTATTGACCATGTGAGTATTTCTATACCCCTTTTTCATATTTTCACACTTTGGGGTGAAACATGTTACGTTATAATCATTGCACTTGTAAACGTTTGAATCTTGTAAACTTATGACAATTTACTTGTGTGTTGTGGTTATTTGAACCTTTTAGCTACCATGTAATGTCGAATATATGTACAATCATTAACTATTGCTAGCCTGGCGACGTCATAGATCTATGGGCCTGACAAGCCTGCTTGGTTGATCCAAGTACACTTAGCTAATCATACATACTTGTAAACGTTTAAGACTTGTAAAACTTTGTCAAGGTTTAATTGTGCATTCTGTCTTACATCCCTAGTTACTTTGTTCTCTAATTTACAACATGAATTGCCATCTTTTATATACTTATATGTTGAAACTATGGAAATCTCACCAACATTATTCTTGACCTTTTAGTTTAACATGTTTCAGGAAATACTCAAGTTTGATCGCCACTTTTGAAGCTTGTACACACATAGGAATGGACCTAGTTAAATAAATGAATGAGCTTGTTATATTTCTTATTATGCTTGTTAATTTCTTTATTTGAGACTTATGTTGTAATGTTACCTTTGAAACTTATGCATAATATATTGGATTTAAGAATAGCGTTATGTGGTTGTGAACGATCTTAACTCTCACATCTCGACGTTTCCGCCGTCAAGGTTGGGGTGTGACAGATTGGTATCAGAGCCCATAACTATAGGGATTTAGGTTATTAGAAATGGTGACCTAGACTATAGTTGCATGAACCTCATAGAAAGAACCTTATAAACTCGTGTTTACTTATTGTTGCATGTCACATGATGCTATCTAGTTAGGGGATGCCTTCTGTGCAACTTGATGCCCTTAGATAGGTGTGCTTTAAAATTAATTACCTTGGTTACTTGTCTCCCTAAACTTAACTTTGACTTTTTGATTCTCCCTGACAAATGAACTTCCTAAACCTATTCTCAACGACATGTGGAATCTACACTTATCATCATGGGTTCAATTCCTTAGACTCTATGTCTAATATATGAAAATCTCATCAAGGTTCTGATTCTATGAACCAAAGAAATTTGTGTGACACATAGACACCTGTCTTCTGGATTTCCTGGCAAAAGGCCTTCGGGCTAAGGCAAGCATATCGTATAAATCTCATTACGAGACCAGTTATGCTTACCTGGGGATTTTTGGGATAAGTGATAAACTATGTTCAACATACACAAGTTTCTAAGGTGAATGGGTCAATTTACCTTGACGTGTCAACGATTCCAAATGGTAATGTGTTACCAAATCGAATCATCCGAGTTATAATTAAAATACAAAAATCTTTGATTCCTTGAATTGGTTTATCACCAAAACCCTAATACCTTCTCATCATACAGAATGTTCTTGTTGATATTGAACTCGTCTTACATTTCAACTGTTACGTTTAAATATCGTTATACGTTGGATGCTTCATGGAACTACCTCTATACCTTGACCAACGTGTACATGGATCTTAATATATCCAAAGATATTGGGAATTTAAAACGAATGTCTTCAAAACCCTAAATTGTTACTTATGGTTTTCAAATTTCCTTAAAAATGTGTCCTATAACTAAAGACATGCAATGCTGTAAGGTGAAATTTCTATATCCCGGGATACTTTGTCTAGGCAAAGTGTAAATAGTGATCTGATTCGACCATTGAATCCGTTTACTTGACTTGAAACCCTTGAGATGAGTGACCACTTATAAGTACGCGTGTCTTCAATAAGGTTATGGTTGACCTCATATCTTGAGAAGTCCATGTATTTCCCTTCGATTGTGAATCGAATGTTCACATCTCATTGTTGTGTTGAATAATTCTTGTCCTTGATTTCGTCTTCCTGATTTAAACCATTCAAGATTTGAACACCATCATAACTAATTTTATTATCTCGAACTTTGACCTTAAATCTTGTAAGCATGATTTCCCTTTTGTTACACTTATGTAATTTGAAATTTTTTGAATTTCTAATTGAGATACTTTTCCTTTCGTTGTTAAGTCGAACTTTGAACCGTTCGCACCGTGGGAGATGCCAGAGTTTGCAAGTCAACCTATGACTAAGAACACGTGTATCTCCTAAATGATTCTAACTCATCAAAACAGGGGTGATTCCCTTACTTTGGTAATGATTCTTTATTCGTTTCAATAAATATTTTCTGATTGTGTGTTTTATGAAATTTCATCCTCTGGATTGGGGTGATTTCCTTATCTCGAGGACTGACGTCAATTATTCTCTTTGGAACTTGCATTTCACAAATGACATGATCTCATTAAAATAGGATTGAAACCCATACTTTGGTGACAAATGTCAATCTTCGATTGTTTTCTTGTTATTATGAAGCTCAATCATCAAGATAGGCGTGAAATCAATACCTTGATGATAATTTCATATATATGGGTTGTATTTTCTTAAATGAAACGACCTCATCAAAGTAGGAGTGAATTCTGGATTTTGATGAAGAAGTTCATCTTGTTATATTTTGTTTTTGTAAAACTTCACCATTAAGATAGGAGTGATTTCCCTTACCTCAATGGTGAGTTACCTCGTCTTGTTTCCGTGGATCCTCAACAATGAGTTAGGATCGAACTTTTTGATTTCATAAGTTAGGAGTCATACTTTGGGAAATACACCATCAAGCTAGGAGTGAAAACCACACCTTGGTGGCTATTCTCATTTCTTGATCTCAAACTTATCAAAGTTTTAATCAATTGACAAGAAACATGTAGTAACTTGAAGGGTGAATCGATGTTAGTGTTTTGATCTATCAAGCCAAAGCATGATTTCTAAACTTGAAAGAAGACCCGATCGCTCTAGGTTAATTTTTATTCCGAGCGTGGAGCATTTAAATTCTTAAATCGATTGTTTTCCCTTTTATCCACATGTTTGATTTGATCTAGCTATATGGAACCATTTATTTCTTACTTATCAACTTTCATTTTGAGTTATCATCAAAACCTGATTGCGCGATGATAGTCTTCCTAACCAATCTTTCTGCCAAATAAAGACATTATCAACTTGTGTTCATCTTTCTAGTCACAAGAATGTTCTCAGCTGTGCTTGTAGGTTTGAAGAACTGCATATGTAAATTGTACTTGGAAAGTTGCTATCTTGCAAAATATATTTACAAATGCATTTCCTATTGTTCGCGTCATTTCTTGAATCGTTTTTGAATCCTTAACCTTGGAAATCTTTAAAATCCTACTTTGATTTCGATCAACGAGACTCGCTATTACTTTCATTGTGACGTGGATATGGAGGTTCATAAATTTTCGTAATTTTTAGTCATGGATTTGGCATAAAAGAAAAGACAAAACTTGGTATATGTACAAGTGTCACCTCCACATATGACAAAGCCTAACATCCGTGTTCCTGTGAATCTCCTGTTTAACTTTTCATCACTAAAATGCCTCTTATCTTAGGTGTCAGGATGACAATTGGTGCATTATAGACCAATTGACTAATTCCATATTGACTTATATGGGATAACGGGTCGAGAAATGGACTTGTATCTGTTTCAAATAATCATTTATCGTGGTATGTCGTTAAACATCGATCGTTAATTATGATGATCGATTCATCTTCCTGCTATTAGCAATGTTCCTAATCATCGTTGTGAACTCATCCCAAAATCTTCACATATCGTATTATCCTTAGTCCGATGGTTTGGTCAAAGGAGCAATACATATTCACAAGATATGCGTTAAGATCGTTTCGTTATATATAGTGACGTTGGGATTCTTAAATCCCGACGGTTAACCTTTCTCACAAATGTTGGTCTTTTATTGATTTCAAGACATCATGTTACTACGAAATTACATTTTAGAAGTTGTGGCTTATAAATCTAAGGTACCACGGTAACTCGTCGTCGTTTTTCCAACGTTTCATCTCAAAACGTCTTGTATTTCACTGGAAGGGTTCAAATTGGCATGCATTATGTCAAGAATCTTGTAAGATTCCATAAAGTGAAGTATCTCATCCATACACAAACGCCAATCATTGTCTGTTATACACTTATCTTTCATTATTGTTATCTTGTTCGTTTAAGTTTCATTCTTAATTTCGGGACGAAATTGTTTTAAGTTGGGGAGACTGTGACATCTCACATTTTGTTAATTAAAAAGGTTAACTTTGTTAAATTTTAAAAGGACCTTTTGTGCCATTTTGAAACTTTGAGGACTTGTGTTGCATGATAATTAATTTGATAATTAACAAATTAATATCAAAATAAATAATAATAATATTATAAGTATTATAATGTTTACTTAATATTATAAGCTTAAAGTGATAATAAACTTAAAAATAATTATTATTATTATCATAACAATAATAATAATAATAATAATAATAGTAATAATAATAACAATAATAATACTATTAGTAATAATGATAATCTAAGTTTGAAAACTTTAATCTTGTAATTAATAAGTTTTTACATGAAATAATAACATTCTAAACCTTAGGGACTAAACTGTAATTTAATTTTAAACTAAACCTAAAGTTGTAACACTAATTGAACAAAAACTAAACCGCAGGGACCGAACTTGTAAATTGACAAAACACAATTCCCCCCCTTCCACCTTCCCCATTTTTTCGGCAGAAGGCTCCGGCGCCTCCGGCCGAGCTCCGGCGAGCTCGGAGCCGCCTCAAAACTTAGCCGTTTTACTCCAAATCGGTCCCATTACGCTCGTGAACCTATTTCGAACTTGAGCATGTCTTTTAATTAGATTATTAATGCAGTGAAGCCAGCCTACTAACTCGAACCCGAAACATTCATTGACACCTAAACGTTCAACGTGCAAATCATAATAATAATCAAATTAATCGAACAGAAACGTTCGTATAATCATTACAAAGTTGAATGTGTAGTTTAATTCGAGTTAAACACCCAATTAATCACTTGATCATAACCGAAACACTCGAACCACATCCGAAACCCGTTCGGGGTGTAAACGTTCAAATTAAAGCTATATAATAGAGGGGAATTGTTGGATCTAGATAGTATAGGTCTAGATCATTTTGTATAGGCTTAGAACTTTAATCAAGTCTTGTAACTAATGATTGTAACTGTCAGTATATATATATATATATATACATATATATATATGTGTGTGTGTGTGTGCATTGAATCTATAGGTTAACCCATATATATGTGTGTTGCTTTGTGATTGTTGACAGGCAAAATTAATATACTTGGTAGGATTCCTGAAATTGACCAAGTGTAAGAAACATCTACGGATGAACATTATTGTTAATCCGTAGATATGTTTCTTACAAGACCACATCACAAGTGAAGATTCATGCGGATGATCAAGGATTGCATGAAGTGTAGACTTCTACGGAAGACAGAGTTCGTATGGAAGAACAACACTTCTACAGAAGACCAAGACATCTACGGAAGAGCAAAACTCCTGCGGAAGACAAGGCTCCTGTGGAAGATCAGAACACGTATGATTTCAAATATCAACAAGTCAAACAAGTCAACCAATCAATAACAAATCCCGAGAGATCCCGTGTTTCCTTAACTGACTCAAATCGTCTATAAATATGAGTCCTAGGTTTCACATCTCGGGGACACAATTGGGGGAACACAATCGAACAATATTACGGCTGTCAAGCATCACATCATCGTGTAACCCTAGCCGCCGTCACATCAACAACAACATTAATTCGATTCACAGAAATCATTGTTCATAGTTATTCATAATTATTCTTTTGTAATCATTACTCGATAATTAATGAAATACTTTTGAATAATTATTGCCTTCGTATTTACTGTGTTTTTGTGTTTGTGTTCTTCAATAATCACTAAAACAATTAAACGTCAATTAATGATAATTTCGCGATCATTGATTTGATTTTATTTTAATACTGATAATTCCTGAATTGAGATCCTTGGATTCACAGGTGGTATCAGAGCCAAGTGCTCATTGATTTAGATCAATTGATCTATCAGTATTAAAATTGTTTAATTGTCTTTTAAACAATTAATTCTATGACTTATCATTCAGCAAGCATTCTCTCATTGTTTGATTGATTTAGATCTATATTCAAATTAATTGAATACTAGATCTGAGTCTTTGATTGATTTGTCTAATTCAACATTCAAAGCTTGTTTCATAACTCTCAATTAAATATGAGTACTTTTGGTGGATCGTATCAACCACCGAAGTTGGAAACAAAAGCTGATTTCAAGTCCTGGAAAATCAAGTTCAGGAATCATGTGAACTACACAGATTCTGACTTGTGGGAGTCCATCACTGAAGGTCCTTATATTCCACCCACTCTTGGGCCAGATTATAATGACAAGAATCAGCCTATCAGCACAAAAGACTTGTCACCTGATGATGTCAAGAAGGTTAAAGTCGATATTAAAGCATACATTTTGCTTAGTATGGCTTTGCCAGAAGAGATATTAATCAAGTGTGAGAACTATAAAATAGTAAACTCCTTGTGGAAGATACTCCACACTCTCCTTGAAGGGAGTGATGAGATCAGAAGCATCAGGAAAGACACCGTCAGATCACAATATGAAACCTTTCATCATATGGAGGGTGAATCAATTCCTCAACAACTCCATAGATTTATACAACTCGTTACTGAGATGAACATCTTGTAGTTGAAGTATACAACTGAGGAACTCAACAAGAAAATGCTCCACACTTTGCCTGAAAGTTGGAAGCAGACAGTGTCCATGTTCAAGAACATAGATCTTAAGACAACTGGTCTAGATACTCTGGTTGCTAAAGTAGAAGCTCTTGAAATGGATGAACAATCAAGAAACAAGAGTGTGAGAACACATGTCTCACCTTATCACTTCAAAGAAACTAAAAATGCTGGAAGTGCATTTATCTCAAATCATGATGGTGATAACCCTTGTACTTTGAGTGATGATGAAGAGGAAGTTAGTTTTTATGCCTCTAAACCCTCTAAGAAATCATCTCAAAGTAAGAATCAAAAGGAAAAAGGAAGATCTGCTGAGAAAAGAGATACAACTACAGCAACTGCAAAATCTTCTCAACAAAACAATCAATCAGAACCAATTACTGTGATATTGGATTCTGAAGAACAAAAAGAAGCCTTTGCAGCTTTTAGTTCTAGCTTTCAAGCATACCTGGGAAGCTCACTAACATCAGCAAACAATTGCCAACAAGACTTGGAAGAATTAACTCCTGATGTAGTGGAAGAGATGGATCTACAATGGCAGATGGCAATGATTGCTTACAGAGCTAAGCAATATCTGAGGAGAAATAAGAATCTAGCTACAGCTAGTAAAACATCAAAGATTGGTGTTGACAAGTCCAAAGTCAGATGCTTCAAGTGCAATCTCTATGGACACTTCTCTAGAGAATGCAATCAACAATCATCTCAGCAGCATCAGCATCAGCATCAGCAGTATCAGCATTAGCAACAAACCTCTCAAAAATCTCTGCTCAGACAACCTCAGCTGACAAATACATCCCCACCAGCCACAAATGAATCAGCAGGTCCGAGTAATTCAAAGGATTCTGGTCTGATCATACTTCAAGATGGAACATGTGACTGGAGTATGTATGAGAAGGAAGTCCTGGAAGAGAATCAAACATTAATGGCTCATATGGAAAACAAAGTCCCTCCAATGGCTAGAGAGGAACAATCATGGAGAGCTGACAACAAGTGGTATGTTGACAGTGGTTGTTCCAGACATATGACAGGAAACTGTTCTCTTCTCCATGACTTCAAACATAAACATGCCTCTTATGTGGCATTTGGTGGGGATAAGAAGGGAGGTAAAATAGTTGGTGAAGGAATGGTAACAAATGGTGTGTTAACATTTGCAAAAGTGAATTACTGTGAAAATTTGCAGTACAATTTATTTAGTGTATCTCAAATTTATGATCAAAATTACACAACACTATTTGATAACACTAATTGTTACATTCTTAAGCCAGGTTTTGCAGTTCCAGCAGACTGGATCCTTCTTAAAGCATCAAGAAAAGGAAACACATATGTTTTGGATATGAACAACACATCACTCACAAGCCATGAGACATGCCTGCTATCTAAATCTTCAGAAGATGAATCACAATTGTGGCATAGAAGGCTTGTTTATTCCAACATGAAAAACATGAATAAATTAGTGAAAAATGACTTGGTCATTGGATTACCAAAGAAAGAATTTCATTGTTCAAATCATTGTTCTTTATGTTACAAAGGAAAACAACATAGAGTGTCTCATAAATCCAAATTAATCAATACGAACACTACACCACTCAAATTGCTTCACATGGACCTTTTTGGTCCAACCAATGTGATGAGCATTGGAAAAAGGCAATATTGCTTGGTGATAGTAGATGATTTCACTAGATTCACATGGGTATTTTTCTTAAAACAAAAGAGTGAAACATCTGAAACATTAATGGACTTTGTGATCAAGATTGAGAATCAACTTGATTTAAAAGTTAAAATTTTCAGGAGTGATAATAGGACTGAATTTGTTAATGCTGATCTGGATTCTTTTTGCAGGAATAAAGGCATAGCAAGGCATTTCAGTGCACCAAGAACTCCACAACAAAATGGAGTGGCTGAAAGAAGAAATAGAACTCTCATAGAAGCAGCTAGAACAATGCTAGCTGACTCTGAGTTGCCCATCACATTCTAGGCAGAAGCTGTGAATACAGCATGCAATGTTCAAAATAGGACTTTAATTGTCAAAGAACATAATACAACTCCTTATGAGCCCTTATTCAAAAGGAAACCTTTTATAGGATATCTTAGAGCGTTTGGGTGTCATGTGTCTGTATTAAATACTAAAGAACAATTGGGAAATTCTCTGAAAAGCCTATGATGGTTTCTTTGTTGGATATTCATCCACATCTAAATCATATAGGGTTTACATTCCAGAACATAACATTTTTGAAGAGACTCCTAATGTTTCTTTTGATGAATCCATGTTTACAACAACTGTAAAAGTATCATCTTGGTTATTTGATATAGATGCATTAACAGAATCATTTAACTCTGGGTATTTGATCAATGCGGGTTCTGTTGATACATGCTATCCATTTGTTCCTCCAAGTTTGAATGATGTACCACTAACAGCTGATCCACCAAGGGCACAACCTTCAACTGGACCATAGCAAGAATCAAGTCAGTAGCATGCAGATACATCCGGAGAAGCAAATTCTTCATCCCCAGCTCATGTAAATACATCTGCAGATGCTCCATCATCCGTAGATGTAAATACTACTTCAACCACTGATCCTAGGGATGGAGAGGATGTGGTGAATAAACAAAACTTGCCAGCTGACCAACATTGTTCATCCGTAGATGGTGCTGTAACTCATACGAAAGTACAAAATGCCTCCGTAGATGTTACTGTTACTCCTGCGGATGAACAAAATGCTTCCGTAGAACTTTCTGCAGAAGAACATACAGCAACTGAAGCTCAAGAACCATATGATTACTTCATAGGTTTAACATCACAGCTAAATCCATCTGCTTCAATGGATTTCTCAAACTTAGAGTCAACAATCCTAGTTGATGCTATTTCAACAAGCAGAATTCACAAGTCTCATCCATCAGATAATATCATCGGAGACCTGAATGCAAGAACTACAAGAAGCAAAGGGGGAGTGGCAAACATTTGCTTGTTCACCTGCTTCTTGTCTCAGACAGTTCCTGCAAACATTACAGCTGCTCTAAAGGACAATAGCTGGATTGAGGCTATGCAAGAAGAACTACAACAATTTAGAAAACAAAAGGTGTGGAACCTTGTAGACTTGCCTCAAGGTCAGCATCCAATTGGAACAAGGTGGCTTTTCAAAAACAAGTTGGATGACAGGGGTATAATTGAGAGAAACAAAGCAAGACTTATAGCTCAAGGATATACTCAAGAAGAAGGAATAGACTATGATGACGTTTTTGCACCAGTTGCAAGAATTGAAGCTATCAGACTCTTTCTAGCTTATGCTTCATTCAAGAAGTTCACAGTGTATCAAATGGATGTGAAGTGTGCTTTCCTTTATGGGAAAATTAATGAAGAAGTATATGTGGCTCAACCCCCTGGATTTGAGGATCCTGACTATCCACATAGAGTATACAAGCTTGACAAAGCTTTGTATGGTCTTCATCAGGCACCAAGGAAGTGGTATGACACATTATCTTGCTTCTTGCTGAAGAATGGCTACAAAAGAGGGACCATTGATAAGACACTCTTCCTCAAACAAGAACATCAAGATCTTTTGGTGGTTCAAATATATGTAGATGACATAATATTTGGATCAAAGCTTTCAAAGATGAGCTCTATGGGAGAATTGACATTCTTCCTTGACAAGTTCATCAGAGATGGTATTTTTATCAATCAAGAAAAGTAGGTTCATCAAATTCTAAAAAAGTACAATCTTGCTGATACAACTTCATGCAAGACACCTGCCCCAACAATAGACAAGATTGTGCCTGACCCTGCTGGAAAATCAGTAGATCAAAGATTGTATAGATCAATGATCCGATCCTTAATGTATTTAACTGCCAGTAGGCCTGACATAATGTTTGCTGTGTGTGTTTGTGCCAGGTATCAATCAGACCCAAAGGAGTCCCATCTGAATGCTGTGAAGAGAATATTCAGATATCTAAAAGGCAAACCAGCTCTAGGACTATGGTATCTAAAAGATGGTGATTTCAGTCTTTACTCATATTCAGATAGTGACTATGGAGGGTGCAACAACAACAGAAAATCCACAACTGGTGGATGTCAATTTTTAGGACCAAGGCTTGTTTCATGGCAGTGCAAAAAGCAAACTAATGTATCTGTGTCTACAACTGAAGCTAAGTACATAGCTGCTTCAGCTGGTTTCTCTCAAGTTCTTTGGTTACAAAACCAATTACTTGATTATGGTTACAATTTCCTTCAAACACCAATTCATATTGATAATTCAGCTGCTATGTTTATAACTGCTAACCCAGTTCAACATAGTAAAACAAAACATATTGAATTCAGATATCATTTTCTGAGAGACTATTCAGAAAAGGATTTAATCAAGTTAATCAAAGTGGACACAACAAATCAGCTTGCTGATTTGTTCACTAAAGCCTTTGATTCTGTTAGATTTAACTTTCTGATAGAATCTTTGGGGATGATTAACTTAGACTAAATACTCAAAAGCATATGACTGTCCTTATGTAGAGTAATAGTTGGGGATGATTTAATTGTTTGATGTAATGTATGTGCATGTCATATGTATGGGAAATGATAGTACACTATGCTTGGCTTTCTTTAACTACAACTCAAACTGACTTGTAACATTTTGATATGTGAGTAGGTTCATCTTGAGTGGAAACTAAGCTAAGAGCATGCCAAACTAAATGAAACAGGTAACTGACTGTGGGATCTCCATTTTGAGGATCAGGAAAGTAAGTCATCTCCTGATGTGATCAAATCACTTACAAAAGCACATTATGTAAAATACTTTATAATCTTCTATCTTTACAAATTCATTTTCCATCTGTTTTGTGTGAACAAAGACCTGGGAATATGATTCAAGAGTGCGATCTTCATTCTCCCTTTGTTTTGTGTAAACAAAGACCTGGGTTAAGTTCACCTCTGTTTTACGAAAGTAAAGACCTGGTGATTATGAAGATCATATCTCTGCTCTTAAAAGAATCACTTGTGATCAACTGTATATCAATTTAAAGAGCTTCAACATCAAAGCATCAATGAGACTGTAATATGTCTCAAGATAGAACTTATAACTTAATGTACATAGTCAATAAGTGTGAAAAAGTGGTGATTTGCCTCACCTACGGAGGACAAACTTTAATGAGAATTGAATGTGGAGCACACAACAGTTACTGATTAACAAACTTCAAAACATGATAAACAACATGCCTAGTTGATACATTGCTCATGTATGAATTTAAGTGGACGTATATACTTACAATCAGGTGTGCAATAGATCAACACATATTCAAATAATCAACATCAGCAGAAGCCTAGAGTCATAGTATGATCCCTCTATATATGTGCATGCTTGTATCATTTAAATCATTTGTTTAATTTGTCCCCTTAACTGATTTCCTCTCATTTAGACTATCATATGCCTTTCATGCCTATTTCCAACATAAACTTATGATGAATGCAACAGTTTAACATTAATCACAAATTTAGGGGGAGTAGTTCATGCATGAAAAATCAATAAAAAGCTGTTAATTCACTTTGAAGGAATTGGAACTTGAGCACTAACTGGAATGCAGGATACAGGAAACTTGCTTTCTTGTACTTAATTGCCATGCAAACAAAGTCAACAATGTCCAATATCAACACATGATTCTACTTAGTAGATATCATACATTTAAAGTTCTGACAACTTAATTTCCGCAGAAGTTTTAGTAAAACTTCTCATCCGTAGAAGTAACAGTGAAATTTCTGCATCCGCAGAAGTTTCAGTAATACTTCTAATCCGCAGAAGTAATAGTGAAATTTCTACATCAGCAGAAGTAATAGTAACAGTGTAACTGCATAATCGTAGGATTGGTAAACTACGGATGTGCTAGTAACAAGAGGTATTGCATTTGAGCTAAGGCATCCGCAGATGTTAAGACATCCGTAGATGTTAAGCTTCCGCAGATGTTCTGTGGAAGATGTGATACATCCGGAATAAACTTGGTATACGGAAAGGGATCAATGGGAAGTGGGCCCAACATAATTAATAAAAGAAATTAATGTGTCCGCTTATAAATAAGGTTTTTGACTCTAAGAATTCATTAATTACTTTTTCAGAGCACTTTTCAGTTTTCTAACCTAGGAAAGCGCAAACTTCCCCCCTTATTCAAACTTTCAAAAATCCGTTCCAAAAAAGCATAAACATCATTATTCAGTAATCGATTATCATTGTCGCAAGGGTAAATCATGTTCTAATCTTCAGTACGGAACTGGTTAACCCTTGAATGTCATTAAAACGATTCGAATTCATGTGAGTTACACTAATGCTAAACCGATTTTCGTTTCTATTTACAGATGGCAAACAGATTCGCGAAGGAGCATAATGTGTGCGCATTCTTGAATGCTGATGATCCTGCAGCTGAAGGATGTCGAGATATCATCAGATATCTTCGACGGTTCAGGCTCTTCTATGCCTTAACGGCAGAGCCTGTGATTCATCAAGCACACATCATCGATTTCTGGAACTCTGCTCGAGTTGAACAAGAAGGAGACAATGAAGTGATTGTTGCTGAGATCCTTTCTGAACGATTACGGATCAATGAAAGCACAATCAGAAGATCACTTTAGTTGGGTGATCGAGAAGTAGGGCACCCTGATGTATTCAAGAATGAATACATTGAAAAGGTGTTCAACCTAATGGGGTATGATGGAGATCATAAGAAAGGCGAAATCAAGAAGGGAAGGCTATGCAAGCCCTATCGGTTCCTGTGCCACACTTACCTGAGGTGCATCTCCAACAGGAAGGCAAGGCTAGATAGGATCTCTAGACATATCTTATCAGGAATCATTGGGATCTTTGAAGGCAGAACATATAATTACTCTAAGTACATCTTCAACTGCCTTTGTGATCAAGTGAAACTACAGAGGAGTGACAAGATGTATATGTTCCCAAGATTCATGCAACTGATCATCAATGCTGAAATCCTAAGGATTGCAAGAGAAGGGGATGTGTTTGTACAAGCCCACCTGGGAAGATCAGTACTAAACAAAATCAGTGGCAAGTACCAGGGTGAAGACATGCCCATGTTTGCACATGTTGTGGATGCTCAGGCCGACATACCACAAGAGTTATATGGATAGATGAAGAAGCAGAGACATCTGCTGAATCTGTACAAGCATCATACTCACCAAGGCAAACACCTACTCACCAACATCAATCACCCAGCCAAACACCCCCTCACCAACCTCAATCACCAATTAGCATAAACACCCAACCAATCTCACCCATTCATCAACATGTCTCCCCACAACAAATATCATCATCATCCACCAACACCCAGCCTATCTCACCATTGCAACAAGAATCACAATCTCCTTCTCATCCATCCTTAAACAACACACAACCACTTTCACCAATCCAACTTGAATCTCCTCCTCATCCACTCCCTGAGGCACCAAAGCAACCATCTCCTAAAAGTGCAAACACTGAACCTGTAGACATAACTGAGTCTCTAAACTCTGTTCACACAGGGGAGACTGAGTTGATGTCCCAAACCAGCACTGTTCCTGTGTCACCTACACATTCTGAGGATCAAGTTGTGTCTGATCATACTGCACCTGTTTCACCAATTGAAACTCATCTACAAGTGATAGTGATTGCCTATCATGAGGATGACCTAAGTGATAGTGACATCCCTGTCAGCAAAAGCTATTTGGTTGCTGACTACAACAAATTAGTACTCAAATCAAACAAGCGAAAACAAAGAATCCAAGAGCTTAAAGGAATCATTAAAGAGAAGGATGAAGAGTTGATGAGGCAAGAAGCCATACTGAAAAGGCTTAGAGATGTTGCCAAAAGCAACAATGAAGTGATTGATGCACTTCTTCAAAATGAACAAGAGTTGCAGGTATCATTAAGAAATGAGAAGAATGTAAAACTCAGATGATCAAGGAGAAAGATGATGAGATCAATCAATTGAAAATGAAGATTTTTGCTCTGGAATCAAGGTTGTGACACCCTACACATATCCCACATCGGACGTGGATAGGAGAGATTCCTGGTTCATAAGGAATGTCTGGCCTCTAATATCAACAACGCGTTTTGGGTGTATTGGCTGTGGATGAGAGGAGAACTCCACAGTCAAGCGTGCTCAGGTGGGAGCAATCCAGGGATGGGTGACCTCCCTGGGAAGTTTTCACTCGGGCAACCAAAAGCAAATCCGTGAGCTCCTCGTAGGCGAAGCGGACAATATTGTTGGTGTGAGAGGCCGGGTGTGACAGAATGGTATCAGAGCCACTCCTGTGCCGTTTGGGGCGTGGGACATACCTCACCAAGGATGGTGACTTCTTGGGCTCATCGAGGACGATGAGTCCAAACAGGGGGTGCTTGTGACACCCTACACATATCCCACATCGGACGTGGACAGGAGAGATTCCTGGTTCATAAGGAATGTCTGGCCTCTAATATCAACAACGCGTTTTGGCCGTATTGGCTGTGGATGAGAGGAGAACTCCACAGTTAAGCGTGCTCAGGTGGGAGCAATCTAGGGATGGGTGACCTCCCTGGGAAGTTTTCACCCGGGCAACCAAAAGCAAATCCGTGAGCTCCTCGTGGGCGAAGCGGACAATATTGTTGGTATGAGAGGCCGGGTGTTACTCAAGGAATGCCCCAAGTATTGAACAAACAAAACTATCTGCTGAAGCTCCAAAGAAACTGATTCTGTATTCTTGAAAGAGAAAATACTTGGGCGCAATCAAGAAGAAAGTTGAAGATGAAGGTACTCCTAAAAAGCAAAAGCTCACATCTCCTGAACATACACCTTCGGTAGATTTATCTACTGTGAAGGTTTTATCCAGTGATGATGGTGAAAGTGATCAAGAATGGAATGAGCTGACTAAGATGGAGTCACCTACTAAGCAAAAAGAATCAAAGGCCGATGACCTTCTAAACACTGAAGATATTCTGGAAGAGAGGCTTGAATCAAGTATGTTTATGACCCTCATCAACCATGGTTTCCCATATGACATGGTTGAGAGGATGAACTTAACTGAAATGAAGAATCTTCTGAAAGAATTTGAGCTTGCAAGATTCATACTCCCAAAATGTAATTATGAAGCTTTCACAGTCTTTCAATCAGTAGAGAAGATCAAGAAAGATTTGGGCCATTGTGACACAACAAAACTGAGCAAGTACAATATGACCTGCTGGTTACAAGGCCACAACTACAAATCTCATGAGCTGAAAGGAAGATCAACTGGTGAACTGCGGAGGATGATGGAGCATGTCATGGCAGTGGAACTTGAAACAGGTGTCAAATTCAGAACTGCAGCTCCACATCCATCCCATGACAAACAGAGCAAACTGCCTGCTGATCCAATAACTGTTGAACCTAAGGATCAGCATAAGGAAAAGGGCAGACTGATCAGAGAACCAAGGGAAGTCATCCCAGGCAAAGTATGGCCTCTTGGTACTACTGTGAGAGAAATCACTGATCGGAAGTCCACACTGATTCAGCTGATTGATCACCTCACAACTCCCAACTCTGCTGAAGAAAACAAGATCATGGCCTGGAAATATGATCAAGAGTGGGATTGTGCTGTTATCAAAAGAACATCAGGAAGAGTTGAATATTTCCATGATGTGTTTTCAGTACTATGCTTACCTGAGAGTGATCTCAAAGACCTACAAAGCCTTACCATTACAAATTACCCAATACACCTAAGGGGCAGGGGCTTCTCAAGCATAGTAGGTAAGCTGAAAACAAAATTCAAAGATGATGTGCTGGCTGAAGCCAAGAGAGAAGATAATGAGCACCGAAGAAGAATTAAAGGAGTTAAAAGATATAAGTCCAATGCCTCAGAATCCGTAGATGATGAATTTTTAAAGAGGGTTGGATACAACAATAGGAACTCAGCAGCAATCAAGCACATTGAAGGGACTCAATACACATACCCTATAACTGAATGGGGATATGTAGAGAGAACAAAATAACTTGTGCTGCTGAGGAATGTAGAGAACAAAAAGGCTGATAGAATCAGGATTTTTTATCCAGTGGAAATCAAACTACTTCATCCCAGCTACACCTCATACCTGCATGATAAATTCTTTCCTAAGCTGAGTGATGAAGCAGCTCAAAATGACCTGTTCTTGCATGTTCATGTGATCCAGGTGATAGACAAACTTCATGTAAAAGCCTACAAAAGACGAAGACATAATGCTGGCTTGCTGAAGGGAACAACATATGATGAAGTAACAGAACTCTGACTTTCTGAACAAGATGAGCTAGAAGTGGTAAAGAATTACAAAGTCTTAGAAACACTCACTACAGAGGAGGATGTTCTGGGTCTAAGCTACAAGACTCTGAAGAAGATCAGTAAGATGGAGATCAAATACAAGTATGATGATCAAAAGACTGTCGTATCTTACTTCTACAATAAAATCATATCAAGAGTCAAAGAGCTTGTAGTTTTGAAGGATTGATTATAAGGATCTAAGCCTAAGGGGGAGTATTGTTGGATCTAGATAGTATATGTCTAGATCATTTTGTATAGGCTTAGAACTTTAATCAAGTCTTGTAATTAATGATTGTAACTATCAGTGTATATATATATATATATATCTGTGTGTGTGTGTGTGTGTGTGTGTGTGTGCATTAAATCTATAGGTTAACCCATATATATGTGTGTTGCTTTGTGATTGTTGACAGGCAAAATCAATATACTTGGTAGGATTCCTGAAATTGACCAAGTGTAAGAAACATCTACGGATGAACATTATTGTTAATCCGTAGATATGTTTCTTACAAGACCTCATCACAAATGAAGATTCTTGCGGATGATCAAGGATTGCATGAAGTGAAGACTTCTACGGAAGACAGAGTTCCTACGGAAGAACAACACTTCTACGAAAGACCAAGACATCTACGGAAGAGCAAAACTCCTGCGGAAGACAAGGCTCCTGCGGAAGATCAGAACACGTATGATTTCAAATATCAACAAGTCAAACAAGTCAACCAATCAATAACAAATCTCAAGAGATCCGGTGTTTCCTTAACTGACTCAAACCGTCTATAAATATGAGTCCTAGGTTTCACATCTCGGGGACACAATTGGGGGAACACAATCGAGCAATATTACGGTTGTCAAGCATCATATTATCGTGCAACCCTAGCCGCTGTCACATCAACAACAACATTAATTCGATTCACAGAAATCATTGTTCATAGTTATTCATAATTATTCTTTTGTAATCATTACTCGATAATTAATGAAATACTTTTGAATAATTATTGCCTTCATATTTACTGTGTTTTATGTTTGTGCTCTTCAATAATCACTAAAACAATTAAACGTCAATTAATGATAATTCCATGATTATTGATTTGATTTTATTTTAATACTGATAATTACTGAATTGAGATCCTTGGATTCACAGGAATCATTCCATTTGATCCCTTTAACCTCTCTATACACTCAATTGATTGAAAAATACATCGTAAGTTTGAATTCGAACGCTTTGTTCATCACGTGAAGAACCGAGACTAAATCAAGCTTAATCATCTCTGTTCATTTGTAATCAAGTAAGTTAATCACATGTATATGCACGATTTTACATGGGGAATCAAAGCCCCATGTTTATTTCAGTAATCCAGTTCGAATTGAGGATCAATTCGGGTGATGTTGAATTAGGGTTCATAAGGAAATTGGGGGTTTCTTGTGGTTATGTTTTTAAAATTTAAAAACCATTCTATAACACGGCTGCGGCCCTGGTTCACTGGTTAGTTACATCCCCTTACAACCTTGAGGTCTCGGGTTCGAACCCGGGCACCCTCACCATTTTTTTAAAAGCTTTTCAGCCTTTAAAAAATTATAAAAAATTTCTAAAAATTATAAAAATCAGTTTTACAAACTTTGTTTATTCTAAAAGTTGTCTAATTATTTTCTGAAAATTTATTTCTTTAAAAACCTTATTTATTTTTTTAAAGTATTATTTACAAATGTTATAAATAGTTATAAAATGGACTTTAAATAATAATTAAAATAATTAAATTATTAATGGACATTATATTATATTTAGTTATGTATTAATCATGAAAATAGTAGAAACTATATATATTTTCACAAACTATTTACGAATGTTATTTTAGGTTATTTTCTTATAAAATATACTTTAATTAATAGTTTAGATTAATAAGTTACCGTTGGTCTATACGTTATTGTGATCATTATCAAATAAAGTTTAATTTCAAAATATTATAAAGATTTATTTATATCGCACATTTAAACCTTATCAATTATTACGCCTAATTACTTTTATATATTAAAAACACTTATATATTATAAATCTTTTCATTTAATCAAAATATAAATAATTCCATCATATAAAGTTAATTACTTGTCAAAAACCCCACAATGCTATAGAAACCCTAGTTCTCGTTAGAATGTTAACCTTATTATTAATCCTAATCTTGTAACATATATGTTTAGGAGTCTCGTAACGATTTAAGTTGGAACGGCGCTTATCACTAAACTTAGCAATCGTCAAGTATATATTTATTGACCATGTGAGTATTTCTATACCCCTTTTTCATATTTTCACACTTTGGGGTGAAACATGTTACGTTATAATCATTGCACTTGTAAACGTTTGAATCTTGTAAACTTATGGCAATTTACTTGTGTGTTGTGGTTAGTTGAACCTTGTAGCTACCATGTAATATCGAATATATGTACAATCATTAACTATTGCTATCCTGGCGACGTCATAGATCTATGGGCCTGACAAGCCTGCTTGGTTGATCCAAGTACACTTAGCTAATCGTATATACTTGTAAACGTTTGAGACTTGTAAAACTTTCTCAAGGTTTTGATTGTGCATTCTGTCTTACATTCCTAGTTACTTTGTTCTATAATTTACAACATGAATTGCCATCTTTTATATACTTATGTATTGAAACTATGGAAATCTCACCAACATTATTCTTGACCTTTTATTTTAACATGTTTCAGGAAATACTCAAGTTTGATCGCCACTTTTGAAGCTTGTACACACATAGGAATGGACCTAGTTAAATAAATGAATGAGCTTGTTATATTTCTTATTATGCGTGTTAATTTCTTTATTTGATACTTATGTTGTAATGTTACCTTTGAAACTTATGAATAATATATTTGGATTTAATAATAGTGTTATCTGGCTGTGAACGATCTTAACTCTCACATCTCTACGTTTCCGCCGTCAAGGTTGGGGTGTGACAACATACAACAACACATATGAAAACAGAGAAATATTGTAGGTCCATTTGATCGGTTTTCAGTGCAGAAGAATGCTTGAATCGCTCAATACCAAACACACACAACCAACACTAAGAGAAGGATGATCAAAATAACACCAAAAAGCTTTCAAACATGGTTTTAATGATGAACAACAGTGAATGAATTGAAATAAGCTCAATGTATTCAGAAAGAACAAGCTTACAATATCCTCTTGCAACAATAATACACGATTAGGGTTTCTTGCAAGGATAGATCACAATTAGACAAAAGAAATCTATATATAGCTGTCATAGTTTCGCATATAGTTTCGCTGTAGGCGAAACTATATAGGCGAAACTATAATTTCGCCAGGTAGAAACTAACAGTTTCACCGGGTAAACATGATCTGAGCTCAATAGTTTCGTCTGGCGAAACTGGAAACTATAGTTTCACCCGACAGCTAACATATAGACTTGAACTAAACAAACTTACAAAAGGAAACTAACAAAGATCCTATTACAACGAAAGATAAACAAAAACTAATCCAATGGTGAGTCCAACCTATCTTGATCTTCAATACTCCCCTAGGTTGGATCTCACCCATTCTTCTTGGCTTTATGTCTTCATTCAGCTCCAGCCTTCTCGGTACCTGCACATGATGTTTCCGGATCAGCTCCTGCAGCTTTACTCTGTTGAGCCTCAGCACTTGATCTTCTTTGGTTGCCTCCTGCCTCATTGGCTCCTTCAGGATGAGCACTAGCTTGTGCAAATTGTTTTGCTAAATCCTGAATGTCCATGTGTAAATCATCCTCAGCTCTAACTTTCTCTGCCAGCGCTTTCACTTCAGCTCTCACTCCTCTAACTTTGTTCACTACAATCATGAACAAGCTAGCTTCCCTTCTCGTTTCTTCTCCTGCTCCTGCCTTAATATGGTTCTCACACAGAACCAGTAGATCATCATCTGAAAAACCAAACAACTCCATCGGGTCAAAGATTCGGTATTCAATTCCACCCTTAACTCTGATAACAGCCTCCCCCGTCTGATTGTCATAAAACCACTTCTCAAACTCTTTCAGACGCGAGGGGGACGGATCTGCCAATCTAACTCTTTGAACCGTCTTAGGAGGCTTCACGCTCAACACAATCCTTCCCTTCCCAGTAGCCCAATCTTTATCTTTCTTTGATCTTTTTCTTTCTGCTTTCATAAAACCGAAAGCCTCAAAGTTATCATTGAGCCCATGTTGGATTTCTTTTTCTAAAAATCTGGCTCTTTCACTCAAGTGTGCTCCAAGTAAAGGCAAAGATGCCAACCTTCTCAAATCCCATTTTGGCAAGGTCTTGAATGCCTTCCTCTTGTGAAGATAAGTGATTCCACCCCCTCGCCTTTTTATCATAAACATTTTCAAGTCGGGGTTGTACTTCCAGCTCACTATCTTCTTATCAGCCTCTTTCTTCTTCAAACTCTCCATATTCTGAAATAGTGGAGTTAACTCTTCAGGTTCCTTCTCTCTTACAAACCAATCACTCTTCTCCATCTCAAAAATATCATTTTCATTTTCACCCTTCTGTATCACATATGTCAAAGGCCTTTCATCAACCTCATAGAACTCAGGCTCTGAGTCGTAATCTACCAACTGCTCCTCATCAACTTCCTCATCCACCAGACCCTCCTCAATGGGTTGTTTTCCCATTTGCTCTTCGCCGGTAAAATCTCCAAGGTTTATTCCCAAATCTACAAAATCAGCATCAACTACATCATCTTCAGTTTGTAAATTCTCCATCTCAGGTTCTCCAATTCCTTTACCAGACCCTCCAGCTTCTTCTGTTGCTGTCCCCGAGGTGCCCTCTCCTGCCTTCGAAGAAGTACCCACAGACAAGAACGGGTACTTAGATGTGTCAGTTAAATCATCTAACTCATATTGAGTTAGCTGATTCGGCAGGCCGGCGGCAGCTTTCAACTCGTTTACTTCCTTCAATAACCTTTTGATCAAATTGTTTTGATCAACCAGCATTTTCTTCATACCATCCAGCAATTCATCCTTTTGTCTCTCCCTCATCTCCTGATTTGTCAGCTTAGTCTTTATCATACTTAGTTCGTTAGAGAGAGAGGTGTTGAGATTTCGGATCACATCCTCGTCTAAACTAGTGTGTCTGTCAGATTGTGGAGGCTCAGAAAATGTCTGATGTTTCTGTTTTGTCCTCCTCTCTTCCTCCCCGGTATCAACCGTCCTTTTTGACCTCTTTTCTTTCTCCATTTTTGCTTTAGCTGCCATCTCTGCCACTTCTTTCTTAAAGTTGTAATCCTTCTCCTTGGCATATCTCTTTCTCTTCTTTACTGCCTCCGACTCAGTTGGTCTAACTTCCTCTGTTCGTCTCGCTTCAGACTGGATCACCTTCCTGATATAATCCCATCGATCAGGAGTATACATGTTTTCCCATAGATGAGTGATCCGACCACTGAAGTCGTGCCTTATGGCACAGCAGTCGGCAAAAATTCTGGTATTCATAGACACTAGATGCTTGACCTCTCCATGCCTCGGAATGTTGGGAACTTGATCGTCGATGATCATTTGAAGAAATCGGGGATAGAGCAGCCATTTGTCCTTCTTCAAGGCCATTACATTTTCGGCCATGCAGCTAAATATGAGATTAGAAATGTTAGCCTTCTCACCTCGGCAACATATAACCATGGCTTTTGCCCAGTCTAAGTTTAACCCATCTGATCCACCTTTTCGGTGATCTAAGCACATTATGAAGACATGGGCAATGTACCTCCACTCCTTGGACAGAAAGGATTTCTTGATTTCCTTTCTAGTCCCAAAAGGAGGACCTTCATATCCCATAGTTAAGAAGGCATCAAACACCTCCTGATCAGACAAATCAATATCACCTCCTGTGTCTTCTTCTAATCTCAACACCCTGGAAATAACTTCTTCTGTGATGTTCACTTGGTGGTCCAGAACCTTGGCTACAATACTCTCCGAATCTCCCCTTGTGATATACTCAGCAGTTCTCCAGAAGTCTCGAATGTGTAGATCATAAATAGTCGTGGAATGAGATATGGCGAATGCTATAGGGGATCTTTGTAGCCACCTAATGCAGTCTCTGAATCCCGTTGCTTTAGGATGTGAGTCGTCTAGAATAGCAGTGATATTGTTTCGAACATCAAACTTGAGGTTTGCCATTTTTATCTGACAAACAAACACAACCGGTTAGGAATTATATTAGAATTCAAATATTTACAAACGTAATGTAAATAAACAAATTGTGATAAACGTAAGAATACAGATATATACATGTATATTTTGAATGAATTTACAGATTAATTAGTATATATATATATATATATATATATATATATATATATTTTTTTTGTTGTAGTTTCGCAAAGACGAAACTCTAATTTCGCAAGATATGATAATGGATTGAACTGGGCGAAACTGATTTTTGTTGACGAAAATGTTAGGTTCGCTCGGGCAGCATAACCACACAGTTTCGCAGTATCTAATGAACTTTCGTTCAGTTTCGCTGGAGGATGGTGTAGTTTCGCAGAACGAACTGCGAGACTACCCAAACGACACATTTCAATCCAGCCAAATGTACGATAGATTAGTCTATGAAAACTCATGGTCTGAGTTCGAAACTCACATGAGAACTTCAAAATCAGGTGACAATGCAATAAAACAAGACAACGACGGAGATTTGTGTCACGAGTCTCAAAAACCCTAACAGTGCACAGTTTCGACGAAAGTGACTAATTTTTGCGAAAGTGAGTATCTTGATTCGAAACTATGTTTATATACATAGGAGTTTCGCAGAGAACTTAAGATATAATTTCGGCAGAGCGAAACTATACTTTCTGCAATAAGAAAATGTAGTTTCGACACTGTGAAACTATAGATTCGGCCAAGCGAACTTATAGTTTCTGCGGCACAAAACTATAGTTTTTCGGCACGGCGAAAATCATAGTTTCCCGAGCGAAACTGCTGTTTCGCTATGCGAAATGTAGTTTCGCAGAAACTTCACTTATTAATAAAAACAAAATAAAATAAAATTAAAATTAAAATAAAATAAAATAAAATAAAATAGTTAAAGGATATAGTATCATGTTTTTCTTGAAGTGTTTTAAGAGGATCATGACTTAGCGAGATTGCTGATATGTTTGTCCGCTTAAACCCATTCCCATCTCTTTTCAACTCATGATCTGCAGCTGTTTATCATGTTCTGAATTGTCTTAGAAACTCAGCAACTTGGTCCCCACTGATATTTGATAAAGACCTAGTCTCGTCATCAAGGTTTATTGAGCATAATCATTGATATTGCCTGATCATTATACTGATGTACAATCACACTGACTGACACATATGCAGATGGGACTCTATAATGTACAGATGTAGACACACATATATGTGAGATCCAGACACAACCTATAACTAATTGATGAGAGCTTCAGGTCAATGTTTTCACATAGCAGAGAAGATCATCTAGGCGTGTTGATGAGAGCTTCAGGTCAATGCTTTCGCATAGCAGAGAAGATCATCACTCCAGGTCAATGCTTTCGCATAGCAGAGGAGATAAACACACATCTTTTCTTATGAAACATATGAATGTGTATGCAAGAGTGGACTATTTGAGATTATATAATGTTTGTCTTAGAGGGCGTTATCACCGAGTCACCATCCCAGTGGGAAACGCCATAAGATTCACAACGATAATCTATATGTACAATAATAGGCTATTTGAGATTATTTAACGTTTGACTTAGAGGGTGTTATGATCGAGTCACCATCCCAGTGAGAAACACCATAAGTTTCACATCGATAACCTTTGATATCAATTAGCAACTCTCAACCAAGTTGTACACAAGACTTGTATCTTTGTGCAGACCAAAATATCATGAGGATAATCCTTATTACTGAGTTATGATCTTTATGTTTGCTGCATGATCACTTGTTTACTTTGTTTTCGGGATGAGTCTATCATGCATATCCCAACATAAGATGTCCCCTTGTTCTAACTTCATTTTCTTGAATTCCTGAGAGAATGAAAAATTAAGACTTATTATCAGTATGAATCTCCCCCGAAATTTTATTCAAAAGCCTACTAAAAGAAAAATTTCTTAAGAATCAAAGAAACACAAGATTAAAAGAAAAGGATCTATGTGACACAAGTTAGACAACAATCAAGACCAAAAAGAAAATATGTACTTATGTACAGGTGAAACAATTGTTTTGCTCAGAAAAGTTTGTCAGAATGATATTAATCCTAGCATAGAAATCAATTCATAAAAACGTGGTTTATCAAATGTTTTTGTGAAAAGATCTGCTTTTTGATGTTTTGTATCAATAGGAATGATATCAATGAAACCCTTTTCTTGAGCATCACGGATGGCATGAATTCGTGTCTCAATGTGCTTGGTCCGGGAATGATGAATTGGATTCTTGGCAATTCCAATGGCCGCTTCGTTATCACAAAACAAAGGAGTATGAAGAAAGTTAATCCCATAGTCCATCATTTGATGCTGAATCCATAACACTTGCGAACAGCAGCTTGAGGCTGCAATATATTCAGCTTCTCCTGTTGAGAGAGAAACTGTAGTCTGTTTCTTGCTTTGCCAAGAAACAAGGCAGTTTCCCAAATACTGACAACCTCCAGTAACAGATTTTCTGTTTAATTTGCAGCCGTTGGAATCGCTGTCAGAATAAGCGTGCAGGTCAAAATTACCACCATAAGGATACCAAAGTCCTAAACGAGAAGATCCCTTTAAATAACGAAAAATTCGTTTGACTGCCTTGGCATGGGATTCTTTAGGAGCTGATTGGTATCGAGCATAATATCCAACAGCAAAGGTTATGTCAGGACGACTTGCTGTCAGGTACATGAGAGAGCCAATCATGGATCTGTAGAGATGAGGATCGATTGGTTTGCCGTTTTCATCCGGAGTGAGACATGTCTGAGCCGTGAAGGGAGTCATCTCAGAAGCAGCATCATCCATTTTGAATTTCTTCAAAATTTCTTTAATATACTTCTTTTGATGAATAAGAATTCCATCTGGTTTTTGTTCAACTTGCAGCCCGAGAAAGAAACACATCTCTCCCATCATGCTCATCTCAAATCTGTTTCGCATGACCTCCTCAAACTCCCGACATAATTGAGGATTTGAAGAACCAAAAATAATGTCATCAACGTAAACTTGCACAATCAACATCTCACCGTTTACCTCTCTTTTGAATAGAGTCATGTCAATGGTGCCTCGTGTAAAACCATTGCTCAAGAGATACTGAGTCAGGGTTTCATACCAAATCCGAGGAGCTTGATGAAGTCCATAAAGTGACTTATCAAGCTTATATACTTTGTCAGGAAAATCCGGATCTTCAAATCCTGGGGGTTGACACACGTATATCTCTTCATCAATGTCCCCATAGAGAAATGCGCATTTGACATCCATCTGATAGACTTTAAATTGCTTGTGAGCAGCGTGCGCTAAGAATATTCTAATGGCTTCAAGACGGGCGACAGGTGCGAAGACTTCTGTGTAGTCAATTCCTTCTTCTTGAGCAAAGCCTTGAACCACTAATCTGGATTTGTTTCGCACCACTATTCCTCGATCGTCAGGCTTGTTCTTGAAAACCCATTTCGTGCCAATAGGATACTTATTTGGTGGAAGATCCACCAGGGTCCACACCCGTAGTTTTCTGAACTGTTGCAATTCCAATTGCATCGACTCTACCCAGCAGGGATCTTGGAGAGCTGCATGAACGTTCTTAGGAACAGTTTGAGATATAAAACAAGAAAACAAGCAAACGTTGATCAATCCAGATTGACTCCGTGTTCGAACTCCATCAGTAATGGAACCAATTATGTTGTCGTGTGGATGATCTTTCAAAGTTTTGAAATCCACAGTCATGGAAGGGATATCAGTAGATGGTTGGTTAAATGATGAGCTGAATGGGGAAGAAGAGTTCGGTAAAGGAGATGAAGAAGGTGATGTTGATATGGGTGGAGGTGGAAGATCAAATGAAGATGAGGAAGAAGCAACACTGACTGAGGTATCATTAACGGATGTAGTGACAGGAAGCACAATAGGCTCAGGTGGTACGGGGGCAGGTGGAATGAAGTTTGTTGTTGAATTGGAGAAGGGCACATCATCATCGAAAACTGGAAGATTGAATGATTTGAACACCGTATCTGAGTCAAAGAACCAAGCTGGTTCTGTGGGAACATTAGATGAATTAGATTCCTGCCAATCGACATAGAATGACTCCTGAACTATACGTGTCCTCTTGTTATATACCCGATAAGCCTTCTGGGAAGAAGAATATCCTACGAAATAACATTCATCAGAAACAGCACCAAATTTTGTCTTCTGTGCTTGAGTATTCAGAAGAGTACACGAGCAGCCGAATGGGCGAAAGAAATCAATCAAGGGCTTTCATTTGTGAAATAGTTCATACGGGGTTTTCATCTTATCTTTGACTATCAGCACCCTGTTGAGAACATAAGAAGCACAATTCACAGCCTCAGCCCAAAATATGATGGGTAAGGAGGATTCTATTAACATTGTACGAGCGGCTTCAATTAGGGTGCGATTCTTTCGTTCCGCGACACCATTCTGCTGAGGAGTTCTCGCAGCACTGAACTGTCTTAATATTCCTTTAGTGGCACAGAAGGAATCAAAAATTTGATTTTTGAATTCAGTACCGTTGTCACTTCGAATAGCCATAACCTTTCTCTTGCTTATCGATTCAATCGAGAGAATTAACTTTTGCAACTCCTCAGTCGTCTCTCCCTTTTGAGTAAGAAATCTTACCCATGAATATCTGGAGTAGTCATCTGTAACCACAAGACAAAAAGATTTCTTAGCAATAGATTTAACACTTATTGGGCCAAACAAATCAGTATGTAACAACTCTAGGGGATTTAAGATGCTATTTTCAATTTTAGGTTTGTGTGGTTTCTTATGTTGCTTTCCTTTAGCACATGCCATACATTTCTCGACCACAGAAAAATCTTTTAAAGGTAATCCCCGAACGAGATTGTTTTTAACTAGTTTGTTTATTATTTTGAAATTAACATGGCCCAATCTACGATGCCATAAGAAGGACTCAGAGGTGGAAGCTTTTGACAAAGGCATGTGACTGCAGATGATGAGCTCTTTGAATTCATGTCAAGGAGATATGTATCATTCTTTCTGGGAGCCCGCATGAGAACTAGATTATCTGGAATATCAAACTCAGACTTCAAAAAGATACATTCATCAGACTTGAATAAGACTGGAATGCTTTTATCACAAATCTGAGAGACGCTCAATAGGTTAAATGCAAGCTCGGGAACATAATTGACTTTTTCCAAGGTGAGCGAACCATTACAAACTTCTCCTTGACCTATCATTTTTCCTCCTTTCTTGTCTCCTGCGAAGGCAACATAGCCACCATCGATTATGCGGTAGTTGGTCAATAAATCTTTAAGCCCCGTCATGTGTCTCGAGCATCCACTATCAACATGCCATACACTATTTACAGACTTAGTGGACGACTCCTGCAATCATATCAAAAGAGAATTAACCAGGTGTAATGGCCACCCAAGTTTGAACAACTTTAGGTTTCTCCGAAGTGGATTTCTTGCAAAAGAACTTATTAACTAACTGATTCAGTTTACTTCCAAAAGAACGTCTATAAACATATCTGTGATGTAGTTGAGGACAATGCTTAACTACATGATCGTCTTTACCACATTGAAAACAATTTGATTTTAATTTAGATGTATTATGTTCTTCATTACATTTGGATAAACTTGAATCAGTAAGTGTTAAATCATTATCACTGTATGCCTCATTTGCATTGACAGAGTTGATTTTATTTTGAAAAGAATGATTGTGTGCTGATGATACTGAAGTGTTATCTGAAATACATGAGGTACTAGTGTCACTAGTACTTGCCTCAGATGAAGATACAATCCTGTCATTAAGCACAGCAAATTTTGCAGGTATAAATGATGGAATGGGATGAGAGAAGAATTTTTCAAAAGAGTTAGTTTTTGTTTCTTCATTGCTATTCGTGGCATTATCAGACAATGAATCAGCAACATCAATAGATAAATTAGAATCACGGTCCATAGCATTTAACAAGCAAACAGAAACATTACTAGAACTGAATGAAACAGAGTCTTTTACAGCATTACTAGAAACAAAAACAGAATTTAAACTAGAGTTATGATCTAAAACAGAAAGCTTGGGTTCAGGTGTACTAAGACTAGAGCATCCAAGACCTCTAGTTGGTCCATAATCGTAGTCCTCACGAACATGCATAGGATTCACACCTTCCAAACCTGCAGACATATGTTAGAATCTTCTTTGATTAAATCATTAGAAGGATGTGGAATGGGCATCGGAGAGTAACAGTATGTACTAGGTGGAGGATAAACCTTAGCATTTTCATATCCCAAACCTGTTTTAATCCTAGCCCCACGTTGAGATTTACATAAATCATCATGTTTCATTCCTGATATGGTCCATTTATCAAGTTTTGACTGAAGTTTGCTTGTTTCAAACTCAGCTAGGGCAACCCTTTCAGTCAAACTGTTCACCTCAACGTTTCTTTCTAAAACAATTCTTTTTAAATGATCAATTTCTTTTAGCGCTTCATTTAATTTAACAAAGTATTTTGACTCATTCACTTTAAGTTCTTCATTAATTCTTTTCAAGTCCTTTTCATTATTAATTAATAAACGATTAGCCTTATAAACCCCAAATAATCTGATTTTACATGCAGATGAACACATATCTTGAATTACCTCATATGGAAGTCCCATCACCACCTTCTCAGCTGCAAGGGCTTTATCACATTGACACACAGGAGTATACGACTTGTTTTCCTTCACAGTGGTAGCAGTATTGACATCATTTCTTTCAAGCACTGTAGATTGAGTTTCTGACTTTCCATACTCCTTCATATTTTCATCTTTCTCAGACTCATTCTCTGCAACTCCATCCTTAAACTCCTTAAATGGATCAAACTCGTCGTCACAGTTCATCTTCATTTTCTCCTTCTGAATCTCAGCTACTAAAGCTTGATTAATTTCTTCTTTTGTCTCTTCAGCCTCTGCACTCCAGTCAAAGTTAGAAATTAGAGCGGTTTCTTTCTTATGGCTTGACTCATCTTTACTCCCACCAGCAGTCAATCTTGGAACTCCAGAGTTGTTAGGATCAGTGACAATTGGCAATGGACATTCTCGTTTGAAGTGTCCCAATTGCTTGCAATTGAAACATCTAAGTTTAGACTTATCGTAACCCAGTTTGGAGTTGGAACCTTGACCGCCAAAGTTCTTTCTACCAGTCCTTTCCATAAATCTCCGAGCTCTAAGTGTCAGCATTGCCATTTGCCATTGAATATCAGTTTCTTCAAGATCATCTGGATCCACTTGATACATGTCCTCCATAGTCATTCCTTTTCCTTTCAGATCACCAGCAACAAGTGCTTCATAACTTTGAACAAACATCCCAAAAAGTGCCATAGTCTCAGCTGGAACAGTAGATTCATTAGATGCCTTTAAATTCCCTTGCTCTTTCCCCGGGTTAATGCCACTTCCAGAAGAATCACACACAGTCACTGCTCCTTGACGTGATGCCTGCATTGGAGAGCTTGCAGCGGACGATAGTAATGCAGCATTCTGTGAATAACCGGATGTTGGCATGATGGATTGATTAAACTCCCTCCTTTTTAGATCCAAATCAAAAGACTTCAGCTTGTTAATCACATCCATTAGTTTATAGTCAGCAAAGTTTCTTTCTTGTTTCAACATTCTCACTTGTAAACTCCACTGAGGTGGAAGAGAGTCTAGGAGTTTATTCACTTGCTCATGATTTCCTAGCTGATCATCATACTTCTTTAGAGTACTTGAAACAGACAAAAAACGATTAGTAATGTCAGTAAGATCTTCATTCTTGTGTCCCACAAATGAATTGAACTCCTTTTCAGCTTGAGCCTTCCTATCTTTCCTTAGATCCTCGTTTCCATCGTAAAATTCACACAAGGCATCGTATAGAGATTTTGCATCTTTGAATTCTGCAAAGCGATTGTAAATATCAGGTGCAAGACATAAAGTCAAGGCTCCGAATGCTTTCTGATCTCTGTCAATCAGCTTTTGATCCTTTTCGGTGAATGTGGAGGAGTCCGAGTTTGGAGAGACAGTTCCACCGACAGTAACGGTTGGCTTGTGTGGTCCAGTGATGATTGACTCCCATTGGTTGTGATCGGTGTAGAAGAAGAAAGCCTTAAGACACCTTTTCCAATCTTCAAAGTTATCTCCATTGATGAGTCTAGGGGGTCGGTTTGGTGCAACACTCTCTAAATCAGCCAAGGTGAGAGTAGTCATTTTGGACATAACAATTTCGCTGAAGAAGAAGTAGATTCGCTGAAAGGTAGTTTCGCTAAGGCGAAAGTGTAATTTCGGCAGGCTTAATTTTGGTTGTTTCGACGATCAAGAGCGTAGTTTCGACAGCACTTTCGCTAGCCAGAGACTATCAGTAGCTTAGTTTCGCTGTAAATTTCGCAGGAAACAAGCTTGAACTTTCGTTCGAATGAATTTCAGCAGCAATTTCGCACAAATATCACCCAATCGGAATGAACTTTCGTTCAAAGAACACAGTTTCGCACCGAATATCAAAGAAGAAAAAGTATCAGTTTCGCTGAACGAAGATACAGTTTCGCTGGAAGGAACTGTAATTTCGCTGGAAGAACAGAAAACCCTTTTAAACCCCAAAAACAATCGAAAATCACCCAAATCTCAATGAAATTTGAATAGGAGTGATTCACGAAGCTTCCTCAATCAGAAACGCACACTATCCAATCAATTTCCATGACAAAAACACTCTATTTTGAAGTAAAATTTGAAAAAGTTGGTATTGAACAAAAATAACCAAAAACCTCAAACAATCAAGAGCACTATGGCTCTGATACCATATTGTAGGTCCATTTGATCGGTTTTCAGTGCAGAAGAATGCTTGAATCGCTCAATACCAAACACACACAACCAACACTAAGAGAAGGATGATCAAAATAACACCAAAAAGCTTTCAAACATGGTTTTAATGATGAACAACAGTGAATGAATTGAAATAAGCTCAATGTATTCAGAAAGAACAAGCTTACAATATCCTCTTGCAACAATAATACACGATTAGGGTTTCTTGCAAGGATAGATCACAATTAGACAAAAGAAATCTATATATAGCTGTCATAGTTTCGCATATATAGTTTCGCCTCGGCGAAACTATATAGGCGAAACTATAATTTCGCCAGGTAGAAACTAACAGTTTCACCGGGTAAACATGATCTGAGCTCAATAGTTTCGTCTGGCGAAACTAACAGTTTCGCCAGGCCGAAACTATAGTTTCGCCCGACAGCTAACATATAGACTTGAACTAAACAAACTTACAAAAGGAAACTAACAAAGATCCTATTACAACGAAAGATAAACAAAAACTAATCCAATGGTGAGTCCAACCTATCTTGATCTTCAAATATACATATACGCAGAACATGAACTTGGTGGCCTCACGCATCCGAATGGACTAACACAAACCTTGCGTCCCGTATCGTGAAAACCGAAACCGTAACGAATCTGAACACGTAAGTCAAGCGAGAAACATACCATACGGGTTGTTTCGGTTGTGTCAAGGATTGCTGGGAATGAATTGCTCACGCGTCAAAGGTTGGTCGATCAAGGCTGCCAAGCGGAGGGCTGTTGAGAAGACCGCTGTCGTGAGGATAGGACTCCGTGTGACCACCAGAACAATGATGGTGATCGTCGGTTACGGTGGTTAACCCGATCGATAAGACTATGACGTGATGGTGTTGATGGTGGTTTAGAGACTAACGGTCGTGGTTGAAAGCGGATGCCGGAGTTGCACACGGCGGTTTGGTTGACGGCAATGGAGAAACTAGGTTTGATAAGGGTTTGTGTTTGCGAAGGGATGAGGGATGTGGGTGGGGTTTGGGTTATATTATTTAGATGAGATCACTTCAGCCAATTGACATCTTTAGCCCCTCCAGTTTGTGTAATTTGTATATTGAGTTAATTGAGTTTGATTAATTTAAAGTTAATTAATCATTGAAAGTTGGAGTTCCCGTTATGCTTCTACGTAGCATCGACCAAGAAAATGGTCTTTGCAATGGTACTCGCCTATAAATTTCTATTTGGGAAACGGGTTATTAAAGTTGAGATAATATCTTGAAGTAATATTGGATGCTGAACATTTATTGCAAGAATTAATCTCGTGCCCTCCAATAAATAATCCCTTTCAACTTCAAATGAAGTCAGTTTTCACTAATTGTTTATTTTGCAATGACAATTAACAAGAGTCAAGTATAATTATTGTCAAAAGTTGGTTTATATTTAAAAGAACTAATTTTCACTCATGGACAGTTATATGTGGCTTTGTCAAATGTGAAGATTACAAACGGTGTAAAATTACTAATTTTAGATTAAATTGGTAACATTACTAGCGAGACACAAAACGTTGTATACAAACATGTGTTTAAACATATATGAGAAAGTTTTAAGAGTATGAATGCTATTTTAATTTCGTTTTCATAATTTGAATTTTTCATAATGTTTATTATGTAATCAATATTTAATAAAAGTCTGGTTGTTTAAATAATCTGTGTATCACACGGGCTCTAACCTATTACTAATATATTAAAAGCCTAAAAATTGTTAAAGTAAAAAACTACTGGATCATAACGTATATCATGAATAGTAATCACGAAATACTTGAAAGAGATTTGTTGTTCAAGTCAAAGTATTCATAAACAAAAAAATTAAAAAAGAAAGACGGGTCTTTAAAGCCGTAAACAGAAACTAAAGAAAACAACTTTTATTACTTTTTAAATTCTAAAAAAAAAAAATTCTAACTTGGCGTCCGTGTTTGACTATTTACGTGTGAATTATGACGTTTAAATAATATATATATCTTTTTTGTAAAAGAAGTGTTAGACTTTTACTTTTTATTGGATATGTCTATGTCTAAACATCGAGAATTTTTGAATGACAGCCTCTTTACGACGATGCCAAGCATAAGAGTAACGATGTTGACACGATGCTACGCCATGAACATTTTCATATCATGACAATCGTTGAAACCATTAAAGTAAGTCTAAGAGTAAAACTTTTTCTTTTTAATCCAAAGGCTAAATTAATTCTTTTGATTTAATGTTTATGACAGAAAGGAGCGAGTGTATTCCCTATTTCATTCAAAATTGGTAGCCGAAAACCAAGGTATAGAGCTTATGTATGTTTTGAATTATATTTTTTTAACAAAAAACGTTTTTCTTGTGTAAACGTATTTATAATTTTATATTTTCTTTTTTTAGTTTAATATAACAGAAATAGAAAAAGACTTGAAAATGGTCAAAATATTCTATTCATAATCTAAAATTTTCAACTACCACGTCATAATATTCCATCTACCAACAACTTTGCCTTCGCTTTCTCAAGAAGATTATTTTACTAGGAGGATTATATTTTCTCCACAATATTGCTTTAAAAAAAGACTTTTGCTTGATTCTAAGGCTTCGCTTATATACTACGAAAACTCCGTATTTTAAAGGCTTTCACCTGTGTTTGAGAGGTCGGGTGCCTATGTTTGTGAGGTCGGGCTCCCGGTTTGTGGGTTCGGACGCTCATGTTTTAGGTTCGAACAACCGTGTTTAGGGTTCGAACACCCTAGTTTCTGAGTATATATGGACTCCGACACCGGTATTTTAAGGTCCGTCACCCATGTTTAGAGGACATTTTGTGAAATGAAAAGGTCAAACAGACATTTGGAGTAAAGCTCCGGTCAAAGGGACATGTTGGCATTTTTCCTTCTAGTTTTTTCCTCGGTTATATTTTTAGTTTTCTAATAAAAGAAATATCGGCAGATGCGGATGTTATGTTTGGTTTGGAGTCACCCACACACTCATGGAAAAATTTTCTAAGTCTTACACTGAATTTTGATTATTTTATAAAAGTTTAATGAAGTTTTTAACGTTAGTCAGTCACCGAAACTAAAAAGATGATAAATGAGTAAACCGAAGGAACCTAAAACCAATGTTTTTAAAACCGGATCGGACATTGAACCGGACGCCATACCGGTTCACTGGTCTGACCGGTTCAACCGGTCGGACCGTATATAAGAACCGGTTTTAAGCACCGAACCGGACCGGATTGGAGTCCGGTTCCCGGTCGAACCGGTCGGACCGGCCGGTCCGGTCCGGTTTTCAAAACATTGCCTAAAACTAATTTCAAAAGGTAAAAAATAAAAGTTAAATTTTAATTTACTCATTTCATAATAAAATGTTTTCTCATTTCATAATAAAATGTTTTTTTTCTTACTTTTTTGTTTGTATCTCCAAAGTTGTATAAGAAAAGACTTAAAAAAAGTCTTAACAACTTTTCATTCATTATTATTGTTATATACCTAAACTACACTCGGTCATATGTTCAGTGTTCACAACCATGGCTGCATCATTATTTCATCATCATCATCATCTTGTTATTGTTCTTTTTCTTACAATCATAACACCATCATCTTCATCACCTTCGTCTTCCCCCAGCCATAGTTTAACCCGAGGCTCATCATTACACGTTGAAGACCAACACGACCTTCTAGTTTCGCCGAATGGGCTTTTTACAGCGGGTTTTCATCAAGTTGGAAAGAATGCTTATGTGTTCGCGGTGTGGTTTACGGAGAAAGCCACACCCGGGGCTCACGCCGTGGTCTGGATGGCTAACCGCAACGAACCAATAAATGGGAAATACTCAAAGCTATCCTTACAAAAAGATGGCAATCTGGTTCTGATAGATGCGGGTCTATACACCATATGGTCAACACAAACCAAGTCAAGATCTTCCTCAGTGCAGTTGATACTGCATAACACAGGTAACCTTGTGCTTCAAGAACAAGAACAAGAACAAGAAGACACTCTTTGGCAAAGCTTTGATCACCCAACGGATACCCTTCTTCCGAATCAAGTCTTCACTCGAAACACACAACTTGTTTCCTCTAGAAGCTCGAGTAACTACTCATCGGGTTTCTACAAGTTGTTATTTGACAACGATAGCATCCTTCGACTTCTTTATAATACTCCAGAAACAACTTCAATTTACTGGCCTGATCCTAGGGAACAAGCATTCATGCTTGGGAGATTTCAGTATATAGATAGTAGAAGAGCGAGCCTTGATTCTTACGGTCGATTCATCTCAACAGACGGTTTCAGTTTCGTATCGGCTGATTTTGGGCTTGGCCCACAAAGAATGATGCGGCTTGACACGGATGGTAATGTAAGACTTTACAGTCTTGTGGGAGGAATGAGATGGGAAATTCAATGGCAAGCGATTTCTCATATTTGTAGGATCGACGGTACGTGTGGACCAAACAGTCTTTGTACTTATACTCAAGATTCCGGAAAGAAATGTAGTTGCTTACATGGGTACAAGATGGTTAATTCTCATGATTGGAGTTATGGGTGCGAACCCGAATTCGGTCATTGTAAAACAGATGACTGTGATTTCATTGCGCTCCGGTATACGGAATTTTATGGCTATGATATGCGTTTGAACGTCAATTCTAGTCTTGATGCTTGCAAGAAGGATTGTTCACATGATAAAACATGTAGAGGCTTTAATTTAGCATGGAGTGCCGAGTGGGGATTCTATGTTTGTTTCTTCAAGTCTTCTTTGCATAACGGGTATCAAATGGGGTCGGACCGGATGATGTATATCAAGCTACCAAAGAGGTTAGTATCATCCTTTGAAGAGAGAATCACCACCCAATCAAGCTTCAGTTGTCCACAACCTGTGGTAAGGCCACTAATAAGATCTTATGAGAAAACTCATGACACCAAGCCACACGGATCCATGTTAGTGGTCGGGTGCATAATCGGGGTTATTGAAATCATTTTTATAGTATTGTTCTGGTACTATAGCAATAAACACTCGTCTACAGCGAAGCAAATGTATGTTCCAGCCTTAACAGGGTTTAGGAAGTTTACATACAGCGAACTTAAGAGGGCGTCACGTAATTTCAGTGAAGAGATAGGTCGAGGAGGTGGTTCGGTTGTGTATAAAGCAAAGTTACAAGACAACAGGATTGCAGCAATAAAGAAGATTAAAAACACTGATCACAATCAAGGGGAAGATGAATTTCAAGCTGAGATTAGCATAATTGGGAGGATGAATCACATGAACCTGATAGAGACTTGGGGCTATTGTGCTGAAGGAAAGCACAGGCTGGTTGTTTATGAGTACATGGAGAACGGATCGTTGGCGAATAACCTAGGGCTAGGTAAACTCAACTGGGCTACAAGATTCAACATTATAATAGGTACTGCAAAAGGACTAGCATATCTACATGAAGAGTGTTTGGAATGGATTCTACATTGTGATGTGAAACCTCATAACATACTATTGGATGCTGATCACAACCCAAAGGTGGCTGATTTTGGTTTGTCGAAATGGTCAGATCGCGATAGAGGTGAATGGAACTTCTCAATGATGCGAGGGACCCGCGGTTACATGGCTCCCGAGTGGGTACTGAATCTTGCAATTACTTCCAAAGTTGATGTGTTCAGCTATGGTGTGGTAATGCTGGAGATAATAACAGGAAGGAATCCGGTGCATACATGTGATGAAAATGGCGATTCATTGATCTATTGGGTGAGAGAACGGGTTCATACAGAATCATGGTTTGAGGAGATCATAGATCCTTCAATTAGAGGTGAATATGATCCGATGATGATGGAGAATGTGGTTCAAATTGCATTGCAATGCACTGAGGAAGATAAGGAAGCAAGGCCTACGATGAGTCAGGTGGTTAATATGCTCCTTCTTATGTAACTAGTTTTATATATATTCATCTGGTGGACGAGTTGTTTGTATGATAATGGTGACAACATCTTTGTTGCAATAAACGAAAAAATATTTGTTTTAGATAGATAAAAGTACAGCTTAATTGATTTTCGATTAAAAATGTCTAACTTTAGTAAATACTACATGCAATATACCAAATCTGGTCAACACTTATTTAAAAAAATAAATCTCTCGGATACACCAAAAGTTGTATAAATTTAAAGTCAAACTACAAATACTACCTATACATCTTTTACTACTTCCATCCTTGACGGATAACCCTCACGGAACCTATAAATTATAATACGAATATTTATTATTCTCTATGTCTAGTATGTAAAAGAATAACACGAAGTAAAGCTACGTAACAAATGCATTAGCAAGTACTTGCAACAATTGTAAAAGTCTAATAGAGTTCCACTACAAGCACTCAAACCCATAAGCTAACGTATAGTATTACAACAATTAAATTTGAACCTGTCAACCCATTTCGATATATTGTTTGCCCAAACAAATCCAAAGATAAGAAAACACATTTAAGTCAAACTTCTTCCATATGTAATACATGTAAGTTGCACACGAGGAACGGAGCGACATACAAACTCATCTTGTAAGTCAGGGTCCGAACCGATTCCCAATCTGACTGTCGAGCCAGTCTGAACTGACCTCCGATGATCACAAAACGACTCAATGCTACTCAGTTTGCTTAACCCTCCGATTTTCGGTCGGACAAGTGGTTTACATTATTTTGGTCAATATTAATTGGCCCATATCTTTACTATTTTTCCTCCTAACATTGTGCCCCAAGAATAGGCTTTTCCTTATTTTACGTTTCTTTTTCGTGTATTTATATAGGAGATTGTTTCCTCCTTGTTTTGTACTAAAAATATTCAGAATCAATAAAACTTTTGATACCTTGAAATTATAATGGTATCAGAGCAGTGATCCTACTGCTCCGACGATAACCATGGCTGACGATGCAGCATCAGCAGCGAAGGACAACGACGGCAACGTCGTTGACTACAACTCTCCATATTATCTTCATCCATCCGATTACCCTAGACAAATGCAAGTCAACGATGCATTGTCAGACAAAAATTATGCGGATTGGGTGCAAGAGATGGAGAACTTCTTGTTCGCTAAGAATAAAATCGGCTTCATCGACAGCTCAATTAAGAAACCTGAAAAGACATCCAAGGACTACATGCCATGGATGAGAGTGGACGCAATAATTAAAGGGTGGCTTACAACCGCCATGGAGAAAGAAATAAGAGGCAGTGTTAAGTATGCCAACACCGCTGCTGAGATGTGGAAAGATTTACGGGAAAGATTTGGGAAGGAAAGCGCACCGAGAGCATACGAACTAAAGAACAAGATCACCGCTACACACCAGGACGGGACGACTGTTTCAGCCTATTACACGAGGCTTCGGTCTCTATGGGATGAAACTCAGTCAGTGTTCCCTACCCCAAGGTGTACCTGCAACGGGTGCACATGTGATATTGGAAAACGGTTGGTTGAACATCAAGAAAAAGAGAGGTTATACGAGTTTCTCATGGGGCTTGATAAAGAATTTGCAGTTATCAAAACCCAAATATTAGCCACCAAACCGACTCCGGGACTCGGCACTGCATACCACCTAGTTGCTGAAGATGAACGACAAAAATTTATCGCCGAAGACAAAAGACCAGC
The DNA here is from genome assembly GCA_024085815.1 of Flaveria linearis. Classification (NCBI taxonomy): domain Eukaryota; kingdom Viridiplantae; phylum Streptophyta; class Magnoliopsida; order Asterales; family Asteraceae; genus Flaveria; species Flaveria linearis. Next base: position 64,185,968 of record CM044009.1, read on the forward strand.
TGTTGAAGCAGCCGCCTTTAAGGCATTTGTTCCTCAAAAACAAGACGGCCCATCCACGACGCAGCAGAAGACAAAATTCCATTCAAAATCGGGAAGGCATGAAGAAGTGCAACATTGCACTCACTGTGATCGGGACTGACATAGTAGAGAAGGTTGCTTCAAACGCATAGGATATCCGGAGTAGTGGCCGGGTAAAGCAAAGGAAGACAAGTCAAAACCGAAAGCTTCATGTGTTGAAGGAAGCTCGAGTCCGATTCCTGGACTCACCGTAGAGCAGTACAACGCTTTCTTAAAACATTTTGAAGATGGAACCGGCACAAGTGATGAAGGAAACAAGCGAGTGGCAAACATGACAGGTAGATTTGATGATGAGGATGATTGGGTGGTTGATTCAGGGGCTATCGAACACACAACCTACCTGAGTGACATCCTTGTTAATAAAAGAAAAGATGAACACGAGATGCCTGTAATCATTCCAAATGGTGACACTATCCCGGTTGAAGGGAAGGGTGATTACACCTTACCGGGAGGCACCAAGATTGAGGGGATATTACACGTGCCCAATTTTACTTGCAATTTATTGTCGGTTAGCCGATTGACCAAAAATCTTCAATGCTCAGTAACATTTTTTCCCGATTTTTGTGTCATGCAGGGTCTCCATTCGAGGAACTTGATTGGTGCGGGTAAGTGCAAGGGAGGTTTGTACCGAATGGGGATGTTTGGCAAAGAAAGGAAGGCTATGGCGGTTACTGTTGAAAGGTGGCATAAGAGGTTGGGTCATACGTCTCAAGAAAAACTAGCTAAGGTTGATTTTTTGAAAGGTGTTTCTTTTAATCTTAGGAATAATGTATGTGACTCTTGTTCAAAGGCTAAACATACAAGATCTCCTTTTCCTTTAAGTGAAATTAAAACAAAAGAGTGTTTTAAGCTTTTACATTGTGATGTGTGGGGCAAGTATCGCGTTCCTTCTTTATCGGGGGCAAATTATTTTTTGACCATCGTAGATGATTACAGTAGAAATGTTTGGATTTTTCTTATCAAGTATAAAAGTGATGCTAGCACTTGTTTAATGAATTTTTGCAAGATGGTTGAAACCCAGTTTAGTAAATTAGTCAAAAGGATAAGATGCGACAATGGTGGAGAGTTCACATCCAATCTTATGTTGAACTTTTACACCAAGCAAGGTATCCTATTGGAAACCACTTGCCCTCACACTCCCCAACAAAACGGGGTTGTAGAGCGCAAGCATAGGCACTTACTTGATACAGCACGAGCCTTGCGTTTTGAGGCGAAATTGCCAAAATGTTTTGGGGAGAATGTGTCCTTACGGCCGCATACATCATCAACCGATTGCCCTCCAAAACCATTGGTGACAAGACTCCATATGAAATATTGTACAACCAAAAACCTGAATATGACCACATGAGGGTATTTGGTTGTCTCACTTATTTTTGGAGCATCGAAACCAAAGGTGACAAATTCGAAGTGAGGGGGAGACCCGGTATTTTTCTAGGGTATCCCCAAGGAACTAAAGGTTACAGGATATTTGATATAGAGGATAAGAAAATGGTGGTGTCTCGTGATGTGAAATTCCACGAAGAGACCTTCACATTTCCAGGCAAAAACCAACCTGGAAATAATGATGACATATTTGTTCCCTTGGAAGCTCAAGACTTTGAAGGCCCAGACTGTGAGCAAAGCCCCACTACTAATGACACATCCAATAATGAGCCTGAATCTGGCCCAGAAAGCCACCACTTTGATAATGAAGGCCCAAATCCTGCTAATGAAGAAAGCCATGATGGAGATGGGCCTGAATCAGGACCAACCGAGGCACATACTGATCGACCAAGAAGGGATCGAGCTCTACCCAAACGATTAAATGACTTTGTAGTTGACCTTCCCCCTTCGGTTGACCACGCACACACCGCGTCGACTCAAGCCTCCTCAACGGTACATCCCTCTACCAACTATATCTCTTATGATAAATTCTCTCATACTCACAAACTTTTTTAGCGGCCATCACCACCACTGATGAGCCGAAGAGTTTTAAGCAAGCCATGCAGGACCCAAAATGGGTTGCAGCCATGAAAAAGGAGATTCAAGCCCTTGAAGAAAACAACACATGGACTATCGAGTCCTTGCCGAAGGGAAAGCGAGCCATTGACTCTAAATGGGTGTACAAGATCAAGTATAAACCGAATGGCGAAGTTGAGAGATACAAGGCGAGACTTGTAGCAAAGGGTTTCACTCAAATTGAAGGGGAAGACTTCCATGACACCTTTGCTCCGGTAGCCAAGTTGGTAACTGTTCGGACTTTATTGGCCGTTGCTACTAAGAAGAATTGGTTCATCCACCAACTTGAAATCAACAATGCATTTCTCCATGGTGAGCTAGATGAGGAAGTTTACATGAAGATCCCACAAGGCTTTTCTAAAGAAAATGAGAATCGTGTTTGCCGGCTCAGAAAATCTCTTTATGGTCTCAAACAAGCTTCTCGAAACTGGTATCAAAAGTTCACAAGTGCTCTTCTCAATCTTGGTTTCTCATCATCCAGGGCTGATCACTCTCTCTTTTTATACAAAGATGAAGACACTTTCATATCCATCCTCATCTACGTAGATGACGTTATCATCGTTGGTAACAATTCCACGAAAATCCAAGAGATCAAAAATGTTTGCACGACAGATTCAGCATCAAAGATCTTGGACAACTCAAATATTTTCTGGGGATAGAGGTTGCTAGAACGTCTCAAGGTCTCGTTCTGAGTCAACGGAAATATACACTCGATATTTTGGAAGATAGTGGAATGGAAGGCTGTCGTCCGAGTTCGTTTCCTATTGAGCAAAATCTTAAACTTGGCATCGACAAAGAAGATCCCAAGGTTGATGCCAGTTCCTATCGCCGTCTCATTGGTCGACTCCTTTATCTTCAAGCTACTCGTCCGGACATAGCTTTCTCAGTTAACACTCTCAGTCAGTTTGTTTCGGATCCTCGTCAAAGCCACATGAATGCCATTACAAGGATTCTTCGGTATCTCAAGGCCACCCCGGGACAGGGTGTAACATTTCGTATTTTCGTTAAATATAAGTTAACTTCGTTAAATTCTTGTAAGGACCATTCATGCCATTTATGAAACGTTGTGGGCTATTCTTGTTTCATTTCTTGGTTACTTAGAGTTCTAATCAATTAAATGGTGATATTAATAATAATGATAACATTAATAATAACAACAACAACAATAATAATAAATAATAATAATAATAATAATAATAATAATAATAATAATAATAATAATAATAATAATAATAATAATAATAATAATAACAATTTATAAGACTTATTAAAAAATGTTCAAAACTTAAAGTTAATTAAGTTCAGGGGTTTGTTTTGTCAATTTATAAACTTTAAATAAAATGTTTAGCATAAAATAATAATAATTTAAAGTTGAGGGACTTATTGTGTAAAAGTTCAAAAACCCAAATCAAATCCCTTTCCCTTCCCCGCGTTTCCGGCGAGAGTCCGGCCAACCTCCGGCCGCGACTCCGGCCGCCCCAAAACCACCCCAAAACTTAACCATTTAGCTCCAAATCGGTCACATTACGCTCGTGAACCTGTTTCGAACTTGTATACATCAATTAATCGCATTTAAACGCCGGTTATTAAGCTCAATCAAGAGCATAACCGAAACCTTTAATCTCATAGCCGTTCGAGCATTTAACTCTAATAATAACCTAATTAAACGGACCTAAACAATCATATATCTAATACTAAACGTATTCTTCTTCCAATTTCACCTGAAACAAACTCTAATATCACCTTCGATTCTCTCCTATATCGCGACCTGTCAAGCTACTGAAAACCATCTTCCTAGCAATTTGAACTGGATTTGATAAGGGGTTTCGAGTCTAATACATCATCCGAAGCTTTCTACAAGTTTAATTTGAGTTTGGTGATCAATAGCACACGATTCAAGCTCGAACGTGGCCGCGGCATCTTCTTCTTTCATTCTTGTTTCATTCAACATCAATCGGGTAAATTAGATACATCAACATGAGCGTATTTACATGGGGAATCAAAGCCCCATGTATATTTCCGTTAACATTACCGAATTGAACATCAATTTGGATCAAAGGGAATTAGGGTTCATATGCGAATGGGGGAAACTGATTAGTTTATGCTTAAAACAAATTAAAACCAAGATAAACCGCGGCTCAGAGCCTTGGTTCACTGGTTCCACACTTGACTGTCCACCTGGAGGTCCCGGGTTCGAACCCGGGCACCTCCACATATTTTTTTTAAAGGCTTTTCAGCCTTAAAATAATTATAAAAAATTCTAGAAAAATATAAAAAGGATGTTTGTAAACCTTAAACATTTTTAAAAACATCACATAATTTTCTGTAAATTTTTCAAGATTTAAATAATTAAATATCTTTTAATAAGATTAATTTAGGATTTTCTTATAAAATGGACTTTAAATAATAGTATAAATTGATAAATTATTATTGATCCAAACGTTCGTTTCAAATAATATTGTTTAAATTGTATTTATTTCTTTTAATTATAAAACTTTGTTCTATACATTTTCCAAGTTATTGTAAATATTCTTTTCACATCATGAAATAAAACATACATATATATATATATATATATATATAATTTTCAAGAAATCATGAATAATTTTCAATTGTTAAAGGTAAGTAGTTGACAAGCCTCAAAATCCACTTAGAACCCTAGTCCTCGTTGATTCGTTAAAATCATTACAATAGAGACTTAAATCTCGTAAAACATATATTTTAGGTGCATTGTGAAGGACTACGTTGAAACGACGCGCGTTAATATTTTCTTATTAATCATCCAATATATACTTATTTAATCATGTGAGTATTTCTATACCCCTTTTTTTCTTATTTTCACACTTTGGGGTGAAACATGTTAACTTATATCATTAAACTTGTAAACTTCTTTGAGTCTTGTAAACTTATGGCAATTTACTTGTGTGTTGTGATTAGTTGAATCTTGTAGCTACCTTGTAATGTCGAATACATGTACAATCATTAACTATTGCTAGCCTGGCGACGTCATAGATCTATGGGCCTGACAAGCCTGCTTGGTTGATCCAAGTACACTTAGCTAATCGTATATACTTATAACTTGGTTGATCCAAGTACACGTTTGAGACTTGTAAAACTTTGTCAAGGTTTGATTGTGCATTCTGTCTTACATCCCTAGTTACTTTGTTTCTCTAATTTACAACATGAATTGCCATCTTTTATATACTTATGTATCAAAAACTAAAGAATGCTCACCAACATCTTTATGTTGACCTTTTATTTTTAACATGTTTCAGGAAATACACAAGTTTGATTGATAGCTTGAAGTGCTTCCACATCTAGGAATGGACCTAGCTAAATAAACGAAATAAATTGGATTGTTGCATCTTGTGTTATGTTATTTACTTTTTGAGACTTATATTTGTAATGGTACAATTTACACTTATGAATAATATATATTTGGGGTTATTAATAGCGTTATGTGGCTGTGAACGATCTTAACCCTCACACCTCGACGTTTCCGCCGTCAAGGTTGGGGTGTGACAGATTGGTATCAGAGCCCGTAACTATAGGGAATTAGGTTATTAGAAATGGTGACCTAGACTATAGCATATGCATGAACCTTATAGAATTATATTTCTATCTTTTAAAGTATATGGTTTGCATGCTACATAATGCTATGTTCCTTTATGTGCAATTTGATGCCTTAGTATAGGATTGCCTAAACATTTCTACATGTCTCCCAAAACTTACATTTGACTCTTAGATTCTCCCCGAACATGGAAACCTTTTAATCTTATTCTCGACGACACGTGGAATCGTATACTTATGCTTATGACTTGGATCTTTAGGCGTTATGTCTAATCTATATAAATCTCATTAAGGTTTTGATTTCATGAACCTAAGAAATATTGTGTGACACATAGACACCTGTATTCTGGATTTCCTGGCAAAAAGCCCTCGGGCTAAGGCAAGCGTATTCGAATAAATCTCATTGAGGGGCCCGTTACGCTACCTGGGGATTTCTGGGATGAGTGATAAACTATGGTCAACATACACAAAATTTCTAAGGCAAATGGGTCAATTCACCTTGACGTGTCAACGTTTCCAAATGGTAATGCGTTACCTAATGGAATCATCCCGTGTACCTTACAACCCTTAGCTATTTTTGTCTAAACTACTATCCTTTGTTATCCTTACTCCCGTAACTAACACATTTTGTATATCCAGCATGTCTCGTCATCAAGGAAAGCGTGGAAGTTCCGACCGTAAGCTTGCAGCAATGATTGCCCGACAAATGGCTGCCGTACTCCCAACCATGGTTGCTGAGCTTAATAGCACCCTAATGGCTAATAGCAACAACAACACTAATGGGAACAATAGTGGTGCTAATGGAGAGAATAACAACAATCAACAAGGGAACACCCGTACTTGCACTTTCAAACACTTCAACTCGTGCAAACCCACTAGTTTTAGTGGAAAAGAAGGAGCCACTAAACTCCTCGAGTGGTTTGAAAGTATGGAGAACACCTTTATCGTTAGCGAGTGCCCTAATGAGTTCAAAGTTCGCTATGCTGCAAGTGTCCTTCAACAACGGGCACTAACATGGTGGAATAGTGAAAAGAAAAACCGTGGAACTGAGGTTGCTTTGGCGTTGCCCTGGGAAGAATTTAAGGATATCATGATCCAAAAGTTTTGCCCGAGGAGCGAGTTGCAAAAGCTGGAGGAGGAGTTCTGGAACCTCAAACAGGATGGTGGGAATCATTTGGCTTATTCCACCCGACATCATGAATTGAGTATGCTTCTACCACACATGGTAGACACTGTGCCCCGTAACATTGAAAAATTCATCAAAGGGGTACCACCTCAAATTCAAGATGCCGTGGTGGGTAGTAGGCCCACAACTTTGGAGGAGGCAATTACCATCACAGCGCAGCTCACTGAGAATCATATTAGAGCTGGTACTATGTCGGCAAAGGGTTCAAAGTCTACTGCGAAGGCGACGCCCGAGGCAACAAAGGAGGTAAGGGCCGAGTCGTCTTCCCAAAGCAAGAAGCGTAAGTTCACACCAACACGCAACTACGCTGTGACCACTCCAAATGCTCCTCAAAAACAAATGGTGGTTGCAAATCAAGCCCCCATGGCTAAAGCTTATGTTGGTCCATACCCTATGTGTAACACGTGCAAGTACCATCACACGAGCAACACTCCATGCCGAGTCTGCTCGTTGTGTGGAAAGTATGGACACTTGGTGGCTACTTGTCTTCGAGCGCCAAACAACGCTGCAATGCTTACCAACCGAACCTGCTATAACTGTGGCGAGTCTGGTCATATTCGTCCGCAATGTCCTCGCAATGCAGGAAATGTACCACCGGCTCGTGGAAGAACCTTCAACATCAACGCTAACCAGGCACAAGCCAACAATGACGTGGTGAATGGTACGACGTTGAACTACTTTTAAATCATTTCTTGTCTTATAAATATTCCTATCTTGTGTTCATCATACCAATAATAGGTTATTACCAAACAGGTATGTATCTTGTAAATAGTCATTATGCATCCGTATTGTTTGATTCGGGTGCGGATAAGAGTTTCGTGTCGTTGGAATTCGAGCCTATACTTTCTAAACCGCGTGTTAATCTGGAAAGATCCTTCACGGTTGAAGTCGCCGATGGAAAATCTATTATCATTGACGTCGTAATACGTGATTGCACCTTAAGCCTTAACGAACACGAGTTCTCCATCGACCTCATTCCTATGCAACTGGGAAGCTTCGATGTTATTATCGGCATGGATTGGTTAGCCAAACATCGTGCGGAAATTTTGTGTTTCGAGAAGTGCATCCGAATTCCCTTACCGACTGGTGATACCTTAAAGGTCTTTGGGGAGAAACCATCCCAAGGACTCAAACTTATGTCATGTATCAAGGCCCGCAAGTGCTTAAGCAAAAACTACATGGCTTTCATGGCATATGTAGTTAATACGAAAGCCAAGGGTAAGGAATTGAAAGATATTCCTGTCGTGCGGGACTTTCCCGAGGTTTTTCCCGAGGATCTTAAAGGGCTACCTCCCGTGCGAGAAGTTGAGTTCAAGATTGACTTAATCCCTGGTGCAAACCCTGTGGCTAAATCGCCTTATCGTCTTGCACCGTCTGAGATGCAAGAACTAGCTAGCCAACTGCAAGAGTTGACAGATAAGGGTTTCATTCGCCCTAGTTCATCACCGTGGGGTGCACCTGTCCTGTTTGTGAAGAAGAAGGATGGTTCATTTCGTATGTGCATAGATTACCGGGAACTCAACAAGCTTACTATCAAAAACCGATACCCTCTCCCTCGAATCGATGATCTCTTCGACCAACTTCAAGGAGCAACTCAATTCTCAAAGATCGATCTACGTTCCGGGTATCATCAACTACGTGTTCACAATGATGACATTTCAAAGACCGCTTTTCGTACTCGATATGGACACTACGAGTTCATGGTTATGCCTTTTGGCTTGACCAATGCACCTGCCGTGTTCATGGATCTCATGAATCGAGTATGTAAACCGTATTTGGATAAGTTTGTGATCGTGTTCATTGATGACATTCTTATTTATTCCAAGACGAAAATCGATCACGAGACGCACTTGCGACAAGTTCTTGGACTTTTGAAGAAGGAGCAATTATACGCAAAGTTTTCCAAGTGTGAATTCTGGTTAGAAGAGGTTCAATTCTTAGGGCATGTGGTGAACAGCCAAGGAATTCACGTCGATCCTGCAAAAATTGAAGCCGTGAAAAATTGGTGTGTTCCCACAACCCCAACCGAAGTTCGTTCTTTTCTGGGCTTAGCGGGATATTACCGTAGGTTCATAGCAAATTTCTCGAAGATTGCTAAACCATTAACGGCGTTAACCCAAAAGAATCGACTCTTTGATTGGGGACCCGAACAAGAAGAGGCTTTCGAGACATTAAAACGCAAGTTGTGCAACGCTCCTATTCTCACGCTTCCCGATGGAAATGATGACTTTACCGTGTACTGTGATGCCTCTAATCAAGGCCTTGGTTGTGTTCTCATGCAACGAGGCAAAGTCATAGCATATGCATCGAGGCAATTGAAGGTTCATGAGGTGAACTACACTACCCATGATCTTGAACTTGGTGCTGTAGTTTTTGCTCTGAAGATTTGGCGACACTACCTTTATGGGACGCAATGCATAGTCTACACCGATCATAAGAGTCTCCAACACGTGTTCAACCAAAAGGATCTCAATATGAGACAAAGACGTTGGATCGAGTTGATTAGCGACTACGACTGTGACATTCGCTATCATTCTGGAAAGGCGAATGTTGTAGCCGACGCACTGAGTCGCAAGGTCCACAACAAGACTGTCTCGCCTCAAGAAATCCGCGATCGAAGGCAATGGTTTGACACGTTAAGGGAATTTGACACCGAGATTCATGTGGATGTTAACGAGGCTACTGTCATGCTCCAAAATATCAGGATTGATAGTGATCTCGAGTTATGCATTCGCAAGGCTCAACAAGTGGCATTAACTGACGAAGAAAAGGATGAAGATTTGGTGTCCAACATTCGGTCACAACTGGAGACAAAACCGAATGGCTTGTGGTACTTTTTGAATCGACTTTGGATCCCTAATCGTGATAATCTTCGCCACTTCATCATGAACGAAGCTCATCAAACCCGATATTCTATTCATCCTGGCTCCGATAAGATGTATATGGACTTGCGTAGTCAATATTGGTGGCCTGGAATGAAGAAAGATATTGCGTCTTATGTTTCCAAGTGTCTAACATGTGCAAGAGTCAAAGCCGAGCATCAACGACCAAGTGGTTTACTTGAACAACCCGAAATCCCTATGTGGAAATGGGAACATATATCCATGGATTTCATAACCAAGTTACCTCGTACTCCTCGTGGCCATGATAGTATATGGGTGATTGTTGACCGTTTGACCAAAACGGCACACTTCATACCAATACGAGACACTTACAAAGTTTCAAGACTTGCCCGCATCTACATTGACGAAATTGTGAGTCGTCATGGCGTACCGTTGCATATCATATCCGACCGAGATGCTCGTTTCACTTCGCACTTTTGGTCGTCTATGCAAGAACTCTTGGGTACTCAATTGGATTTAAGTACGGCTTACCATCCTCAAACTGATGGTCAAACCGAACGAACAATCCAAACCCTCGAGGATTTGCTACGACTATGTGTCCTTGACTTTGGTGGTGATTGGGATACGCACTTATCGCTCGCGGAATTTTCGTATAACAATAGTTATCACTCGAGTATCAAGATGGCACCATTCGAGGCCTTGTATGGTCGTAAATGCCGTTCACCGATCTGTTGGACTGACATTGGGGAAAATCTCATCACTGGTCCTGAACTTATTCAAGAAACGACCGACAAAGTTTCTAAAATTCGAAATAACCTTGAGGTGGCTAGGAGTCGCCAAAAGAGTTATGCCGATAAAAGACGCAAACCGTTGGAGTTTCAAGTCGACGACATGGTCCTTCTTAAGGTCTCTCCATGGAAGGGTGTTGTACGTTTTGGGAAGAAGGGTAAGTTAGCCCCACGCTTTGTAGGACCTTTTAAGGTTCTGAAAAGAATTGGGAAAGTGGCTTACAAACTGGAACTACCTTCTGAACTTAACGGGGTGCATCCTGTCTTCCATGTCTCCAACTTGAGGAAATGTCTGGCTGATGAAAATTTGCATGTTCCTCTCGAAGAAATTCAAATAGATGAGTCATTGCATTTCGTTGAGAAGCCTGTTGAGATTATGGACCGAACACTGAAGAAGACCCGAACAACTACCACACCGATCGTCAAAGTCCGTTGGGAAAACAAACGTGGAGCTGAGTTCACCTGGGAACGTGAGGAACATATGAGAAAGAGATACCCGCATTTGTTTGTATAGTTTCATTTCTAATTTCGGGACGAAATTTCTTAAAGTTGGGGAGACTGTAACATTTCGTATTTTCGTTAAATATAAGTTAACTTCGTTAAATTCTTGTAAGGACCATTCATGCCATTTATGAAACGTTGTGGGCTATTCTTGTTTCATTTCTTGGTTACTTAGAGTTCTAATCAATTAAATGGTGATATTAATAATAATGATAACATTAATAATAACAACAACAACAATAATAATAATAATAATAATAAAATAATAATAATAATAATAATATAATAATAATAATAATAATAATAATAATAATAATAATAACAATTTATAAGACTTATTAAAAAATGTTCAAAACTTAAAGTTAATTAAGTTCAGGGGTTTGTTTTGTCAATTTATAAACTTTAAATAAAATGTTTAGCATAAAATAATAATAATTTAAAGTTGAGGGACTTATTGTGTAAAAGTTCAAAAACCCAAATCAAATCCCTTTCCCTTCCCCGCGTTTCCGGCGAGAGTCCGGCCAACCTCCGGCCGCGACTCCGGCCGCCCCAAAACCACCCCAAAACTTAACCATTTAGCTCCAAATCGGTCACATTACGCTCGTGAACCTGTTTCGAACTTGTATACATCAATTAATCGCATTTAAACGCCGGTTATTAAGCTCAATCAAGAGCATAACCGAAACCTTTAATCTCATAGCCGTTCGAGCATTTAACTCTAATAATAACCTAATTAAACGGACCTAAACAATCATATATCTAATACTAAACGTATTCTTCTTCCAATTTCACCTGAAACAAACTCTAATATCACCTTCGATTCTCTCCTATATCGCGACCTGTCAAGCTACTGAAAACCATCTTCCTAGCAATTTGAACTGGATTTGATAAGGGGTTTCGAGTCTAATACATCATCCGAAGCTTTCTACAAGTTTAATTTGAGTTTGGTGATCAATAGCACACGATTCAAGCTCGAACGTGGCCGCGGCATCTTCTTCTTTCATTCTTGTTTCATTCAACATCAATCGGGTAAATTAGATACATCAACATGAGCGTATTTACATGGGGAATCAAAGCCCCATGTATATTTCCGTTAACATTACCGAATTGAACATCAATTTGGATCAAAGGGAATTAGGGTTCATATGCGAATGGGGGAAACTGATTAGTTTATGCTTAAAACAAATTAAAACCAAGATAAACCGCGGCTCAGAGCCTTGGTTCACTGGTTCCACACTTGACTGTCCACCTGGAGGTCCCGGGTTCGAACCCGGGCACCTCCACATATTTTTTTTAAAGGCTTTTCAGCCTTAAAATAATTATAAAAAATTCTAGAAAAATATAAAAAGGATGTTTGTAAACCTTAAACATTTTTAAAAACATCACATAATTTTCTGTAAATTTTTCAAGATTTAAATAATTAAATATCTTTTAATAAGATTAATTTAGGATTTTCTTATAAAATGGACTTTAAATAATAGTATAAATTGATAAATTATTATTGATCCAAACGTTCGTTTCAAATAATATTGTTTAAATTGTATTTATTTCTTTTAATTATAAAACTTTGTTCTATACATTTTCCAAGTTATTGTAAATATTCTTTTCACATCATGAAATAAAACATACATATATATATATATATATATATATAATTTTCAAGAAATCATGAATAATTTTCAATTGTTAAAGGTAAGTAGTTGACAAGCCTCAAAATCCACTTAGAACCCTAGTCCTCGTTGATTCGTTAAAATCATTACAATAGAGACTTAAATCTCGTAAAACATATATTTTAGGTGCATTGTGAAGGACTACGTTGAAACGACGCGCGTTAATATTTTCTTATTAATCATCCAATATATACTTATTTAATCATGTGAGTATTTCTATACCCCTTTTTTTCTTATTTTCACACTTTGGGGTGAAACATGTTAACTTATATCATTAAACTTGTAAACTTCTTTGAGTCTTGTAAACTTATGGCAATTTACTTGTGTGTTGTGATTAGTTGAATCTTGTAGCTACCTGTAATGTCGAATACATGTACAATCATTAACTATTGCTAGCCTGGCGACGTCATAGATCTATGGGCCTGACAAGCCTGCTTGGTTGATCCAAGTACACTTAGCTAATCGTATATACTTATAACTTGGTTGATCCAAGTACACGTTTGAGACTTGTAAAACTTTGTCAAGGTTTGATTGTGCATTCTGTCTTACATCCCTAGTTACTTTGTTTCTCTAATTTACAACATGAATTGCCATCTTTTATATACTTATGTATCAAAAACTAAAGAATGCTCACCAACATCTTTATGTTGACCTTTTATTTTTAACATGTTTCAGGAAATACACAAGTTTGATTGATAGCTTGAAGTGCTTCCACATCTAGGAATGGACCTAGCTAAATAAACGAAATAAATTGGATTGTTGCATCTTGTGTTATGTTATTTACTTTTTGAGACTTATATTTGTAATGGTACAATTTACACTTATGAATAATATATATTTGGGGTTATTAATAGCGTTATGTGGCTGTGAACGATCTTAACCCTCACACCTCGACGTTTCCGCCGTCAAGGTTGGGGTGTGACACAGGGCATTCTTTTACCAAAGGAGGAAGGTACAAACTTGGTTGCATATTTTGACTCGGATTGGCTCGGTTGTTCCCTCACTAGGCGTTCTCGGACCGGCTACATCGCTCTTCTTGGTGGTGCCCCTATTTCATGGAAAACTAAGAAGCAGTCTGTTGTCTCACGCTCTTCCGCTGAGGCCGAATATCGTGCCATGGCTACAACTGTCAGTGAGCTCATTTGGCTACGATGGCTCTTACAAGAACTGGGTGTCCCTCAAACTGGTCCTACTACTCTTTTTTGTGACAACCAAGCTGCTCGACACATTGCCAATAATCCGGTCTTTCATGAACGCACAAAACATGTTGAGATGGACTGTTATTTCGTTCGTGAGCGAGTTGAATCCAAAGAAATATGCACTATGCCCATCGATTCCAAACTTCAGCTTGCTGATCTTCTTACAAAGGGTCTTGGCGCCTCTCAACTCCGTTTCTTACTTGGCAAGCTTGGCGTTATCGATTTACACGCTCCAGCTTGAGGGGGAGTATTGGTTTACATTATTTTGGTCAATATTAATTGGCCCATATCTTTACTATTTTTCCTCCTAACATTGTGCCCCAAGAATAGGCTTTTCCTTATTTTACGTTTCTTTTTCGTGTATTTATATAGGAGATTGTTTCCTCCTTGTTTTGTACTAAAAATATTCAGAATCAATAAAACTTTTGATACCTTGAAATTATAAAGTACGATCCAAACTTTAAAACACTGGGTTCAGGTATCGAAACCCAACATATATGGAATAACAGTGAATCAAGCAATTCCAAAAAAAAAATTCACCTTCTCTCATCTACAATCATCACTCATCATTTTTAGATGGAGAAGGCAACAGACATTTTAATGTCTACATATATCATTGCAGTTACAATCTATGTGTCACCAGGTTGATTAATAGATTTGTTTGTGCTTCATATCTATATTATTTTTCTTGGAATGGTGTTAGTAATTCTGGTGATGGCAACCACAAGGACAATATGAGGGTTAATTTAGTGCTTAATTAGGTGGAAATTGATAAACATGTTAAAGTAACTTTTCGAAATCATATACTGAATTGGAGAATAAATCAATCGAATCACGTATTGAAGTGGGATCACAACAAGAAAAAAGCATTTTTGCGGCGATTAATTTCGTCGCCAAAAGCTGTTGTTTCGTCGCAAAATGTTATTTGCGACGAAATTTTCGTCGTAAATCATTCGCCGTAAAAAAGTGGTCGCAAAATGTTATTTGCGACGAGCTTTGCGACGAGCTTTGCGACGATTTCTTTTGTGGGCTCCACTTAGTATAAAAAACGGAAATTCTGGAGAAAATCTTTTGCGACGATATTTTACGACGATATTTTTCTTTTTTGCGGCGATATATCGCCGCAATGTTTTTTACCACAGCCTTTTTTGCGATGAAACTTTCCTTATGATGCAATGTTTTTTGCGACGCAAAATCTCCGCAAAAAAGAACCTTTTTTTTTAATAATTTTGCTGCATTTGCAGCAATCCACCCAGATTTTTCTAGGTACCAAACCTGCTGTTCAAAATCACTAAACACTATCAAAACCATCAAACCATTTACAAAACATAGCATATAAACAAAATATTATCCAATGTTAATAAGTTAAAAGTCATACAAACAAATGCTTGAAAATATTCATAACAAACATCAAACTGAACATCCTATGACGACCCACCTTCATCATCTTTTTCATCTTCATCATTTTGTTGAGAATGACCACTTCTCTTCAACGCGCTCTGAACTTGGGTTTGGATTTGACTTTGCATTTGTGTCATCATATTAGCCATCATTTGAGACTGCTGTTGTTCTTGATCACTTGCAAGTCTTGCTGCTATCATCTCCTCAACCTTAGATTGTGAGAACATCCGCTGGTCCGTTCTGTGAGGTGGAGGTGGGGGTTGTGAAGGAACACTCGGTATTGGACCGATGCCACGTTCCCACCCGGCCGCTCCCCCAAGACCTGTCGCATGATCTGCTTCTCTGACATTTCTGGGTGTTGTTATTGAAGCGCGACCATTTGCTCCTTTATAGTTTAAAAAAATAAAGAATGTTATATATATAGTGATGTTATATATTACTTTATTTTTATAAAATTGTAAGACGTGTACATTACTTACATAGTATGCAGCGGGTTCAGGTTGATAGAAATTACCGCTTGAATCGGTATAGAAGTGACGATATGCTAATATGGCACTCCCAGGTTCATCAGAACCTTCTTCCCACTGTAAACACATTATATAGTTATATAATAATATAAAAGTAACTTACAAACACATAAAACAAGTTATAAACATATTAGATTAAAACAACTTACAAACATATAACGACATTGGGCTAAAGATGTCCGGCCGCCATGTCCCTTGATCGTCTGCTTCCCTTTGTTGGACTTGTTGGTTGCAGACCGAGCCTCGACTTCAGGAGAAGTGTAGTAATCCATATAGACTTTCCATTCAGACTCTTACATATCAGGTGGCACAACATCAGAAATATCAACCCTGTCCTCCCCACCTATTTTGCTAAAAAGCTTTTGCTTGAACCGGTATTTGTGATATTTATACCGGTTTGCAGCATATTTCTCAATGCCTGCCCTCAGGCCTTCGTAGGGAGTCATATCAAAATACACCTGCAAATTATGAAAACAAATAGCTTAGTGTATATATATTTAATCACTGAATTTAATTATCAAAAACTTAACTTGTAAGTCAGGCCAGATAGTCGCCTTTAACTCTTCAGGTATCTTTCTCCAGCTCTTGTAGTTTTGAGGAAATTTGTCAACGAGTGTGCCAACCAGTGAAGCAAAGGTCGCCTGATTGACACCCACAGGTTTGTATGTGTCATGCGTACCTTGCTCAAATTCAATTGTGAGCAAATTTCCTTGTGGATTTCTCTTTCGCATACCTTGAAGTGTGGTCTTTCCACGCTTGCCTTGTCCTACAAATTGATAATAGTATAAAAATTCTATGTAAATTATATATTTTCATTTTAAAAGATAATTGTATAAAAAATTCATCATACCTCGTCCGCTACCGCTACCGTTGCCGGAGTCATCACTGACCTCGCACTGTCGTGGCGGCTGCCACGATCGATCTTCATCGGGAGGACCACCACCAGGTGGACCATGACCATAGGTATCCCCACCGTGACCTCAGGCCACGTCTGCCATCTGTAAAAAAAGATTATATAAGTATACAAATATACCGCAATTGAATCATTAGCTAACACACACAATTGAAAAAAACAATTCAATAAACATAATAGATCAAACATAATAAATGATTCGGTTAAAATTAAAATTACAATCAATCGGATTCATCGGTGTGATAAGAATCTTCTCCACAATTCAATAAACATAATAGATCAAACATAATAAATGATCTGTTTGTGTTGCAAGAATGTATTGGTCACTTGTAAACCATTCAGTTTGGGTAGAAATACTGGTTATGTTATTCTTAATGACACAAAGTTTGTTGTTATTAGTTTTAAACCATTTACATCGAAACAACACAACCTTACAACGGTCTAGATAGCCTAGCTCCAGAATCTCTTCCAACAAACCGTAATACTTTGTTCCATCTTGACCAGTTGTTGAGATGCCGCTATTTTGAGTTATACGGCGTACGTCTCGGCTATGGACTACAAATCTCGCCCCGTTAACTATACAAGCGGTGTAAGAGTTTGCATATCGTGATCCATTTGCTAAAGCAAATAACTGATGACTAACACTTGATTCATCATTTACTCGCCGACGGTTGATCTATTTGAAATAAGAGAAAATTACAATGATTATGATACTATTTGAAATAAGAGAAAATTACATGATATTAGTTTGTATAATCGGTTTTATACACAAATGAGTTTACCTTCTGTTTAAACCAGTTAGGAAAATTTGCTTCCAAGTCAGTTCCATGCGACATTTAAGTAATAAATTCACTATAAATAATGTTACTTGCGTTAATAATAATCATGTAAAAGATAACTTACGAAAACACAACCCGAAATAGAAAATACTTACTCTTTGTATTCTTCGATCTTGGAGCTGTTGTTAAGGACAAACCAATTTAGTTTTGCCCAAAACACACCATCCATTTTTTTATCAACCCCCTTGCTGATAGGTGTGCATAGCGATTGGAAGACATAAACTCACGTGTGGGAACTGGGGCGTCTTCGTTTCTGTCCGGCCGATTAAATCTCGTTGGTACACCGTTAAGATACATTGAACAGAAAGTTAAGGCTTCATCTGCGACATACCCCTCCGCAATAGAACCCTCGGGCCTAGCCTTATTTCTAACATAATTTTTCAGCTTTTTCATGTATCTTTCAAATGGATACATCCACCTCATGTAAACTGACCCACCTTGAATGGCCTCCTTAGGTAAATGCATAACCAAATGAATCATTATGTCAAAAAATGATGGAGTAAATATTTGCTCGAAAGAACACAAAATTTTAATCAACTTCTCCTCCGCATCTTGCATGTCAGATGACATTAAGTTCCGAGCATAAAGTTGCTTAAAGAATAAGCACATCTCAATTATTGGTGTTGAAATGTTTTTATCCAAGTACGCTTGAGCACCAATCGGAAGCAACCGTTGCATCATTATATGATGATCATGTGATTTCATACCCGTTATTTGGGTATCATTATCGGTTACCTTATGTTTAAAATTGGAGCCAAAGCCATCAGGTAGTTTTACTCCCTTAATGAATTGACAAAAAGACTCCTTTCGGCGTTTGAGAAAGAGAACTTAGGATGAGGCTTTGAGAGCTTACCGCGACCGTTATCTACAAGCCATAAGTCACGTCGAATGTTCCATTGTTCTAACACAATTCTTGCCTTATCAGTGTCTTTGGATTTTTCCTTGTTCATCATTAACGTATTCAACAAACTCTCGCACACATTCTTTTCGATATGCATGACATCCAAATTATGTTTTAGTTGAATTGAAGACCAATATTCAAGCTCGAAAAAAATAGAACGCTTGGTCCAATTCAATTCAACATTAGAATCACGTTTTCTCTTCTTACCACCAAACTGAACATGTTTCCCAGAAATACGGGGCGGCAATTATTAAGTTGTTCCAAAATCTGATCATTAGTTTTCCTGTTAGGAGGACGTCTAGTCTCGTTCTTACCATTGAATGACTTGTCCTTCCTCCATTTATGATTCGTTGGTAACCATCTTCTATGCCCAACATAAGTAGTTTTTCCCAATACATGAACAGATGGAGTGTCTTCCTTACATGTTGGGCATGCAAAGTAACCTTGCCCACTCCAACCAGACAAGCTACTACGAGCAGGGAAATCATTGCTAGTCCATAAAAGCATTGCACGCAATGTGAAGAAAGTATTTGTAACGGCATCTCTTGTCACGACTCCGTCCGACCAAAGAGTTTTCAATTCATCAACCAATGGTCTCAAAAAAACATCAATGTCCTTCCCAGGTGATTTAGGGCCAGGGATTAATAACGTCAGCATGAATGAAGACTCTTTCATACATAACCATGGTGGCGTATTGTATGTTGTCAATATGACCGGCCACATGCTATAGGACGTACTCATGTTGCCAAATAGATTGAAGCCATCAGCAGCCAACCCTAATCTAACATTTCTAGGTTCTTTGGCAAAAGCAGAATACATTGAATCGAATTCTTTCCATGATGTACCATCCATCGGGTGACGTAACTTACCATCTTCCGTGCAACGTCCAGAAGCATGCCATGTCATATGTTTTGTAGTGTGTCTTGAGCTATAAATACGCTTTAATCTAAGAATTAATGGAAAGTAATGCATAACCTTGTTGGAAACTTTCTTTCCCTTAGTGTTTGCATCCTTCCATCTACTTTCATAACATATTGGATATTTTTGCAAATCTTTGTTATCTTTCCCCCAAAATAAACAACAGTCGTTCTTACAAACATGGATTGATTCATATCCTAACCCAACTTTCTTCATTATCTTCTTGGCTTCATAGTTTGACGGCGGGATTTTAGTAAACGGAAATGCAGTTTTAAGAAAATCTAACAATTGGTCAAACGATGTATCGGTCCATTTATTGATGGCCTTCATGTGACTCAGTTTTGCCAAGAAATCCAATGAAGACATCCCGTCACAACCAGGGTATAATTCGGTGTCGGCAAGTTTCAGTAATTCAGCAAGTTCATCATTTGTATCAATCGGTGTATCTGTTGTGTTTATTGTCTCGTCGTTGTTGTCCTCTTGTGAAACATTCTCCTGACGAACATCGTTGATAAAATCATGTATTGGGTCTGTCGTTTCAGGTATGACTGAAACTACCGGTGACGGAACATATGATTCACCATGATGTGTCCACGTTTTGTAAAATCGGAAAAAACCATTATTATGTATGTGGCGCTCTATTGTTGGAAGAGGAAATCAATAACTGTTATTGCAATTATTACAGGGACATCGAGCTTTATTTTAACTATTCGTATAATTCTTACACCTTTCTATGAATCTTTTAAGACCAATCAGATATTCTTTAGAAAATTTATTTTCTAAAGTAGTCCAACTCTTATCAATCGTCATAACTATGTTTACAAACAAATATTAAATATCTTAACACGTTTAAAACTAAGGAAATACAATATAAAAGTTAAATATTTAATAAACTTCATAACCCTAAGTTAACATACCAAATACATACATTCTTTCTTATATACATACATACACACATACTATTTCATCTTAACTAAGTTAAAATATCCATTTTTCATAACCATAAAACTTGCTAAACCTACTTTCAAACAATAACTACATATTACTACAATTTAACATACCAAATACATATATACATTCTTATATTCATACCAAATACATACATACATTCTTATATTAACATACCAAACACATGTTATTTCAAACAATCTTAATACAAACATACACACATGTTAATACAAAATTAACACAAAATTAACATATCAAATACATACATTCTTTAATACAAACATACACACATTTTCCATCTCAATTAAATATCTATTTTTTCATAACCATAAAACTTGCTAAACCTAATTCAACAATAACTACATATTAACACAAATTTAACATTCCAAATATATACATTCTTATATTCATACATACACACATGTTAAGCATCCATATTTTCATAAATAAAATAAACTTCAAAACCCAAACAACTACAAATTAACACACTAAATACATACATTCTTAAAAATACATACATACACACATGTTAAACATCTATTTTTCATAACTATGAACATCAATTAAACATCTAATTTCAAATATTAACTAAAACTTGACATAAAATTAGGTAAAATTGAGTTTATTACCTGAAATCAAGAGTGGTGGTGGTGGCTACGATGCAAAGGAGGCTTTGAAAATGGCGGTGGTGGCTACGATGCAAAGGAGGCTTTGAAAATGACGGTGGTGGAGCAGCGGGTGAGGGTTGCCGGTCGCCGGTCGCCGAGAGTGGGGTGGGGGTTGACGGTCGCCGGAAAGTGGGAGTGGCCGTAGGGGTGGCCGTGGGGGTGGGGAATGCGGTGAGGGTGGGTTTTGAATGTTTAATGTCCAGATCTGAAAATCCCGTATTAAAGTGGAACTAGAAGCCTTTTGTAGCGATTTTTCACCGCAAAAAAGCTATTGCGAAGAAGGTTTTTACATAAAATAAATATAAAGTTAATTTTAAGTATTCTTTTTTGCGACAAACTATCGCCGCAAATAATAATTCTACAAATAAAAAATAAAAAATAAAACTTTAATTATTATTTATTCTTTTTTGCAACGACATATCGTCAAAAGTTGTCAAAAAATGGAAAAAATAAAAAAATAATAATTTTGGTTATTTGCGACGAACTATCGCCGCAAAAGCTACTTTTGACCGGAAAAGTCAAAACAGCAAATATTTTTGTCATTTACTGAACTTTTTGCGACGATACTCATATCGCCGCAAAAAAGTTTGTCACAAAAAAGCAATTTTCTTGTAGTGGATGTGGAATTATCAGGGTTAAAATTAGCTTGTTATCTTGGCTGAATAGCTTATACTTTCAATCGCACCGAATAAAAGAAGGTTATCGGATTTGATTTAATTCATTATATGGTTTTGGAAATTTGGGTTTAATCTAGGTTTAATTGAACAAAAAATGACCTCGTATAACTAAAAGATAAAGTCATAGCATGTCCTAAAAAATCGAAATGTCTTTTACAACAACTAGGAATTTATCCCGCGCTTCGCCGCGGGTTCGAAGTGCGGGTTGGGCTAGCTTACGACATTTTGTAATTTTACCTGGCATCCAGACCTATATATGTCCAGTCGGGCACGTACTCTTAATGATAACTGATGAATCATGGCTGCTAGTTAGCGACAAAATGAAACGTGCAGTTCAAACCGATACACAACGATTCCTTACAAAATGAAGCTGCAATCTTACTTTGTAGCAAAAAAAATACAAAGCCCAGACTGAATGTGCCTGCAAAACAGCATACTTTACATTATTGTCAAACTTCATTAATAGATTAATATAAATGTCCTAACATAAAAACTCATACCTTGGTTGATTATATTTCGTAAGGGACGATTTACGGATCATTTGGGTATCCGTTTTATCACCAAATCTTTGAAGCTTAAGGGTGTTCAAATGCCTTTCAAGTTCTATTGAAACAACGAAACAGAAATATAACTACCTAAACATAGGTAGTTAGTAATGATAAGTAAGATAGAGTATAAGCACTAGAAATAAATATTACTTTGTTATAAAAAACCTCGAAGTCATACAACCTGATATATTGGAATACTTTAATACGGTTAGGTTTTACAGTCAAAATCATCTAGATATAATAGATCACTTCATTCTAACGAATAAGACATATAACATAGGGAAAAATCTAACTACAAATGGATTGGATACTTAGTAGGAGAGGCTACTATTAAAATACAATATACTTAATGGCTGTAGAGGTTACCTCTATAAGTTGTCAACCGTTAAAGTGGACCTCAAAGTCTACTGGAAGCCCTGATCAACAAAATAACAAACATACAAATATTCACTTCACATAATCTGCAAAAGTTGCAATATCAATTTTAATGATAAGCAATACCTAAATGCTGCCACTGCCTACACACACATATCAAACTTATTATTATCAAAATGATAAGGTTTTAACACAACATTCCAAAATTCCAAAAAAATTTTTGCTACTGCAGACTTCTTAAAATGTAAAAAATAATTAATAGAATGGAAACACCCAAATTCCACACCCATCAACCTCTGAAGCAGCAAAACATGTTACGCAGAGAGCCATAAAAAACCCATCAGATATATGAAAAGACAGCAGGAGCAAGACAGGTAACTCAAATTGGTAGATAACACACAAATATAGGAGATTAAAACTGAGTATACAAAGGCATAAAAGAAGACATATAGCATTAACCAACTGCCATTGTAAATGTTAAGAAGTATGTAAACCTCCAGATATAAAGTTCATGTACATGACCCAATCGTATAACTTTTACAGCAGCAAAACATATTACGCAGAGTGCCATAAAAAACCCATTAGATACATGAAAACACAGCAGGAGCAAAGCAGGAAACTCAAATTGGTAGATAACACACAAATATAGGAAATTAAAACAACAATTTCAGTAAATCAAATTGGCGGATAACACACAAAACAGCTATCAACCCAGTTTATACCATAAACTCGGTTTGTAGGCAACTATCAACAATTTATGCTCCCAAATCACAAACCCAGTATGAGAAATCCCAAACAACAAACCTAGTTTATGGGAGATTAAAAAATAAAGGGTAGATAACACACAAAGCAGCAACATTCAAAAGCCCTAAATCACAAACCCAACGAAAACCCAAAACCACAAACCGATCAAACTCAAAACTAACTCAATCAAGTACCAAATTCTCATCGAACCACAACCTCCAACCCTAAAATCAACCTAATCAAGTAAACAAAGGTTTGATGATTGAAGATGAACATCCATACCTGTGTAGACACAAGTGACGTAGATGAGAGTCTCCTTAGGGCCAGCCATGGCGTCAATCGGAGTGGCATAACCAGGTCCATTGTTGCAGCAGCTGCCGTTAGCCACCGGAGCACCGCCGATCAGAGCGATTGGGACGCCCACGGCGTTTGCTCCGCCCCACATGATCGAACTCCGGTTGAGGGTTTCACCGGAACCCCGACGGCGATGGATCTCGCGTCCAATTGGGGGTTGGATCTCCCCCATCACCACCGCAATCGCCACCACCATCGGATGAGAAAGTGCGCAGGTGGTTACCGGTGTGGGTTCGAAGGTGTGAGAAGTGCGCAGGTGGTTACCGGTGTGGGTTCGAAGGTGTGAACTACTGTTCACACCGACAATGAGGATTTATATATATATAATGATATTTATGTACAGCGTTATGAAAATGAGTGTTGAATATGTTAAATTAATGTGTAGATGGTAGAAGGAATTTTCATTTTTTTAATTTACTATCAACATCGTTTAAATATGGAAGGAGGCTATCAATATTCTGGCTTTTTTATATGACGTGATAAACTATAAACTACAATCGATCTGACTTGTTTCTGAATTAAATTTCAACGCAATGTAGAGTAATGTGAATTTTTACCATCGAATGAAAATATATTATATTTGACACAACACCAGTCAATTTTACATAGAATCATATACCAGCTCAAAAAGTATATTAATTAAGCTCGTGCGACAACGTCATATTTGGGGTGCTAAAGCTTAGACTACAATCGCGCTCACTCTTTTTCAAACTAAATTTATGTCAAAACGTGATGTAACTTGAATTTATACGAACGAATGAAAACATATTATATATAATCTAACTTGTTTAAAAGAAAAATTGTGTTAAAACATAGACCAACTAAAAACAGACGACTATGGTTACAAAATTTAGTGATTAAACTATAAAGCCTCCAAATATAGAGTATCACAGAATACATAAAATTCAATGTTCAAATTTATAAATGCTAGAAGTTTATTATTCATTTACATCCTCTCTGATTAATTGAATAATTATATATTATATTACTAGCGGTGATTGTAACCGCTGGTTGAAATCATTACAGCTATTGGATCAAACTAAAATAAAATCTGTCCGTTTAAACTTGACGGTTATGACGGTTACATGACGGTTACATGACGGTTACATGACGGTTACAAGGTGGTTTTTAGAGGTTATCTCAACCCCTAAAATGTTGCGTTTATTAGGGTGCGGTTGTCGATAGTTTTATGCGGTTTTCCTCATACGGCCGTTCTATTCTCCCACGTTGTACATCTCTTCTTATTTAATGGTTGTTTGAGAATAAGAGAGAGAACACTCTCTAAATCGTGAAAGGCCATCACCATGAGTCGGATTATTGAAGACGTTGCAGACTTCCATGAACACCCAACAAGTCGCACTGCAGCCGACCTCCACTGCTATCACCAACATCCTTTGATCTATCCACATGATTGTTTCCCCCTCGGTCAATCTATCCTAATTGGTGACTATTTGAAGGAAAATGGCATCACTCTTTGACTGTTTCTTCATCGATTGAAGACGATAGTGCTAGAGGAACTGGGTTTCAATTTTACGGTATATATATGTTTGAATGATATTTTGCTTTCGTGTTTCTAAGTCTAATTTGTTTTATTCCTTTATTCGAACAGAACTTGACGAGTTGGGGTCTTGGGGAGGGGATTACTTATATTGTCGAGCTTCTGGAGTGTTTAGGAATCAAATTTAATGATTGAAGGTAACCTAAATTCTAAATACGAATGTGTAGATTTGTTTAAGTTTCTTGATTCTGCATATTCTTTATTGAAGGGTGGTTAATTAAATTGAAAGAAATTGCCTTAATGTTATAGAGTTTTTAATGATATGATTGATGTTTGTTGTATTTAATTATGTAGATTGTCATATCAAAATTGGACGAAGCATTGTCCATCAACTCCTGTATAGAAGATATCTTTCAAAGTAAAAGAAGGTATGAATTTGACTTGCCCTACAAAATAATTATCTATAATATTTATTAAAGGTATGTTGTTTTGTTAATACTTTGTGCTTTAAGAATCAAAGGCATGAATTTTATATCTATTGATCTTCTTTATCTCAGCATTTCTCATTTGGTTGTCCTGGATGTAAGTTCTTATAATTTTAGTGATCAATCCTATTATTTTGAGTTAACATTATGTTTGCCAATAGCTAGGAGACTTAATGGCTGCAAGGTTGCTGATTCTTAAACATGTTCCCAACATTGAGGTGTGATTATCTTAACTTGTCATTTTAACCGTTTTGACTTTGACCTCTTTTGTTTCATATTACTTTCAGCGTTTCTATACTACACTTTGTTATGAATATGCGAGTATGGTCATTACACTATTTATTGACGTTTGAGTGTTCATTTAAACCTTTGACTATTATGTTTTGAGGCAATGAATGGTCTATGTTTGTATATATATGCATAGTAATCTATTATGGATCATACATATTATCTACCTAAACCTAATCACGTCATCCTATTTTACTCTAATTTGCAGACCCCAATCAGATATCTATATAGCCCTCCATTACAAGATCTATTCATCGGATTGATTTTTAAGTACTTTATATTTTATGGTCAATTTAGCATAGGATTGCAAGAAGATTTTCAGTGAACCCATCATAAACAGTCTCCTGCAAGCATCTTTAATTTGTCAATCTCATTATATTGTATTAAATTTATCAAGTTGTACTTGGGGAAATTGCGATTTTAGTTAAATTCAATGATGTTTAATTATGAGTTCAAGTTAATACATGGATATGCATATCTTGCTTTTGAGTGTTTTGAAACCATTGAGATATAGGTAATTAAGTTAAAAACTTGGTACTGTTTTGAAACCAAGACAGGAACCTTATTAAGTATTATGCCCTTGGTTTTGTTTTGAAATTAATAAGGAACCTGCCAATGATCTTCAACTCTCATAGGCCAAACAGGAAATCAGAAAATATAGGTAATTAATTCAAGAATTTTCAAGTGAGTATGGTCATACAAAAGGAGTTACTTAGAAACAACATGAAGATAACAACAGGATCAACCAAATTAACTTACCAGTTTAAGTATATAAATTTGATTACAAATGTAACTCAAAAGTTTTGCGTTGAGTATATAAACACTAAAATATGGTTTGTGATTATGACTACCGAAAACAAAACTTTCAAATTTTTATAACTACACAAATAGTTAATTATAAGTTTGTGATTATAATTTTGTAATACTTAAGTACTTAATGTTTTAAATGA
Source organism: Flaveria linearis (assembly GCA_024085815.1). Taxonomy (NCBI): domain Eukaryota; kingdom Viridiplantae; phylum Streptophyta; class Magnoliopsida; order Asterales; family Asteraceae; genus Flaveria; species Flaveria linearis. The sequence goes on from CM044009.1 coordinate 64,212,835, forward strand.
TTATGAGTATGTAATCGCCAAACTGTACCAAGGCCATTAGCCCTTTCTTGGCCTATGAGAGTTCATCAAACACCAAGAGGAACTCTTTTGTACTTTATTCTTTGATTAACATACATCTAAAATGTGTTTCATTTAGTAATATTTGCTTTTCTTTTGTGGTCGATTCATCCCAGCTGCTTTGATATAATCTTTGTTAGTTCCATTCATTTTAGTTTTTTTAGAAACAAATGTCAATGGAGTTGCTATGAATACTTGGGTTCAAGTGTGTTTGTACCATGTTCGGTGAAATGATTAGTATATAAATATGATTATATAACCATATTATTATATAGACATAATTAACTTTCTTTTTTTTAGAATTAAACTTTTAGGAGGTTATAAGTGTCTGAAAATACATTTTCTGAAATGTGGGTCAAGTAGGGGCAGGTTGAGTTCCTACACATTCCATGTTATCAATTTTTTTTTAAATCAGTATAAATGATTAGTATATAAATATGATTGTAAACTATACTATGTAGAAATAATATCTTTTTTTTCACGTATGTTGTTAGGACAAGGACTCTTCTATGTTTGGCCTTTTGACCTGTTTTCTTCACGTAAGTTGTTAGGGTTTTTACTCATTTGAATCCAACATTGACCCATCTTCATGTAACCGGGTATAAATGTTCCTACAATTTGTGTTGAAAATTTTCTATGAGACATGATCTTTTGTGCAGCAAGACTGTGATAATCAGGTTGCCTCCTTATACAACGGGATAAGAAAGGACCATATATGTTATTTGTAAGCTTACAAAGGATGGTGATAAGGTAAATAACATCAAAATACTATTTTCTTATACTTGGACTTCTCTATTGTATAATTTCTTCTATGAATATTGTGTCAGGTGCTTAAGATGAAATCAAATGTTGTGAGAGAACTACATAATTTATCAATATTTGTTCCATGTTCAAGCCAAGATGTTTATGCCATCTCTGCAACTTCATATCTACAAGTAACGTTGGAAGATTCATCTTGGCTGGAAAGAATGGTGAGCTTTTTCTTTCTTGCATACAACCGTTTGTAAGTATATAACGATTACAACATGCTAATACTATAATTTTCTACCACAAGACACTACATCCCTTGACTAGCAACTCTCATTGTTCGCTCAAAAATCAAAATCAATCTAATGAAAGTTATAGTAACTTCTTTATAATTTTTTCTCTTATTTTTTTCTTCTTCCTTTTACGAGTCCTATTTTCTAATCCACTACTAGATTTTTTTATAATGATTTAAATTCAAAGGGTGGGTGTGTGGAGTGTATCTTTGGTCTCATGTTTTAATTAATATCATATGATGCTATTACCATGTTGTGCTCTTATGTTGCAAGTCAGCTTCAAAAGAGACTGCCTTTAGTAAATTTGCATTCTACAAACAGTGAACTTATGAAGTTTGAAATTTCTATTGGGTTTGAATAATAAAACTCAGGCTTTGTATTAATATAATGTTTTACTAAAGTTTCATTTGTTTTATATAATTTTCATAAATTCAGTCAAATTAGCATGTCTGCCACGTAAGATATGATCATGTTATCACTAAGCAATCATGGGTTAATTTTATTGTGTTTCTTTAAAAAAGTTGTTTTGAGATAGGAAGGTAGCAGAAAAATCAGAGCAAATATAGTTCATGTCATATTGAGATGCCTGAACGCAACAAGCATATATAGTTTCCATTTGATTTTAAACTAATTATGTTTTTTAGAATGAAAAAAAAAAGACAACAATAACGTTTTATCCTATGAAAAAAAAAGACAACAGTAACGTTTATACTCTTATCCTATAAAACTAGTTATTATTATTATTATAAAAATAAAATTAACAATAGTAATTATAAATCTAAAAAATTGATAAGAGTTTATGAGATGCTAGAATTTGAATACTTAGATATGTATCTATCTATACTAATAAAATAAAGTTTTTGAAGGTCACTTGTTAAATGTTTAGATCTCCTAAATTTTATTTTTTGTTTCTCTTTTCTGATAAATATCACATTAACTATAAATGATATTATTTAATATTTCTCATTTAAAAAATATTTTTTGTTAGATTAAAAAAAGAGATCTATCTACAAATGCATTTGTAAAGAAATAATTTTTTATAAAATAAGAAAAATTTTCAGAAAAAATATCAAACTCTTAAAAACACAATATATATTTTAAAACCTGTGACTTTTAAAAAATATAATTCTTATGAAAAAAACAATTAAATTTCAAAGTTATAATAAAGAAATTATTAAAAATGATATTTTTTAAAAACGGTTTGTTTTAAAACAATTTGTTTAGAAACCAACTTATTCTTAAAAAAACAAAAAAAAAATAAACAGAAGTTTAAAAAATTATATCGTTCTTTTATTACACGTATGTAATGTCAATTAAATCTTATATTAAAAGATCGTTTTATAATTCACTAATTTTTAGTAATAACTGTTGGGTTATTATAAGGCTGGTGCAACCAAAACCACTTCACATAGTCAATTTTGGTGCTGCATTCAAAGGCTTCCGAAGCTAATTATGAGATCTTCCGAAGTCTAAAGAACAACAGCTGAAGTCAACAGCTGAAGACTATCTTCCGAATACAAAGTCTGAAGACTTCCGAAGACAAAGTCTGAAGACTTTCGAAGACAAAGTCTGAAGAAAGAGCTGAAGACAAAGTCTGAAGAAAGAGCTGAAGACAAAGTCTGAAGAAACAGCTGAAGACAAAGTCTGAAAAAGAGCTGAAGACAAAGTCTGAAGAAAGAGCTGAAGACAAAGTCTGAAGAAAGAGCTGAAGACAAAGTCTGAAGACTTCCGAATACAAAGTCTGAAGACTTCCGAAGACAAAGTCTGAAGACTTCCGAAGACAAAGTCTGAAGAAAGAGCTGAAGACAAAGTCTGAAGAAAGAGCTGAAGACAAAGTCTGAAGACTTCCGAAGACAAAGTCTGAAGACTTCCGAAGACAAAGTCTGAAGACTTCCGAATACAAAGTCCGAAGACTTCCGAAGACAAAGCAAAAGGTTGCAACTGCTGACCCTTCTTCATTGGAACTAGAGGATGAGGCAAAAATAGTGGCCACCACAGGAGAGAAACAGGAAGATACCCTCATCTCCACCTGTGAAGACCAAATCCTAACCACCAAGGCAAGAAGAAGCAGAGCCAAGGCTTCCAGAATGACTGCCAAGAAGGTTGCAGAGTCCAAGCTTAAGATTGACCCAAAGCAAAAGGGTGTCTTCATCTCTGCTGGATTCCAAGTGGTAGGTACTTTTGATTCAGGAAAGTAATGTAGTACCAGCACTCCTGTCCTACCAAAGGATCAGAAGTTGAAAGGGAAAGTTGCTGATGAAGAGAAGAAATTAAAGAAATAGCAACCTGCAAATTCCCAAAAGACTAACATTGCATGCATAATGTGTGGTCTGCACAACCACATGGCTAAAGATTGTTACTATAATCCAGCAAGCACACATTATGCAAATAATGTTAGAAAAGAAGGAGTCAGGGAAGGTTTCTCATTTGGACTATTTCAAACGGTCCAAATGATGAAAAAGGGAAAATTGGTCTCGGAAGCCAAGTTGCTTTCAGAAGAAAGTACTTCTTCCGAAGGAAAAATGGCTTTGGAAGCCAAAGCTTCTAAAGTTTGGAAGAACAAGAAAGCTCCCTTGAGACCATCCTAAAAGAAGACTACTTTGGAAGAAAAGGTGGTGAAAGCTTCTTCCGAAAAGAAAGAAGCTTCGGAAGAAAACCATGCTGCAAAAGCTTCAACAAGCTCATCCTCAAAGATCAACCAAGGGATGGATTGGAAGATCAAGGAAGATGCTGCAGCCCAAACCTCTTCTTCAACAACCTCTATTGAACCCCAATGCATATCTTTTGGTTCAATTATATCATTATCCCTGGAAGAGCCCAAGACCAGTAAGGCTTGGGCTTCCAAACAAAACTAACCATCTCATCTTATGTGCAGGGACATCCATTTGACAAAAACAACAATGTCTGGATTGTAGATAGTGGATGCTCCAGGCACATGACAGGGAACAGATCTCTCCTTCAGCAATTCCAGAATTATGATGGAAGGCCTATCCAATTTGGAGGTGAGACCGGAGGATATATTTCTGGCAGAGTAAGTATATCCAATGGAAGAATAAACACTGACAAAGTTCACTTTGTCAAACAGCTTGAACACAATCTGTTAAGTGTTTCTCAATTCTGTGATCAAAAGCATCAAATGCTTTTCACAGAACATGAGTGCATTATCCTCAGACCAGGGATGACAATTCCTCCGGAATTGGTGCTTCTTAAATCTTCTAGGAAAGAGGATATGTACAAGCTAGATATGAACAATGCTTCTCCTACGGGTGAAGTATCATGCTTTCTTTTCAAAGCTGATAGTGATGAGTCAACACTATGGTATAAACGCATGTGTCATGTGAATTTTAAAACAATGAATAAATTGGCTAAAAATAACTTGGTACATGGTCTGCCTAAAAAGGAATTTTTCTGCAAAGATAACTGTGTTGCATGCCTGAAAGGAAAACAACACAGATCATCTCATAAATCCAAATGTGTCAACTCCATCACTACTCCATTACACTTATTGCACATGGATCTCTTTGGTCCCACAAGTATAATAAGCATTGAAAGGAAATCATACTGCCTTGTAATTGTTGATGATTTTACAAGATTTATACGGGTATTCTTTTTAAGAAGTAAAGATGAAACTGCTGAAATGTTAAAATCTTTTATTCTTAAAATAGAAAATCAAATTGATCATAAGGTTAAGATCATTAGAAGTGATCAAGGGACTGAGTTTAAGAACTTTGTTCTTGACTTATTCTGTGACTCAAAAGGGATTGCCAGACAATATAGTGCTCCCAGAACTCCTCAACAAAACGGTGTTGCTGAGAGGAGAAACAGGACACTCATTGAGGCTGCTCGAACCATGTTAGCTCATTCAAAACTACCTCTAACATTCTGGGCAGAGGCAGTTAGCACTGCATTGTATGTGCAGAACAGGCCCCTTATGAGTTATGGAACAAGAGGCCACCGTTCATTGGCTTTCTAAGGTCCTTTGGCTGCAGGTGTACCATACTTAACACAAAAGACAACTTAGCAAAGTTTGCTGAGAAGTCGGATGATGCTATCTTTGTTGGTTACTCTTCTAGCTCCAAAGCTTATAGAGTATACAACATTAAGAATCAACAATTTGAGGAGTCATCCAATATAGTTGTAAATGAGCACACTCCTTGTGTTAGGGGGAATGGACCTGATTATATCTTTGATTTAGAATTGTTTTCAAACTATTCTAAACCATCTTGTGAGAATGTTTCAGCTGGAACAGGTGCTCAAGATGATGCTGATGCTAATCAACTATTTGAGCTACCCAGACCTCTTCCAAATTCTCCAAGAGCTGAAAGACAACGAGCTTCAACCATCCACAGATCTGATAGTGTAACTATCTCCAGGAATAGTGAAGCTTCAACAAGTGAATCACTTGATCAACCTCAAAGTTTTTCAGGTGATCCATTACAACACCAGGTTGAAGAAAGTAGTATTCTGAAGGAACAGGCAACTGTTAATACTACCTCACAACCAACCATTGATGATGTTTCTTAATCATTTAATCAGTCCTCATTGGATGATTTTGAAACAGCAGCTGGACAGAGTGATCTAGTTCCTGATCAGAATATGTCCAACCTGGACTTATCTCTGCAACTGGAAGTGATTCCTCGTCTTAGGATTCATAACACTCATCCAACTGAGAACATCATAGGGAATGTCTCTGAGGGTGTAAGAACAAGAGGGCAAACTCATCATGGGAATGTTTGTTTATACTCATGCTTTTTATCTCAGATGGAACCCAAGAAGGTGGAAGATGCCTTAAAGGATAGTAGTTGGGTTGAATCGATACAGGAGGAGCTGCTTCAATTCAGAAGACAAAAGATCTGGAATCTATGCCCACTACCATTTGGTCAAGTACCAATAGGCACTAAATGGGTTTTCAGAAACAAGAAAGATGATAGAGGCTTGATTATCAAGAACAAGGCAAGGCTGGTAGTTCAAGGATACACCCAAGAGGAAGGGATTGATTATACTGATGTCTTTGCACCTGTTGCAAGACTTGAGGCAGTTAGGATCTTCCTTGCTTATGCTGCATCCAAGAACTTCATAGTCTACCAACTTGATGTCAAGTGTGCTTTTCTATATGGGGTTATAGATAGGGAAATTTATGTATGTCAACCTCCAGGATTTGAAGACCCACAGCACCCCAACTACGTGTGCAAGTTGGATAAAGCTCTATATGGGCTGCACCAAGCACCTAGGTTGTGGTATGAGACTTTGTCTCAGTTTCTCCTGAAGAATGGCTACACAAGAGGTATCATTGACAAGACTCTTTTCATCAGGAAGTCTGGAGAATACATTTTGCTCATTCAAGTCTATGTTGATGACATCATATTTGGTTCTTCAAATGACCAAATGTGTAAGGACTTTGAGAGCATTATGAAGCAAAAGTTTGAGATGAGTTTCATGAGAAAAATGGACTTTTTCTTAGGAATTCAGGTAAAGCAGATGAAGGAAGGGTTCTTCATAAATCAATCTAAGTATATCAATGACATCTTAGAGATATTTGAGATGAAGGACTGTAAGCCAGCCAAGACACCCATACCCAGAAACTATAATCTTTGCCTTGACCTTGAGGGGAGGATACTGACCAACATCAGTATAGAGCAATTATTGGTTCTCTGATGTATCTCACTGCTAGTAGACCTGATATTATATTTGCCACTTGCATTTGTGCAAGATATCAGGCTGCTCCAAAGGTGTCTCATCTGGCTGTTGTTAAGAGAATCCTTAGATACCTTAAAGGAGCACCTAAACTAGGTCTCTGGTATCCAAGAAATAGTGATTTCAATCTCTATGGATACTCTGACAGTGATTATGGTGGCTGTAACATTGACAAGAAATCAATATCAGGAGGATGTCAATTTCTTGGTAGAAGGATTATCTCATGGCAATACAAGAAGCAATCCTGTGTCTCTACATCAACTGCTGAAGTTGAATACATCGCTGCCGCTAGCTGTTGTGCTCAGTTGCTGTGGATTCAGAACCAGATGTTAGATTATGGATTCTACTTCATGAGTACTCCTATCCATATTGATAACAACAGAGCTATCTCCATCACAGAAAATCCAGTGAAGCACTCTAAGACAAAACACATTGATATCAGGTATCATTTCATTAGAGATATTCATGAGAAAAATCTGATAAAGTTAATCAAAGTTGACTCAAATGAACAATATGCTGATTTGTTCATAAAAGCTTTTGATGAACAAAGATTTAAGTATCTCATATCAGCTATTGGGATGATAAACATTGATTAACTACCTCTTTTGAAAGCTTTTTAATGTGTAATGTCTTGTGTCAATACAATTTAAGCCCTGTTACAAAAGATCTTTTTATATTCTAAGTGTAAATTCCTTCCGAAGAGGAATTAACTCTCGGAAGATATTTAAGAATATCTTCCGAAGCCAAATTTCTCAAATGGAAATTTCTTTCTCGAAAGAGTTTTTAGTCTCGGAAGAAGCGATTGATTTCACATAAGATCTACTTCTGAAGCTTATAAAACTCTTCACTCGGAAAGCAATTTTTACCTTCGGAAGCAATGCTTTGCTTCGGAAGAGAAAATTGCCTTCGAAAGATAAATTAACTTCGGAAATGTTTTACATTCAGAAAGAGAGATTGTTTATGTGTAACGGATATCTTTGGGCCCCACTCTGTAATAGGTAAAAATTTGCAAATGATGGTCAGATTATTTAAAATTATCCCTTACCGCCACTGTCATTTCATAGCCGAAAACCACCATAATCCCAAACAGTTACCCTATTACCGCCTCTACCACAATATCTCCTTTAAATAATCCAGACTGTTCAATTTCTTCTTATTTAACCAATTTACTGCCCTTACTATTCCCTTCACTGTCAAACCTGAAATTTCACCCAAATTCAAGCTTACTTTCTCTTCAATGGCGCTAAACCCTCAGCACAATCAGGTCGCATTACTTGATTCGTCAAGAGATGCCGACTTCACTCAAATAATCACCTTTCTTACTGAATCAACCTACCTCACGGCGCTTACTGTTAATCCCACCGTTTACTCCAACCACATGACTGAATTCTGGAGTAACGGTCAAGCTAAAGTCCTAAATGGGGTTCGCGTCCTGAGAACCCGCATTTGTGGACAGGAGTTGATCATCACTGAACAACTCATCAGGGAGCATCTAGAGCTCAATGATGATGGGGCTCCTACTGAGTTTCCCAAAGAAGACTTGGATAGCACCTACATCCTCATAGGATATGGTGGGGATGTGAGCAGGTCAACCGTCTACAAGTTCAACTTCTCATATCATTGGAAGTTCCTGCTGCACATCATTCTGCACTGCCTATCCAACAAATCTGGGGGATGGGATCAAATCCCATATAAACTAGGATGCCTAGTTCACGGGTTGGTGAGAGGTCTGCGCTTCAACTACTCAAGATTTGTGTTGACCAATTTGATTGGAAATATGAGAAGGGACACATTCTTCATGTATCCCCGATACATTCAACACATTATCAACTGCGAGTTGGAACAGAGCAAGCTTGTCTGTGCAACTGCTCTTACCGTTCCCCAAGTGCGGCCTATCATTTTCAAGACATTAAAGAAGGTGTCCATCAACTTTACTGGACGGTACACTCCTTTACCTCCAGAGATGATTGAGCGCATAGCTCCTGGTGACATCCCTGTTAACCCCACAGGTGATGAACCCACACCAGCAACCTTCACCACAAATATCCCCATACCTTCTCCACCCATCAAAATTACATATCAGAGACGCCCCAAACGAACCCTTATTCAATCTACTCTGATTGAACAAGCTTCTCCAGTTCAAACCAAAAGGGCTAGAGTGGAAACATGGGCTCCCACTCAGTCCGAGGTCACATCATCCTTCTCATTTGACCTCAATTTGGGTTTTGAGCCTCCTCAGTCTCAAACCCACGAGCACGAACCTCAAGCCTTTAGCCCACAGGGTGAGTCTTTACACTCCCCTGTGCAGCCTTCAAGGGACAGCCCCACTAGAGGCTCAATGCCTGTAGACATTGATCTAGGTCCCGGGTCAGTAGGTTTAACCTCTATATCCTTCACTGACCTTTTAATCCGAACTGATGAAGAGATAACATCTCTCCATGGCCATGAAGTTAATCTACAACACCCTCTCAAAGATCAACAGAGCCAAGAGAGATCCGTTATCTCTAGCCCCCATCAGCAGCCAACTACTGAGGTGAGTCCTACTGATGTGGAGGGGACTCATGTAGGTTCAGCTGCCACTACTCAGAGTCTCTCATTGAGCTCTCAAGATAGTGGTAACATCAATAAGACTGAGTCTACGGCAATTTTGCCAATTAACATCTCTGAAAGAGTTGAATTTGAGCAAAGGTATCCAGGGTGCCAAGAAGCCACATCTAGTGGTGAGACTGAACATACTAGGTATGTTATCTCATCTCCCCGTGATTCTTCACATGAAGATGAGGGAAGTATCCAACTCACTCTTCAGTACTTGATCTCTAAGGTCTCAAGCCTTGAATCTCAGGTAAGGATCTTAGAGACAAGGACAGCCACTCAGCAACTTGAGATTGACAATCTCAAGACTCAACTAGCTGAGAAACAGACGGAGAGTTCTATTAGGCATGTACCCGTTCAGGTCTCATTGACTTCCTCCTCTAGCTTATCTAGCTCTCAAAATGATGCTACCAAAAAGGGGGAGAAAGATCAGAGACAAACATCCGGGGAACCATAGATCCAGTCTTCTACCTCCCAAATCATCACCCTACCTGAGTCATCTCAATCAACTCTAAAGATTGACTCATAGATGCTTCATGATCTCTACAGATTTTTCACAAAGTTTGTATTGATATTCTCCTTAGAACAGCCCAGCCCCAACACTACACTCATATACTTTGGGGCTGAGGAGCTTCAAAGACTGACTGCACCTTCTACCACTGTGGAAGAAGTTGATTAACCTAAGGTCCACATGTAACCTGAGATTAACTTTAAAAGGGGAATGGGAACCGATGGCCCAGCAACTGAAACAGTTGGGACAGAACTTGCATCAGCCTCTTCTTCCGAAGCTCAGGCTGAAACTTCCGAAGCTAAAGTTGAAACTTCGGAAGAACAAGATAAGTCTTCCGAAGCAGAGATGGAAGCTGCGAAAGGTTTGTTCCAAATGTCCGAGGAACTGATCATCACAGATGTTATTGCTGAAATAGCATCTGAGATGAGCAAGGAGGACACTTCTGATCTACCTCCATCCCAAACAACAGCTGATCCTCTCTCTCAATCCGAACCCACTATCTAAGAACCACCACAGACAAGTTCTGCCAAAGACAAAGGCAAAAAGAAAATGACTGCAGAAGAGCTTTAGGAGGAGGAAATGATTGAGAAGCTCAAAAAGAAAGGTAGGTTTCCTGCTGAGAAGCTGCTAGCTGCTAGTTCTAAGGCAGCTGCAGCCAATCAGGAGGAAATCAACACCAAAAGAAGGACAGCACTCATTGATCAGCTTATCAACCTAGGAGCTGCGAATGAGAAAGTACTCCTGCTACCACTAGAGGAGTTGGTGACTTTGGAAAGGACAACCAGGCTAAAGCAAGAAAAAGAAGCCAGGTTGGCCTTGGAGAAAGAAAAAAAGAATAAAAGAAAGCAGCCCTGCAGCTGAGAGAGGCTAGGATTAAATTCTAACTCTTAAGAGGCTTCAGTCTTCCTGAACTGTCTCTATATGATAATGATATGATCCTGCTACTCTACAACAAAGAACAGGATCAAATGGAGAAGGAACGGAAGAAAGCTGCAAGGGAGAAGTTGAAGGAGAATAAGCGAAGAGAGGAGGTAGAGAGGGTCACTGCCACCAAGAAGCTCAGTGATAAAGCCTGGATAAAAAACTATCTTCGGGCTCACGGCTTCTCTGGTAGGCAAGTGGGACCTATGTCCGAAAGGAAACTCCAACGGATTGTTAGTGAAATAAAAACTGACATTCGTATGGGGAAGAAGAAGGAGATGTATAGGAGGGGACAGGGAATGATCTTCACCCCAACCACTCAACCACAGCCAGCCACTCAACCACAACCCGCACCAGAAGAACCAATCCCATTTCCCATCAAAACCGAACCCTCAGATGAAACCTTCACCCCTAAACCCATAACTCTACCCAAGCCTACCTCATCAGCTCAACCACCTAAACTTCCTATCCTTAAACCCAAAACACAACCTAGAACCACTGAATCTAAACCTACCCAACAGAAACCAAGATCATCCCCTCAGCCTTCTAAACATCTCTCTCTTGAGAAAATAAAGGAGATCAAGACAAGGCTCATCAACTGCACTACTATGAGCAGCATTTCCTGTTAGGGAGACCTTATCAACATAACCTATGTTGATAACTCCTCAAGCTCCCTCACTCTAGGACAATTTCTTGATCTGCCTAGAAGTACTTTGGGCCAGGCTGTAAGACTTCTCGGTCTCAACTCTGATACTCTCAATGCTGAAGAGAAGAGACTAAGAAGGAAACTGGCGACTCTACTGGATACAAGGAAGGAGGACAGGATTCCTAGTCAGTCTCCTGTACCTAGGAAAGTTATAATCCATTGGAGGTTCAATGAAACTTTTCACAACTTTGTTATAGAAAGGGAGAATGGTGAAACCAACAGGCTTAATGCCACTTCTCTACTGCATCTCAGCAGATTTGACATTGCTGAGCTTGTAGAGAAGTCATTCTCCAACCCCTCCAACTCAAAGACTGCAGTTATCATCAGAAATTATCTCAGCAGTCTTCATCTTGCCGAGCTAACTACAAAGGCCAAGATCGACGAAGAGTTGAAGCTGAAAAGACAGGAAGACAAGGAAAGACCTACCACTAAAGGCACAGCCTTTCTACAGATGGTGGAGGGTCCGGAATTAGAACCTATAGTTAGATGGGAATATGACTATTTAGAACCTATAGTTAGATGGGAATATGACTATAGTTTCCATCAACTAACTCTTTTCAGAGGGACACAACAAAGTGTACACATAATCCAAGGTGACAGACTGGATGTTCTGCCTACCAAGGATTTTTACAAACTTCTCAGCACCACTTCAGGAAAGAACAAGGACACAGACAAATATCTACTCTCCTTGGTGCTGAAAGTTTTGAGAAGAAGAGAGAAGTGAAGTTTTGGTAGCATCAGCCTAGGGGGAGTTTGTTGGGTCATTATAAGGCTGGTGCAACCAAAACCACTTCACATAGTCAATTTTGGTGCTGCATTCAAAGGCTTACGAAGCTAATTATGAGATCTTCCGAAATCTGAAGAGCAACAGCTGAAGACTATCTTCCGAAGACAAAGTCTGAAGACTTCCAAAGACAAAGTCTGAAGACTTCCGAAGACAAAGTCTGAAAAAAAAACTGAAGACAAAGTCTGAAAAAAGAGCTGAAGACAAAGTCTGAAGAAAGAGCTGAAGACAAAGTCTGAAAAAAGAGCTGAAGACAAAGTCTGAAGAAAGAGCTGAAGACAAAGTCTGAAGACTTCCGAAGACAAAGTCTGAAGACTTCCGAATACAAAGTCTGAAGAAAGAGCTGAAGACAAAGTCTAAAGAAAGAGATGAAGACAAAGTCTGAAGACTTCCGAAGACAAAGTCTGAAGACTTCAGAAGACAAAGTCTGAAGAAAGAGCTGAAGACAAAGTCTACTTCCGAAGACAAAGAAGACTCTAAGCCTCGGAAGAAACAGTCTTCCGAAGTATAAGTGGCTTCGGAAGAAGTTATTATTCTGAAGAAACTTATCCTTCGGAAAACATTGTTATGACCAGTAGACATAAGTATGGTCCCTGACAGTCCGCTGCAGACCTCTGATACAACATGGCATCTTCCTAAAGAGTCATGTTGTTGACCATACTTTATTCTACTGTTTACCTTTTTATGATATTACATGTTATCAACCTTAGTTGGTGACAAAAGGTAAGTCAGGGACATGTCCTGACTACCAAATCTCAGATAATATATTTGAGATACCTTAACCTATAGTCTTGTAGTATAGACTTTTGGTTATAGGTTTCCAGCTGGTATCAAAGTATATCCGGCTATAGGTAGTATTATATATATCTTCTCATTGTAACTTATCAAGTACAGAGCAAGAGTTAGAGCCAAAACTTGAGCTTGTAAGAATCTTGTAATCCTTTGAGTTGAGAAGCAATATATAAAAGTACCTTGAAAATTTACATCCTGTGTTTATTTACTGCCTAGTTACTTGATATACTGTGATCAACTCTTTCTATATTCTTTCTGAGTGTTGTTTAAGGTGAGTTTGAGAGAAAACCACTTGTTGAGTGACCAACAAACGATCCTGCAATAATTATTTAATATTTTATGTATTTAATTCGTGTAATATACGAGATACTAACCTAGTTTGATATAAAGATGCACCAGTAGTCTAAGCTTTGGTATATGTTTAAATTGATTTATTTTATGGAATTTAACCTATGACGTATATCGTTACAACTTGCTACTAATAGATAATTTGTTAAAAAATGATATTACTACACAATCTCATTAAATCTAAAGCCCATCTTTAAAAGCAAACAATATTTTACGAAGTACAATCAAATAACGACCTAAGGACAAATTTATAATTTAGCCCAAATCACATTAGACAAAACCATAATCTACTCAAGAAAGCTTCACATTATGCTAAAGCTCAGCAACATAAAGTTTAGCAATTTAGGACGAAACATGACTTTCAAATGTTAAGTAATTAAAAAACCAAACTAGCACGATCCATATCAAACAATTTACAATCTTATACAAGATCGAGCAATTCACAAACTGTTTGAGCGAAGCATCTGTCATGAGGCAGTGAGCCATCGATTTACAAAGCAACATGTCGGAGGAGATGAGGAGCGTTGCAGGATTTCAATGAGCGTATGAGTCATGAGGCAGTGGATGATTTGATGATTTCTGAGCTTACAATAATCTACATTGTAGTTTGCTGATTTTCGCTATCAATTGAAGCCCAAATCTTGAAGTTGAACTCAATTAAAGAACTTAGTTGAAGACAACAATTAGACTGAGACTGTTATTCATAACAAAATTAAAAATTAAGTTTAATACCGGCCATATTGTTAGTTGAGATTAATATTGACCAATTGTTAATAGTTTGAATTGTTAAAATATAATTTTTCTTTATATTTAAAAGAATAAAATAATTTTTTTTATTAAATAGTATTGAGCTGCGTAGATGTTCATGAACAGCAAGATTTTGTGTGGACCACACACCGACCTTGGCAAAAGGAAAGCCAAATCTGATACAACCTCTTAGTTCAACTCAAAGCATTTTTGCATTAAACAAGATTTGAACCTTAAATCTCTTTATATTTAATTATTTTGGATATCACACCTCAACTACTTGGATTGATTATCATTGTTAACGCAGCGGTTATGTGCGTTTCACTCCTCATAGTCTCTCGTTCAACAATTGAAATGCCCATTATTCCTCTCATTCTCCACATTCTTTTATCTAGTATTTATATTAATTTTAAAACTATGAAAATGAGTTTAAATCTAATTACAGTTAAATAAAAATATTAAAATTGGAAAGGTTTAAAATTAAGTAAAAACTAGATTTTATTAGAATTTGCAACAAAAAAAGCGTATGGGTAACAATTCATTTAATAAGAAAACTAATGAACAATTGTGTGGATGCAGGTCCTCGTAACATGTTTTAGGAGATCCAGTCATTGAAGGTAGTAGGTTATTGCATATGTAGTTATGTACTTCTTGATAGGTTTTCATGTTCAAAAGGTTCAAATGTAAAGTATATTTTTACTATAAATTGTAAGAATATACAATGAGTTAAAAAAAGACGTAAAAAAATTATATATCACAATTTAAATCGAATTTTAAAAAAGTAATTCGGAGCTTTTGTTCCCCTAGTCGTCCTCACTAAGAAAAAAATAAACGAAAAATTAAAAAAAAGAAAAAAATTAACGTTTTTTATTGTGTTATTTATAAAAGACACAATTACATCATTGTGTCATTATGAAAGACAAATGACATCCTTGTGTCAATATAAAAGACACAATGACGTCATTATGTCATGACACAATGAAAAAAAATTATTTTTTTATTTTTCTGAAAAAGAACAACGAGAGGAACAGAGGCTCTGAAGTACTTTTTTAAAATTCGATTTAGATTGTGAGATATTAATTTTTTATGATTTTTTTAACGTCATTGTGTCTTCTCACACTTTGTAGCAAAAATACACTTTGTAGAATAACCTCACTCTTTCATGTTAACTTCTAAATCTTCATCTCTGCATCTAATCTTGTTTTCCAAAAAAAAAAAAAAGAAAAAAATTTCATTATATTTAGCCTCATTTACTATATAATCATGTTATGCAATATAGTACACACATAAATTGTTTCCTAATTCTTCTAGACTGAATTGGTCAAGTTCGATTTTAAATTTATGTCCATTTAGGATTTAGCTTTGAGCATTCTAAAAGTTCATTCTCTATCTATCGAAGACAAATCAGTGGATGAACTAGCATTGTCTTTACTCATCACAATTATCACATAACCCAGATTTACCACCACTTTGATTATTAGAAACAGATTTGTTTGTAAAACCTTAAGGATAGCCGATTAATTCAAACACCTTTCAATAGTGTATAGTATCATGTTATAGTTTGAACATTTACAGTTAGCTTTTTTTAAATCTCTTTTTATTGTGAAAAGATTTTGCTTAAAAGTAAGATATGTGAAGTTTTAGCGGAAGAAAACCCTGCTTTGTAAGAATCTTTTTTAAAAAAATTACTACAAACGTGGTTTTTACTGACAGACTATCACCATTAAGATCTAAGCCTTGTTATAAACATGATAACACAGCATATAACCAATGTTTTGAAAACCGGACCGGACCGGCCGGTCCGACCGGTTCGACCGGGAACCGGACTCCAATCCGGTCCGGTTCGGTGCTTAAAACCGGTTTAATAGTGAACCGGTGGTCAGACCGGTTGAACCGGTCGAACCGGCGGTCGGACCGGTAACCGGACCGGTTGAACCGGTCGAACCGGCGGTCGGACCGGTGGTTGAACCGGTTGAACCGGCTTTTTTATAAAATTTTTTATTTTTTTGTAATTTTTATATAAATACGGTCCGGTTCTTATATACGGTCCGACCGGTTGAACCGGTCCGACCAGTGAACCGGTAAGACGTCCGGTTCACTATCCGGTCCGGTTTTAAAAACATTGCATATAACCTTTTGATAAATTAACAATTTTTTTGTACTAGGAATGTACACAAAAGTAGCACGGTCAATGGACCATGTATTGTATGTGGTGGTGGTTGTGAAATGAATTAAATGATTCCAATAGGGCTAATAGAATTTTCAAGATTTCGATCATATATATAAGATATTAGATGTGCGTCTATAATAGATTATGCCTTAATCAAACCTCTAATTATCAACTCACGTGTTCATGAGTTGTTGTAAAGTAATTTTTTATTGGTGTACATTCTATTACCTATTTTATGTACATATCTATACATAAGAGTTATTATATATATTATTAATAAGCAATTTTTTATGTACTATAATTTGTAATTTAGCTTTAGCGGTATGTAGACATTTTTGAATTTCGTTATCTTTTATTTAGTAATTTTTAAACTTAATACTTTTACATATCTTACAATTTAACATTTATAAATTTTCACTTTCAACTTTGATTCTATATACTTTTAATCTTTTGTAATTTTTGTTTTATGCATTGGTTTGAATTTTACGAGTTAACACGCTACAACGAGTGTGATTCAACGTTTTTACGCATATTTTTCTTGATTAATAGCCCCACCACAGCGCGTGGGTCATAAATCGACTTAGTTATTGTTTTTTAATGTTATATGTTTCACGTGTGTGGTTTGACTTATTTACGTCTATTTTCCATTCAGTTTTATTTTTTATATTCTTTTTTATATGAGTTTTTCTGATTTTTATGGTTGCTGACAGTGATTTGATATTAGTATTACTTGACATAGTTTTATGTCCCCCGCAGTAATGATGGGGGCTTAATACTAGTTAATACTATATAATCAAGTAGTTTAATAAAATACTATGTAAAGCCAAAAATTTATTTAAATAAGAACTAACGGATCATCAGGTTATATCACGACTAGAGAATCGCCAAATACTTGAAGAAAGATTTGTCTTTTAAGTCAAAGTACACATAAACAAAAATTAAAAACAAAAGACGTGTCTTTTAAGTTATTATAAACATAAAAAAATTAAAAACAAATTTTTCTTATTATTATTTTTGAAGGCTTTTGCTATTAAGACGCCCTGTCAGGTGTTAAAGGGACGTTCTTTGACTTTTTTTACTCCATGAAGGGCCTTACGGCCCGTTAAGACTGTCAATTTTAAATTTTGCGGCTTTCGTAGGTAACGGGCTGCGAAAGCCCTTACGTGCCGTAAGAAAGAGACCGTGAATTGCCTTACAAGCCGTTAAGAGCACCCTTCACGACCTATGACTTTATTCACGGGTCGTGAGATTCCTTTTGAATAAGATTCGGTATATTATTTCCTCGATTTGCGTGTATTTTTGAATTTTATAATGATGTGATGAGACGTATTATTCCTTGAAAGAAGTAAAGCAATTATTTGATTTAATTTAAGATTCCGCATAAACGTTATATAAACGAACATATATTACTTGTTTTATACGGTTAGTGAGAAACGAAACAGTTAAAATGTCTTATCGCAAAGATAATAGAAGACGTCACAATGAGTCATCTTCAAACTCACGAGATATTTTGGAAAGCATTCCCGATCCAATAGATAACCATAATTGGCAGAATTGGAGGAACTGATCTAAAAATGTTATTCAATTTATACGTAACGGTGATGCCCAAACATGTAGGGTGTATTACATGGGTCATTCCGATATCCAGATATATTTTAGCGTGAATTACTAGGGAATGTATCTTTATGTACAGATGTATGATTTTAAGTTTTTAATTATAAATTTTATTTTATTTTTAATTCCAACAATTAAAAACATATTATTTTACAGCATGTTCGGGCGTGAATAAATAGACTCACAATATGGAGATATGAAAAAATACATAAAACAGAAGAGTTGTCGGGTAATGATCGTTGTACGATTCTCCCATTTGAGTTGTTTAACTTAATACACTCGGGATCCGTTAAGGATAACGAATATGGTGACGGGAGTGACTATCTATATCTCACGTTATGGGAAGTTGATACGGTAATACTGTTTTCATATTGTACAATTAAAATATAACCATGAATTAAAATTTTTTGTAGGTTTACGTATCAATCACTGATAACGAAAAAAATTGATATCTTTTTAAGATTTGTATGAACTCGCTACAAGTTCATATATACTCTCCATACGAATGCCGGCCAAATATGTGTGATGATTCATGGTGCATTCATCGTAATGCCCGGACGATTTTCGTACAATTCGAATCGTATTTTTTATATTTTCTGTCACGTATACAATATTGGTAGCACTACGGACAAGAACAAATCGAAGAACTGGTTGTATCCGGTGAAATCATATGGCCTCCTAATGCCGGTCATATTGGTCGAGATTCAGGAGTTGTAATTTGTATGTTATTGCGTAGATTGATTCAAAATAGATCTTTAGAGTGGCAAGAGGTTAATTTACAGGATGCTTGCTATAGATTTCGAATATTTATGTCAGACGAACTGTATTCTATCGTATAATGTAGAACAGTAATAAAATATTTTATTAAAACATAAATATTTATTAGTACACTTTATTAAAAAAGATAACGGTTATTATCACACAATAATAAAACACATAATTTTTAATCTTCTTGATCTTTATAAAAAATTCAAGCCGCAACATGGTTAAAAGAAATTCCAAACCTCTCCTGATATCGTTCTTGAGATGTTGTCATAATATCCGTATCATTTCATAACGTATTTCGATTGTTGTAAACGTATTTGTATATCTGGTGAAATGTCGTGACCTTCCTTCTCAAGTCAAACCACTTGTTGCTAAGTTCACGAGTGGTGCGATATTCTTCACGTTCGAGAATTTGATGAAAATGTGTTGAAACCCGGTTCCAAAATATTAAATTTGGTGCGATGGTCCCTGAATTTTCGATACAAGATATTACTAAAGTCACCTCCTATTCATCCATCCATGGATTTTGGTCCAGTAAAGGTGACGCGGAACTTAATATAAAACTTGTAGCACTCATGGTTTGGATATTGTGTAAATTTGTGTGAATTACTTTCGTGAAGTGGTTGAATTTATAGAAGTAGAAAAGTATGTAACGGCCCGTGAGATCCTTCACGAGCCGTATACAGAAATACAGACGGGCCGTGAAGGGCCTAACGGCCGTGAAGAGCATAATGTTTTTTTAACTAAAACTATAATAGTTGTGAAGGGTCTCACGACCCGTCTGGTTTTCGGTATACGGCTCGTGAGACACTTCACGATCGTTACTGTTAATTATATATAGGCCTTAACGGCCCATTTATTCATTTACGCCCCCGTTACTCACATACGATCTTCTCTGTCATGACCCTCTGATTTTCTCCATTTTTAGACCTCCGACTCCCTACTACGGTACCTATTCAAATTTCGTATTTTATTTTAATTTTTATCATTTAAATATGTTAAAATTTAGATTAAAAATGAAAAAAGTTCTGAAAAAATTGGAGGTTACGGCTAGTGAAGCACATTCACGGCCCGTAACCTTTTTTCGCATTCAAAGGGTTACGGGACTTGAACACCCTTCACGGACCGTAACCCATTTAAATTTCAAAGGTTACGGGTAGTGAAATATCATCCCGCGCCGAAACCATTTCAAGGTTTACGGGTCGTGAAGCATGGTCACGGGCCGTTTTCTTTTTAATGTTTATATGTTTTTAATTTTTTTTTGCAGATCATGCCGCCACGCAAGAGTTCATGCCCAAAGACCGATCCCGAGGGTCAGGGTGACTTTCTGGACCCGCATCCCCATCTTCATTTTCCTCAAGAGACACAACCACGTCTTAGGTTGTGGAAGCTGATAGGACGGTCTTTGAAAGGGACTCGCACCATTGACTGGACGTGCTGATGAAGATTGGAGATTTAGCACGTGCCCAGGAGATCATTGGGCTCGGGGGAGAGACTCCCTGGAGGGGCTATAGGGAGCTGACCTTGGAGCTTTTATCCACCTTCATGTTTACTCCCGCGACAGAGGATGAGGCCCCCGGGTGCACAGAGTCGTTCATTTCTTGCTGAGTGGGCGGTGGCTCTTAGTGAGTGGGAGGTGGCTCTTGGGTTTTATACTCAGGAAGAGACGCAGGATGGGCGTTTTTATTTTGACGAGATCCGGTCAGAAGCATCTCCTTTGGTCGGGTGGCGGCCGATGATATCCGACTAGCCGTGGGAAGGAGCTGTTAGGGCGAGCTCTATTAGAGATCCATTGCACCGGTATCTTCATCGGTGCATTATCGGCACCATTTCCGGCTGAGATAAGAGTATGGAGTAAGTGTCGCTCCATAATTTATTTTTTTAGAACATTGCTTTTACCCCGACGGGTGACTCTTGCTCACTGCATGACCATCTATTTTTTCAGTGTCATTCAAGATAACATAAAAATTATTTATATTAATTTCTTAATAAATAATTATAATCATTATTATTATATTATATTTTTATTGTTTTGCAGATAGATAGCCCCATTGTTTGCGGTTCTTATATCACCGTCATTGCCTCGCACTTAAGGTTGTCTACGGACGCTCAATTTGCGAGGCAGACGACGCACCCGCCGCCTAAGATTTTGGGATAATAGACCGTCATGGCCATGGGGATTGTCAGTGGTCGGACCATCTGGCAGCCTATGGCGGATGCTGGTGCGGAGAAGCAGTAGTCGTAGCCGCAGCCACACGCCAGAGCACCGGGCCCACCGCTAGTAGCCCCTGTGGCAAGGACTATCATTCACCAGATTCCTCCGACGGGGGAGTTTATGGCTGAGTCACTTTATTTGGGGCGCGAGATGCACGCCATGCTTGTATGGATGGTGGATCTGTGCAGCATGTGGGCTGTCAGCGGGGTATTTACCCTCCTCGGCCGGAGTTGGTTTCTTTTGTTAAGCGGCCTTTGGGTGATGAGAAGGAGGCTGCTGGTGGTGATGAGGAGGACCTGCCACCGCCAGAATAGATAGTAGGCCTGTATGTTTATTTTCATGTAAAAACCTTTATATATTTTGATGATGTATGTAAATATTATTATCTCAAATCAGTTACATTTAAATGTTTATTAATTTGATGATGTATTTATATATTTAGAGATTCTTGATAAATTACATAAAAATTAATAAATTACATCTGAAAAATGTATAATTACATAAAAAATTTACTGAATTACATAAAAAATGTAACAATTATATTAAATCTATTTGTTCAACCGTGTCTGTGGACCGTAGTTCGAGATATTTTTGAAATCGCATTCCGTATGTAACCTCCTAATCATTAGCGTTTTCTGTTTTGTAATTAATCCAATATCCGCTTGGAAGAGGCATTGGATAGTCACCTACTAATCGAATCCTAATGAAATGGCTACTCTGAACATAAGCAATCGCAATCACATGATGTTCACTGATATCACGAGCAAATAACCAGAACGGGAAAAAAGTAGAGGAGTTACCGATAGATATAAATATTAAAACCACTCGGAATTTGTTAGCAATCAGGATTGCGGCAGGTGACACTGTCATTCAGTTTTTTCTTGGAGCTGCACCTAATGCGTTTCAGTTTAATGATTCCCTTGTTTGCACTATATCGTAAAACATCACAACGTACCTATGTTCGTTTTCATCCAACTCAACTATAAGTTCCGTACGAATAAAACACCAGTGATTTTCACCATATCCCAATGCGAGTGCTGCAACACGAAAATCACAGTTGTCGTCGGTTGAAATATCATCCGCACACGAAATATACGGGTAAATGAAGGATGAAATCCAATCATTAAATCGGAAACAACTGTTTTTTTCTTCGTCACCCGAGATATATGAAAACGTAGATGTCTATTGAGATAATCTGTCTTTATCTCTTAATTTGGAAGACATTGATTGACTGCGCTGTAAAGGCCCTTGTTTTGACTTCACCATAGAACTTGAATATGTTGGTGGAACTTTAAAATTTTCTCTATCTTGCACATATGAACTATGTCTAAGGGGTCTAATATTATGTCTTTTTGCTTATCTTTTTTTGAAAGACTCTGTGTATGTGTTTGGACTTTAGGAGATTTTTTATCAGTTTTTAAAGGATAAATATACGATTTAAAAATTTTAATCAAAGATTTTCTCATGTTTTCGAGTTGGACAAGTAAATGTTTTGTCACCATGTCCATCTCTTTATGTACATCTACTGAAACTAATAATTCATTCAAATCTACCCCTAAAATCCAAGTAAATGTGCGCCATCTAAGTAAAACCCTTAAATCATTTAAAAGAAATATTTCTACTATATACCTTGATATATAACATAAATAAGATGGTAGACTTGCTCCAGCTTTACACAGGGTCCGAGGTAGAGTTAGATCGCTTCACGATATAACATGTACAGTTTTATCTTACATTTTATGTAAAAAGTTTTTTACAAGACTTGAACCCATAACCGAAATAAACTGTTTTAAGTCTCACACTCTCCACACTAATAAGATAAAATGTTGAAATAAGTCGGGTAAACTCTCTCTCCTTAATTTTCCGTTGTAGTCTAGTTGGTTAGGATACTCGGCTCTCACCCGAGAGACCCGGGTTCAAGTCCCGGCAACGAAATTTTAATAAAAAAGATTATCGTACAGCTTTTTTTGTCTCTCTATCTCTCAAGATAGAGGAAATACTAGCCCACACCTACCTCTCCCAGACCCTACACTTGAGTATGATTTACTGGGTATGTTTGTTTGTATCCTTACAAGTTTCAAGTTTCCATAATAGTAAAATATCTTATTTTCAAATCAAGATACAAGATCAATTCTTCTATGTAGATGTTTTGTCGATTAAAGTGGGCGTATTTAACTTATTTCGTTGAAACTTAGAACAGAGGAAGCCAAAGAGCTTATGTACATTATGATGTATACTTTTTAAGAAAACAAGGTTTTCTTGTGTAAATTTTTAGAAGTTTAACATTCTTGATTTTTGATTTAATCATTTGAGGAAAAGAATTGGAAATTGCATCAGTACTTGACATTGTTGGGAATTTCCACTATCCCATAAGTCAAAAAGTCGTAATATTCCATCTACCCACAACCTCACATTTGCTTGTTCAAGAAGATATTTATTACTAATTACTAAAAAAGAATATAATGTTTTCTCCATTAAATTGGGTTTTTTTATATGCTATATTTTTCTAAAGCGGTAGTACAGAATAGAGATGTTCATCGGATCGGATAACGGATTATTCTGATTATTCGAGTCGGGTTATTCGGATTTGAAAATTTTAGTACCCTATCCGAAATCCAATCCGATCCGAATAAGGATATTTCTATCCGATCCGAATAAGGATATTTCTATCCGATCCGAATCTATCTGAATTCAATTCGGATCGGATTAGGATATATCTGAATAATCCGAATTTATCCGAATAATTCGAATAATCAAAATAATATTTTTTTTCTATTTTTTGTTTCTATATATTTATTTATTGCTAACCTTTTATTCTTAACATTTTATAAGTTGAAAATCACAATAAAAAATATAAAACTAAAAAATAAAATTCGTCTTGTATACAAATTTAAATTTAAAACATAATAGGTAATTTTATAGAAACCGAAAATTAAAATCTCTATTTTAGAACGACGATCGATTATTTCATAATTATTTAGGATTATGACTAGAATGTGTAAAGATTCTTGTGTTTTAAATTAAAAATATAATAGATAGTTGAGTAATTAGTATTGATGTGAGCGTGTTGGGATGGTGTTTAATGTACTTAAATGGTTAATCTTATGTGTATTTGTATGTTTAATTGCATGGAATTGATTAACTACGAGCGAATGTGTTTTTGTAGGTTAAACGACCAAAGTGGAAGCTTACATGGAGAACTTATGTGATGAGTGGTGGTTGGATTGGTGTTTATGATGATTAAAGGTGAAACCCAAAGAATATTCATGATATGAGAGTTTCGGGATGTAAACGGGAGCCAAGAGATAAAAATGAAAGCATGAAGATGTTAAGGGACCTTGCAACGGTAAAATGAACATAACTTGAGCTAGGGATGGAGTTACGAGGTCCATTACCAGTCAACGGAAAGCTCTCGGAAAGTCGCACAACAAGAAACTGAAGAAAAAACTTGAATACAGAAAGGTGTCCAGCGTAGCATACGGTGGCTAGCGTAGGCTACGGTGGAACCGATGGGAAATCTCATTAAAAGCATGGTTTTAGGGTTTTTCAGGGTATCTCTTATTCCAATTCGTCTTCTAACCTTTGGGAATGAATTTTGGGCATTCCAAAGAGCTTCTTTCACCATTCTAAAGGTTCTATTCATCATTATACCATCAATCATACCTTCCAACATCAGATTCACAAGCATGAGCGGCTAATTCTCTTATAACTTCTTCCAGACGGATGGTTCTTATATGTTTCATATTTGTTTCAATTGTTTATGTATTTGATTTGCTTATGTGATGACAAACATTTAGCAAATTGATGCTTTAGTTAATAATAATTTATCAGTTTTCAAGTTCTTTCTTAATTTATCAGTTTTTCAAGTTCTTTCTTTACAATCACGTTTTGGTTGATGACAAAGTTTAGAAACGGATTGGGTGACTGAAGAGGGTTGACTTGATACTGATTTAATGAATAATTGGAGTAGGTTTGTTGACAACAACCTGTCTCCAATTACTACCTTAACTGATTTCAGAACACTATCTCTATGTAATGTTTAATAAACAATTGAGTTTTATATGAAACCTTGAACCTGAATTCTGGAAGAGGTTACGTCCGTTATAACTGAATTCAATCCATTTAAGTCTCCTTTGTTTTTCATTTAAATCACATTTTCATGATTTACTTTTTTTAAATCATTTAGAACATAACTAGAAACTAAAATTAACCATTGATTCCTCTGTGGATACGATACCTTACTTACGCTAGCTACCTAGGTTAATTAGGTTTTTGAAAGACCAAACGACGGTCTATCAAAATGGTGCCATTGTCGGGGAATCGGTGCGCTTAGTTTTAGTTTTAACTTAGTTCTTTTATTTTAGTAAAAAAAATTAATCCAATAATATTTTCTTTTCAACTTTGTTTTTAATTTATTTTAGTTTAGTTCCCTTGTTCAGTATTACACGAGGTTGTGTACGTGTGTAGGTTTTTCATGGACAGGTATTATGATGATGGTCAAGACTATTATGAGCCATGTATGTGCTGTGGAGAATTTGGTCATTGGGCTCAAGACTGTCCAAACAATTACAATCAAGGTCACCACTCAAGAGATTTAAATGGTAAAGGAAGCTATCAGGACAACTGGCAAAATCAAAGGAGTCGACAAATGGGTCAATCTGAATTGGATGATATCCGGTTAGCTATCAAGGAATTGACAAGTTTGATCAAAGAAGTCGTGCAACAACAAGATAGACAGGCGAAAGATCATCAAGTCTTGGTGGAACACACCACACAATCAGCTGCATATTTATCTGAGGTAGTTTCAGTAATAAGAGATTTAGGTAAGTCATCTAATTTTAATCAAGTCGGCATGACACCTCACAATTTCCAAAGCACACACAGTGCAAACACCAGTACAGTAAGTTTTCAAACATCATCTGAGGTTTCTGGGGTTGAACAGACTCCACCACCAATGGTTAAGAGTGTTTTGGAGTATAGTGAGTATGACCCTGATCATGATTTAATTTCATAAACTAAACTAGAAGGTAAAAAGGTAAAAAAAACATCTGAATGTTCCATTTCCTTCGACTTTGATAGCCCAAGTATCAATTAAACAGGAACAGGATCCAACCCAGGATGAAAAATGGGAGAAATCTGAAATGAGAAAAATTAATTTACCCTTTTTAAATATAATTAAAGAAAATTATGATAATGTTGAGTGTTTAAAAAGTTTGAGTACCCAAAAAAGATGATACAAATTTCCCGCACAAGTGGAGTTGAGTACAAGTACAAGTGTCGTGTTTTTGGGTACTCGTCCTTTAAAACTCCAAGATCCAGGAGCACTTGTTGTTTCAGTACAGGTGGGTGAGTTTAAAGTTGATAAAGCACTGCTGGATCTTGGGTTAAAGGTGAACTAGGGAGTTTGTATGATCAGTACGACTCTGGTCATTTACAAAGAGTCCACACCAATGTGTTATTGGCTAATCAGACTGCCATATGTCCTAGGGGGATTGTAAAGGATGTGATTGTAAAGGTAGGAGAGTTATATTACCCAATTGACTTCTTAGTGTTGGATTGTGTTAAGAACACACAACCAACTATTATTCTGGGTAGACCATTCTTGGCTACCGCTAACACAACTATTAATTGTGTAGAAGGAACAATAAGAATGAGATTTGGTGAAAAGAAATTGAATATTAAAATATTCTCAAACTTACCTAACCTGAATATTAGCAACTCTGAATTACCTGAAAGGGTGAATCACCCGAACAAAGAAGATTTTAGTGTGATCAATAGGACAGATGAGAAGGAAGAAGATAAGAACTTAGAGAAGGGAAAGATTCGAAGGTCAAGGAAAAGGAAACGGAAAGGAAAGAACCCATAAGTTCCTCATCTTGAGATAGAATTGTTTTCACTCTTTGTGCAGGCTTGGCGAAAGCATGACGATGAAAGGAATGAGTTAATGAGGATGGAGTGCAAGCATCCAACTCAATCGCCTTGACGAATATCGGGTACGGTCTGGCTGAATACCTAAAACTTAGCGCTAACCGGGAGGCAACCCGAGTTTTATTTTTTTCTTTTAGTGTTTTTTTGGTGTATTTTTTTGTTTTCTTTTTTAGTTTTAAGCACCAGATACAACCACTCAAGTGTGGGGATGCACATGGAGGCATTACTAATGAACCACAATTTGATTGCCTATGATCAGGTTCACATACACTTTCCTCATCTTAGTTATTTTATTGGTGTTTAATTATTTTATTTGTTAGATAATCTTGTTGGTGTTAATATCTATGTGTTGGGAATGGTTTTGGTGTTATGTTTGGGTTGGTTAGTCGCTTGTTGATGTTGGTTTGAATGAAAAAGTTGATAATTCTTGCACTTAACCTTAATTTCATACATTGGGGACAATGTATTCTAAGTGTGGGGATGAGGATATGAAAAATGATAATAATAGAAAAATATCAGAAATATGTCCCTGAGTGAGAAATTTGCATTAAAAAATCTAGAAAATGATAGGTAAAGTCAGGCAGTCCAGCTTTCCAAATATTATATGTATGAGCATGCTAAATGGGTTGAACACGTTATTTGATTTGTGATATGTGGGTAGGCCTAACCGGTAGACAAGCTTCCTCTGAAATAATAAATTCTAATTATGTTAGGATGCCTCGTGGGTTCTCATCTGGGAGAAATGGGGAAACTGAAACTGCCCAAATAGCTTAAGGAAATCGTTTTAAGTTAAAACCTTAAAAATTTTTCAATTCAGATGTAAAAAGAAAAGAAAAAAATTTGAGCTAGACGCGCATAATGAAGCCTAAGATGTTCTCTTTTGGGGATGATGACTCTGATTGAGACTTCCTCTGGGTTAAGTTAAAAAAAAGAATACTAAAGCTTATGTATGTCTCTTTTGGGGAAGGTGACTCTGGTTGAGACGACCTCTGAGTTAGGTATGATAAATGTCGAAAGCTCAAATAAAGAAAGAAAAAAAATCTGATTATTGAAATTCTTTTGATTTTCTCATAAAACGATTAGGATAGTCTTTTGATTACCCTTTTTTCCAAAAGCTTGAGATGGGAATAGATGAAGCTATTATATCTTGGTGTGAGACCCTAGGCTAACCGACCCATTTGAACCAATTTAATATGATGAGGAACTTGAAAACTGGTTTGGGTTTAGATGGATTCCTATACTTGCAATCACAGTTAACATGTTATTAGACCCTTACAAGTAAGTAATCTAAGTCTTTAGGAGCCGGATTTTACTTGACTGTGATTCCATAGCATAATTCTTTTTCAGGGACGAAAAAGAGATAAGTGTGGGGATGTGATGTGAGTGTGTTAGGATGGTATTTAATGTACTTAAATGGTTAATCTTATGTGTATTTGTGTGTTTAATTGCATGGAATTGATTAACTATGAGCGAATGTGCTTTTGTAGGTTAAACGACCAAAGTGCAAGCTTACATGGAGAACTTATGTGATGAGTGGTGGTTGGATTGGTGTTTATGATAATTAAAGGTGAAACCCAAAGAATATTCATGATATGTGAGTTTCGAGATGTAAACGGGAGCCAAGAGATCAAAAATGAAAGGATGAAGATGTTAAGGGACCTTGCAACGATAAAATGAACATAACTTGAGCTAGGGATGGAGTTACGAGATCCATTACCAGTCAACGGAAAGCTCTCGGAAAGTCGCACAACAAGAAACTGAAGAAAAAACTTGAAAACAGAAAGGTGTCCAGCGTAGCCTACGGTGGATAGCGTAGGCTACGGTGGAACCGACGAGAAATCTCATTAAAAGCATGTTTTTAGGGTTTTTCAGGGTATCTCTTATTTCAATTCGTCTTCTAACATTTGGGAACGAATTTTGGGCATTCCAAAGAGCTTCTTTTACCATTCCAAAGGATCCATTCATCATTATACCATCAATCATGCCTTCCAACATCAGATTCACAAGCATGAGCGGCTAATCCTCTTGTGACTTCTTCCAGACGGATGGTTCTTATAGGTTTCATATTTGTTTCAATTGTTTATGTATTTGATTTGTTTATGTGATAACAAACATTTAGCAAATTGATGCTTTAGTTAATAACAATTTATCGGTTTTTCAAGTTCTTTCTTTACAATCACGTTTTGATTGATGACAAAGTTTAGAAACGGATTGGGTGACTGAAGAGGGTTGACTTGATACTGATTTAATGAATAATTGGATTATACTAGTATTTGACATGATTATTTGTATAGGTTTGTTGACAACAACCTGCCTCCAATTACTATCTTAACTGATTTTAGAACACTATGTCTATATGGTGTTTGATAAACAATAGAGTTTTATATGAAACCTTGAACCTGAATTCTGGAAGAGGTTACGTCCGTTATAACTGAATTCAATCCATTTAAGTCTCCTTTGTACGTTTTTCATTCAAATCACATTTTCATGATTTACTTTTTTTAAATCATTTAGAACATAACTAGAAACTAAAATTAACCACTGATTCCTCTGTGGATACGATACCTTACTTACCCTAGCTACCTAAGTTTATTAGGTTTTTGAAAGACTAAATGACGGTCTATCAAGTATTGAGATAGAAACATAGTTAAAGTCTTATTCGGATTAATCGGATATCCGAATAATCCGAATAACCCGAATAAAAAATTTTGATATCCGAAATCCGATCCGAAATCCGAATAAGAAATTCGGATTCGAATGAGATCCAACTTGAGGGGGAGTATCGACCGACACATTCACCTCCATATTTATCCCCTTATATTTTGGGATTCTCATTTATTGTGTTTATTTCCTTTCCTAATTTTAGTGCCTTGATTCATTCTCTGTTTTGTATATAGCCGATGGCTTGGTTCTTTTGGTTGTATCTTTTTCACTTGATTATCTCTAATATCATAACAATTTGAATAAAAGTAGCACGGTCAATGGACCATGTATTGTATGTGGTTGTTGTTGTGAAATTAATTAAATGATTCCAATAGGGCTAATAGAATTTTCAAGATTTCGATCATATATATAAGATATTAGATTAGATGTGCGTCTATAATAGACTAGGTTAGTACCCCGTGTATTACACGGGTTGAATAAATAAATTATTAAATAGTTATTAATAAAAATTAATAAATTATAAAACAATCTTTAAATATAAGATATTATTGACATTACGTACGACTGATTAAAGAACGATATCGTTTTGTAAACTTTTCTTTTAATTTTTTTTTTTGAAAAAAAGTTGGTTTTTAAACAAATTGTTTTAAAACAAACCATTTATAAAAAAGTGCCATTTTTAATAATTTATTTGTTATAACTTAATTTAATTACTTTTGTTTCATAATAATTTTATTTTTAAAAGCCACAGGTTTTAAAATATATTGTGTTTTTTAAAAATTACATGTTTTTTTGAAAAAATTTCTTATTTTATAAAAAATTATTTCTTTACGAATTGCATATGTAGAAAGATCTTTTTAAAAAAAATTATATTTGTAATATGAAAATAATTAAATAATATCATTTATAGTTAATGTAATATTTATTAGGAGAGAGAAGCGGAAAAATAAAACTTAATATCTTTATAATTGTGACATGTGGCATACAGCGACCTTCTTTTATTAGTATCGATAGATTATGCTTTAATCAAACCTCTAATTATCAACTCACTTGTTCATGAGTTGTTGTAAAATAATTCTTTATTGGTGTACATTCTATTACCTATTTTATATTCATATCTATACATAAGAATTATTATATATATTATTAATAAGCATTTTTATGTACTATAATTTGTACTTTATATATTCATATCTATACATAAGAATTATTATATATATTATTAATAAGCATTTTTATGTACTATAATTTGTACTTTAGCTTTAACGAGTTGTAGACATTTTTGGATTTTATTATCTTTTATTTTGTTATTTTTAACCCTAATACTTTTACATCTCTTATAATTTAACATTTATAATTTTTTATTTTCAACTTTGATTCTATATACTTTTAATCTTTTCAAAAAATTTTT
This sequence comes from Flaveria linearis, assembly GCA_024085815.1. Classification (NCBI taxonomy): domain Eukaryota; kingdom Viridiplantae; phylum Streptophyta; class Magnoliopsida; order Asterales; family Asteraceae; genus Flaveria; species Flaveria linearis. The sequence goes on from CM044009.1 coordinate 64,243,794, forward strand.
TGTTTTATGGATTGGTTTGAATTTTACGAGTTAACACGCTACAACGAGTGTGATTCAACGTTTTACGCACATTTTTCTTGATTAATAGCCCCATCACAAAGCGTGGGTCATAAATCGACTTAGTTATTGTTTTTTTAATGTTTTATGTTTCACGTGTGTGGTTCGACGTATTTACGTCTATTTTCCATTCAGTTTTATATTTTATATATTTTTTATACGAGTTTTTCTGATTTTGATGGATACTGACAGTGATTTGATATTGATATTACTTGATATAGCTTTATGTCCCCGCCGCAATGTTGGGGGCTTAATACTAGTTAATACTATAGACCAAGTAGTTAAATAAAATACTATGTAAAGCAAAAAAATTATTTAAATAAGAACTAACGGATCATCACGATATATCACGATTAGAGAATCGCCAAATACTTGAAGAAAGATTTGTCTTTTAATTCAAAGTACACATAAACAAAAATTAAAAACAAAAGACGTGTCTTTTAAGTTATTATAAACATAAAAAAAATTAAAAAAAAACAAAAAAAATTTATTATTATTTTTGAATTCTAGTTATTGGAAAAGAAAATTGAGTCGGTGTCGAGGTTTGAATATTTAAATATGAATCATGACGTGTGAATAATATATATTCCCTCTATAAGATGTTGGCTTCTTATTGGCTAAAGTCCATGTACACACAGATGAGATTTTTCTATATGAAACTAATAATTCATTCAAATCTACCCCTAAAATCCAAGTAAATGTGCGCCATCTAAGTAAAACCCTTAAATCATTTAAAAGAAATATTTCTACTATATACCTTGATATATAACATAAATAAGATGGTAGACGTGCTCCGGCTTTACACAGGGTCCGAGGTAGAGTTAGATCGCTTCACGATATAACATGTACAGTTTTATCTTACATTTTATGTAAAAAGTTTTTTACAAGACTTGAACCCATAACCGAAATAAACTGTTTTAAGTCTCACACTCTCCACACTAATAAGATAAAATGTTGAAATAAGTCGGGTAAACTCTCTCTCCTTAATTTTCCGTTGTAGTCTAGTTGGTTAGGATACTCGGCTCTCACCCGAGAGACCCGGGTTCAAGTCCCGGCAACGAAATTTAATAAAAAAGATTATCGTACAGCTTTTTTTGTCTCTCTATCTCTCAAGATAGAGGAAAGACTAGCCCACACCTACCTCTCCCAGACCCTACACTTGAGTATGATTTACTGGGTATGTTTGTTTGTATCCTTACAAGTTTCAAGTTTCCATAATAGTAAAATATCTTATTTTCAAATCAAGATACAAGATCAATTCTTCTATGTAGATGTTTTGTCGATTAAAGTGGGCGTATTTAACTTATTTCGTTGAAACTTAGAACAGAGGAAGCCAAAGAGCTTATGTACATTATGATGTATACTTTTTTAAGAAAACAAGGTTTTCTTGTGTAAATTTTTAGAAGTTTAACATTCTTGATTTTTGATTTAATCATTTGAGGAAAAGAATTGGAAATTGCATCAGTACTTGACATTGTTGGGAATTTCCACTATCACATAAGTCAAAAAGTCGTAATATTCCATCTACACAACCTCACATTTGCTTGTCCAAGAAGATATTACTACTAAAAATGAATATAATGTTCTCTCCATTATATTGGGTTTTTTTTTCTATGCTATATTTTTCTAAAGCGGTAGTACAGAAGACTTTAAAGTCAACTAGTAGTTGTGCATTATAATTGTTATATAACCAAAGTAGACTTGTTCACATCTTCAGAACCATGGCTGCATCAACATTTCACCATCATCATCATCTTCTTCTTCTTCTTACAATTATAATATTATCATCATCTTCTTCATCATCATCATCATCAAATTCCCCAAGCGATAGTTTAACCCGAGGCTCATCGTTACACGTTGAAAACCAACACGACCTTCTAGTTTCGCCAAACGGGCTTTTTACAGCGGGTTTTCATCAAGTTGGAAAGAATGCTTATGTGTTCGCGGTGTGGTTCACGGCGAAAGCCACACCCGGGGCTCACGCCGTGGTCTGGATGGCTAACCGGGACGAACCAATAAACGGGAAGTACTCAAAGCTATCCTTGTGGAAAGATGGAAATCTTGTTCTGATAGACGCAGGTCAATACATAATTTGGTCAACGCAGACTGAGTCAAAGTCTTCCTCCATGCAATTGAAACTGCACAACACAGGTAATCTTGTGCTTCAAGAACACGAACATACTCTTTGGCAAAGCTTTGATTATCCGACCGATACCCTTCTTCCGAATCAAGTCTTCACTCGAAACACACAACTTGTTTCCTCCAGAAGCTCGAGTAACTACTCATCGGGTTTCTATAAGCTGTTTTTCGACAACGATAGCATCCTTCGACTTGTTTATAACAGTCCAGAAACCACTTCAGTTTACTGGCCTGATCCCAGGGAAAGAACATACTCACTTGGAAGATTTGAGTATATAGATAGTAGAAAAGCGAGCCTTGATTCTTATGGTCGATTCAACTCGACTGACGGTTTCAGTTTCGTATCGGCTGATTTTGGGCCTGGCCAGCAAAGAATGATGCGGCTTGACACAGATGGTAATGTGAGAGTTTACAGTCTCATGGGAGGACTGAAATGGGAAGTTCAATGGCAAGCGATTTCTCGTATTTGTAGGATTGATGGCACATGTGGACCGAATAGTTTGTGTACTTATTCTCAAGATTCCGGAAAGAAATGCAGCTGCCTACATGGGTACAAGATGGTGAATTCTCACGATTGGAGTTACGGATGTGAACCTGAGTTCCGTCAGTGCAAGGAAGATGAATGTGATTTCATCACGCTTCAGTATTCAGAATTCTATGGCTATGATATTCGTTTCAACCGCAACACTAGTCTTGATGCCTGCAAGAAGGAATGTTCACAGGAGACAACCTGCAGAGGCTTTAATTTCGCATGGAAGCCTGACGGGGGATACTATTTTTGTTTCTTGAAGTCTTCTTTGCATAACGGGTATCAAATGGGAGTTAACGGTAACATGTATATCAAACTACCAAAAAGGTTAGTATCGTCTTTTGATGAGAGAATCACTAGCGAATCATCAAGCTTTAGTTGTCCGCTGCCCGTGGTAAGGCCACTTATAAAATCTTACGAGGAAACTGATAACACCAAGCCATTTGGATACATGATAGTGGTCGGGTGCACAATCGGGCTTATTGAGATCGTTTGTATACTGTTTTTCTGGTATTGTAGCTGGAAACACTCGTCGACAACCAAGCAAATGTATGTTCCAGCCTCAACAGGGTTTAGAAAATTCACATACAATGAGCTGAAGAAGGCATCATGTAATTTCAGTGAAGAGATAGGGCGAGGTGGTGGTTCGGTTGTGTACAAAGCAACGTTGAAAGACAACAGGATTGCAGCCATAAAGAAGCTTAAAACCAGTAATCACAACCAAGCGGAAGACGAATTTCAAGCTGAAATAAGCACAATTGGGAGGATGAATCACATGAACCTTATAGAGACTTGGGGTTATTGCGTTGAAGGAAAGCACAGGTTGGTTGTTTATGAATACATGGAGAACGGATCGTTGGCGAATAACCTGGGGATAGATAAACTTGATTGGGCTACAAGATTCAACATAGTAACAGGCACCGCAAAAGGACTAGCATATCTACATGAAGAGTGTTTGGAATGGATTCTACATTGTGACGTGAAACCTCATAACATATTGTTGGATGCTGATTACAATCCAAAGGTGGCTGATTTTGGTCTGTCGAAATGGTTAGATCGCGATAGAGGTGAATGGAACTTCTCCATGATGAGAGGGACTCGCGGTTACATGGCTCCAGAGTGGGTGCTGAATCTTCCAATTACCTCAAAAGTTGATGTGTTTAGCTATGGTGTGGTGATACTTGAGATAATTACAGGAAGGAGTCCAGCACAAAGGCGCGATGAAAATGGCGAGTCGCTGATCGACTGGGTGAGAGACCGGGTTCGAACAGAATCATGTGTTGAGGTGATCGTAGATCCTTCAATTAGAGGTGAATATGATCCAATGATGATGGAGAATGTGGTTCACATTGCATTGCAATGCATTGAGGAGGATAAGGAAGCAAGACCTACAATGAGTCAGGTGGTTAATATGCTACTTCATATGTAATTGTTAGGTTTAGAGTTCTTTAAAATAATCGATAAAACAGAATCAGAATGAATTTAGATCTCTGATATCGAATCAAACATTAGTATAACAACAATCGTGTATAGAGATACAAACATTATCAAAACATAAAAACAATGAACCAAAACAAATTCTGAAAAGACAGAATCCCTTTTCTACATCATTAACGGTGGCCTGCACCTCTTCATCTCCACCTTAACACCACTAAAGATCATTGAGTTTCTTTTCTCGAATAAAGGGCGTACTTGGTGCTGCAAAGAGCTCCCGCGTTTTCGCAGGGTCCAGGGAGGGTCCGTCCCATTTAAGGGAAGATGTACGCGGTCTTTCCCCCACATTTTATGGGGAGGCCGTTTCCACGGATCGAACCTGAGACCTTTGGTCCCTTAGGAACAGCTTTTCTCGAATAAAGATGCACAAATATATTTTGCATAAAGCAAATTAGTTCTTAGTGAAAATTGATTAATGTGGGAGCATCTATAAGTTTAAATTTGAATATTTATTTTTAGTTATCTTTTAATTTTTTTATATAGTATATCGTTATCTTTAGAGTGTTAGTATTTAGTATTAATATTAAAATTTACTTTTGTTTATTATCATTTTTTATTAAGTTTGATTACAAGAACACTGTTCTTGTAACTTTTGGTTCAATTTATCGTGTTGTATTATTATTAGATCTTTGAATTATTTGATTGTTTTCGTTTCTGTATCATTTGGTATCGGAGCTTTTGTTGTCAAATGGCTCTACGTAGAGAAAGAGACTTGCTAGATCATTGATTCATCAACAGAGGCAACCACAGAAGTATGTCCACTCACGTGCCCACACGAGCAAATCGATTTGCTACTATCAGTATCGCCGACAGAAGCAGCTTTTAAATCTATCCTAATCCGTGAGATGTCATGATTAAGAGACTCCAGAGATGCGTATGGCGGAAACCGAGTCGAGCACCAACGTTTGACCATCACCAACATGGGTCCTATGAACCAACATACGCAGAGGATGTGTCGAAAGATAGACCCAAATTTGATGAAGATGGGATGCACCACGATGAAGATGAGTATTTGTGGGTGCAATGAGGCCATTAGTGGATTTACCAATCAAGAGGACAAACAAGAGTCCACAACGAAAATGAAAATTCATCGGTTTAACTTTCAAGGATGAAAAGATGGTCTTGAGAGGTGCCAAAAACGTACCAGAGGAAACCGATGAATTTTGTCCTCTAAAACGTACCAGAAGAAACCGAAAACGTACCAGAAGAAACCGATTAAAATTTCAATGGTTGGATGGGGAGTCCAACCATTGAAATTTTAATCGGTAAATTTGGAATTTGGAATCTATAATAATTGTTAAAGTTCGCATTAAAGAGAAAAAGGTCGACATAGTAGTTTTAAAAATATTGGGATAATGGGTAACTATTTGAACTTATCAAAAAAGTGAAATTGGAGATGGTGATTCGGATATACTCCAACGAATTTGAAGTCCTAATTATCTAATGTTGAATTAAAGAATAAAGAATAATTGCATGTATCCTGTAATAAAACAACATAATTGTATATTCATTTAATTCTGTATTAAAATTGCATATATCTTTTTTCTTAATCGTTTTAGTAGTATATTTACCCAATTCGTAACCAAAATTGCATATATTCCCAAAAAAAATCAAAATTACACATATCTCCTCCCTTTACACATTAAAATTTTCATATTTACAAATTTATTAGCTAGCTTGTTTTTCTTTTTAATTTATTGAGGGTTTTTTTTGGTCTTTTAATCAAGTTTTGCTAGCGATTTTTATATTTCCTTTTTTTCTCATTTTATCATTTTTATCTATATTTAATCTATTTTTCTTTATCACTAGCTTTTAGAGTAGCAATAATAAAATACAAAACAAATAATAAATTACTAATCCAATACAATACTAAAACAAAATTAGGAGAAAAACAACCAAAAACAACCATAGCATTTGTTTATTTTTTTATTTTGATGATACTAATTTGTATTTTTAAGATTGTTACTTCAAAAACTACTAGTAAAGAAGAGTAGACCAATAGATTAAAAAATAATAAAAAGTACGTAAAAAAAGAAAATTCGTAAGAACATAAAGAAAGATTAAAAGTTTTGGTAAATTAAAAAACTCATGAGCGAAGCTTAATAGAAATTAGAACATATTAAAAAATTGTAAAAAAAAAGAATTAATTAAAAATGGATAGATATACAAATTTAAAAAATTAAAAAAATTAGAAAAAAGACAAGAGTAAAATATTGATTCTATAACATAAATCTACTAATAAGTCAAAAAATATAATTTGAATTTTTTTCATTAAAGAAGGGATATGTGCAATTTTAGTCTTAAATTGGATAAATATGCAATTAAGTAGATGAAGAAAGGGGATATCTGGAATTTTAGTTTTAATTTGCGTAAATTTGCAATTAACAAGATTTATAAATGAATATATGCAATTGCCCCTAAAATATTATAGAAAACATAAGGATAATTTAGGTGTTATTTTTTTTTTCTGCAACAAAATGTCTACAGTCTACGGAACACATCTGCAGACATCTGCAGGAGAAGAGATGAACCAAACCTCTAGTCTGCGAGAAAAAGAGTGTTTGTTTTTAACATATGCAGCCTGCGAAAATCAACTGACGGTGGTATACAGCGGGACTGGACGATGGTGGTGATGGTAGATGGTGAGAGGTGGTGGACGGTGGGAGGTGGTAGTGGTGGCGGACGGTGAGTGGTGGTAGCGGCGGGGGACGGCGGGTGGTGGTAGCGGCGGGGGACGGTGGGTGGTGGTAGCGGCGGGGGACGGTGGGTGGTGGTAGCGGCGGCGGACGGTGGGTGGTGGTAGCGGCGGCGGACGGTGGGTGGTGGTAGCAGCGGCGGACGGTGGGTGGTGGTAGCGGCGGCGGACGGTGGGTGGTGGTAGCGGCGGCGGACGGTGGGTGGTGGTAGCGGCGGCGGACGGTGGGTGGTGGTAGCGGCGGCGGACGGTGGGTGGTGGTAGCGGCGGCGGACGGTGGGTGGTGGTAGCGGCGGCGGACGGTGGTGGTGTGGGCGCGGGACGGTGGGTGGTGGTAGTGGCGGCGGAGGGTGGGTGGTGGTAGTGGCGGCGGACGGTGGGTGGAGGTAGTGTCGGCGGACGGTGGGTGGTGGTAGTGGCGGCGGACGGTGGGTGGTGGTAGAGGCGGCGGACGGTGGGGGAGGTAGTGGCGGCGGACGGTGGGTGGTGGTAGTGGCGGCGGACGGTGGGTGGAGGTAGTGGCGGGGGACGGTGGGTGGTGGTAGTGGCGGCGGACGGTGGGTGGTGGTAGAGGCGGTGGACGGTGGGTGGGTGGGTGGAGGCGGACGGTGGGGGCGGCGGACGATGGTGTCGGCGGATGGTGGCGCCGGTGGACGGTGGGTGGGTGGGTGGAGGCGGACGGTGGGGGCGGCGGACGGTGGTGTCGGCGGATGGTGGCGCCGGTAGACGGTGGTGGCGGGGGATGGTGGTGGCGACGGACTGTGGTGGCGGAGGTGGATGATGGTTATCACACCCTAACCTTGACGGCGGAATCGTCGAAGTGTGAGAGTTACGATTGTTCATAGCCACATAACGCTATTATTAATTCCAAATATATTAATCAAGATTCAATTGTAACAATACAAGTAAAAGGCTCAAACAAAGATATATCATGAATACAAGGTTGAAAGTAACAAGATCATTGTTTATTTCTCTAAGTCCAGTCCTAAGTGAGATAAGCTTCAAAGAGTAGAACGCATACTTGGGTTATTCCTGAAACATGATAAAATAAAAGGTCAACATAAAAATGTTGGTGAGCATTCCATAATTTTCAATACATAGAATATATAAAAGTTGGCAATTCAAGTCATTAGTTAGTGAATAAAGTGATTAGGGATGTTATGAACAATGCAACAATCAAACCTCGACAAAGTTTTACAAGTCTCAAACGTTAAAAGTATATACGATTAGCTAAGTGTACTTGGATTAACCAAGCAGGCTTGTCTGGCCCATAGATCTATGACTTCGCTAGGCTAGCAATAGTTAATGATTGGACATATAACGCGATAACATAGTAACCACAAAAGTTCAACTAACCACAACTTTACATGATGAATTGCCATAAAGTTTACAAGTCTCAAACAAGTATACAAGTGCAATAATATAAGTTAACATGTTTCACCCCAAAGTGTGAAAATAAGAAAAAGGGGTATGGAAATACTCACTTGACGTATATGTGTATAAGATGATAATAAGGATTAAACAATGTTTCAACGAATTCTTTTACAAGGTACCTAAGCGTATTTATTACAAGATCAAAGTTCAATAATAAGATTAAGAATTAGACGTGAACCAGGGTTTCAATTGAAATTTTGGGGGTTTATTTAATAAAATTATAACCAACTTCCCTTAATAATAAGATTAATAAAATTATAACCAACTTCCCTTAGTGGAGTTGGTAAAGGCAATGAAGCTGTGAATTTCACTTCGTGAGTTAGAGCCGATCCAACTTGGGTTTTAGTCCCGGAGTGCGTTACGCTAGAGGGTTTCGGCTCGTGTAGCGGCGCAACTATTGTCAAGTGGCAGTAGGCTCCATGGTTTCCCGAGGAACGCCAGCCCCTTCCTCTGAACCCGCGGGCCCGGTTCGAACAACGTAGTGGTCAGGTAAGAGGGGTGATGGGTCTCCGACTTGTCGAAGATGCGACTGTCACTCAAAAATGAAAGTCGCCGTTCAAAAAAAATTTAATAAAATTATGAATCGTTTATGTTTTGATTCAATAAAGATGAAATAAATCAATTGAGAATGATAATAGATATTTCAATAACTAAATTTATTGATTTAATAACGATTAAATATCATATATGAAAAGAAATAATTAATTTAATAATTAATTGTTTAAAGCTTGATAAAGGTACTTAATTGAATACTTATTTAGGTGAATTTAAATTATTTAAAGTCATTTTATAAAGTTTTGAACTTCTAAATGATTTATTATAAAAATTTATAATACAAGATTTTAGTAATAAGAAGAAAGTATAATATATTATTTTATAAATTTTAAGAGTTTAAATAAAAGTTTAGAGAAAATTAACTAAATATGATATACATGGTTAAATAATTAGATGGATAATTAATTGTTTAAATATTTATTTAAATAATCGTTTATGTAAATACACATTTAAAGTATTTGTACTAGGCATAATAAAATGTAAATAAATTTTCATAATCCTTTGAAATAAGCATGATTTATCTATGATCAAAATAATATATTTAATATTTTAAACAATTATTTAAAGTCTTTTGTTTAAATAAACTATGCATAATATTTGTTAGTAATATTTTATATAAAAATAAATAAATTTACAGCAGTTAATTTGATAACTTTTAAAATAAATAAAGTTTATAAAACTAATTTTTATAATTTTTAGAAATTTTTATATATTTGTTTAAAGCCCAAAAAGCCTTTAAAAAGTAGATGAGGGTGCCCGGGTTCGAACCGGGACCTCATGGTTGTGATGTGTGAATGTGACCAGTAGACCAAGGCTCTCAGCCGTGGTAGATGTTGGTTTTAAAAACTTAAAAACATTATGTGCAGAAAGCCCTAAATCCTTATGAACCCTAATTTGAGCAACCCAAAATTGAAGCTTAAAACGATTGATTCAACCCGAATAACCTTAGGGCTTTTGTTCCCTGGGTGTAATCGTGTTGAAAGATGTATCAAACTTACCTGATTAAGAACAATTTGGTGTGCTTAAGCTCGGGTTTATCCCGGTTCACTCGCGAAGAACAGAGGAGTTAGGGAGTGTCGATCTAGAGAGTGTTTCACGAAATTGTGTTTACAGAGAGTTGAAAGGGGTTGAAGGGCACCTTTGCCCTCTGTTATATAGCTTCAATTTGTACGTTAAGGTGCCGAATGAGTTTTGGTTTTTATTCGACTATTTCGTTATGATTAGGTGTTTTAATTGATTGATTAACTCGAATTAAACGATGTATAAAGTTTGGAATTGGTTATTCGAACGTTTCTAATCGTTTGATTTTGTTAATCCACACATTGTATACGTTGAATGGTTATGAACCGATTGTGGTATTGATTTCAATTCAACACCCTTCAATACCGAGTGTAATGCTCTAACTAATCGCATGGTTCAAGTTTGAATCATCCTTACGAAGTAATTGGGATATTTTTTGGTTGAAATTCGGTGAGAATGGCTGGTCTTGTGGTGTCGCCGGAGGTGGCCGGGATTGTGGCCGGCGACAGGGAGTCGACGGGAATGGGGCAGGGGGCGTTTTGGGTTGTTGATTGAAATTTCCATCTTTGATCCCTGTAGTTTTAAATTTTAACATTTTATGTAATAAACTTTTATTTTAAGTTTTTAAATTGACATAAAGACCCCCTGAACTTAACTAAACCTTAAGTTTTAAATATTTTTCTAACTTATTAGTTCTTCAACTTTTATAAGTTATTTATTATTATTATTATTATTATTATTATTATTATTATTATTATTATTATTATTATTATTATGATATTTATTATTATTATTATTATTATTATTATTATTTAAATACATTAACTTATTAACTTTTGAAACTAAACAAGCATAATAAGCCCCCAAAGTTTCTCAAATGACATAAAAGGTCCTTACAAGATTTTAACAATGTTAACTTTTATTTAACGAAAATACAAGATGTTACAGTCTCCCCAACTTTTAAGAATTTCGTCCCGAAATTAAGAATGAAACTTAAAGTAACAGGAGACTTATGATAAAAGATAGTGTACTAACGGACAGTGGTTGGCGTTTGATTACGGGTGTGATACTTCGTTTTGCGAATTATGGAATTTTACAGGGTTCTTGATACGATGCATGCCAGTTTGAACTCTCGAGTGGATACGCGAAAGTTATCATTGGCAAGCTAACTCTTTGAGATTCGAAACATGGAACGTGGAAAACAATGATGACTTCCTAAGGTATATTGGACTTATAAGTCATACCACTCTCAACATCTAGAACGAAATTATGTAATAAGGTGACATTTTGAAATCAAAGAATAAGTCCCGTAATTGTATGAAAGTTTGACCGACGGAATTTAAGAATCACAAGTACCACTATATATAATGACACAAGCTTAACGCGTATCTTGTGAATACGTATTGTTCATTTGGTCAAACTATCAAATTAAGAATGGTACGATAGGGCTGAGGTTTTGAGCTGGTTCCCAAAGATGATTAGAGACATTGCTAATACTAGAAGGTGAATCGGTCATCAGAATTAACGATCGATGTTTAACGACACACCATGATGACCGATTATTAGAGGTAGGTACGAGGTCAATTTCTCGACTCGTTATCTCACATGAGTCAACATGAAATGCGTGAAACTAGTCAATCGGTCAATAATGCACCAAGTGTCATTATGGCATTAAGAATAGAAGCATTTTAGTTGAAAGAAAAGTTAAACAGGAGATCCATAGGATCACGAATATTAGGTCTTGTCATATGTGAAGGTAAGACATTTGGACACATACAAGTTACGTCTTTTCCTTTATGCCAAACCCATGACTACAAGTTAAGAAGGTTTATGAACCTCCACGTCACAATGTAAGTAATAACGAGTCTTGTTGATCGAAATCAAATAGAGTTTTAAAGATTTCCAAGGTTAAGGATTCAAAAGCGATTCAAGAAATGACGCAAACAATAAGAAAGGTATTTGTAAACATGTTTTGCAAGGTAGTAATCTCTAAGTATAGTTTACATATGCAGTTCAACAAACCATAAGCACAGCTGAGAACATTTGTATGACTACAAAGACATGAGCATAAGTTGATAGTATCGTTAGCAGAAAAATTGTTTAGGAAGGCTACCATCACGCAATCAGGTTTTGATGATAACTCAAAATGAAAGTCGATGAATAAGGAATAAATGGTTCCATATAGCTAGATCAAATCAAAACATGAGAATAAAGGGAAAGAAATCGATTTAAGAATTTAAATGCTCCAAGCTTGGAATCAAAATCAACCTAAAGCGATCGGGTCTCCTTTCAAGTTCAGAGATCATGCTTTGGCTTGTTAGGTCGAAACACTAATATTGTTTCACCCTTCAAGTTACTACATGCTTCTCGTCACTTGATTACAACCTTGGTAAGTTGAAGATCAAGAAATGAGAATAGTCATCAAGGTGTGGTTTTCACTCCTAACTTGATGGTGTATTCCCAAGGTATGACCCCTAACTTACCAAATCAAAAGTTCAATCCCAACTAATTGTTAAGGATCCTCAGAAATAAGACGAGGTAACTCACCATTAAGGTAAAGGAAATCACTCATATCTTAACGGTGAAGTTTTACAAAAACAAAATATAACAGGATGAACTTCTTCATCAAAATCTAGAATTCACTCCTACTTTGATGAGGTCGTTTCATTTGAGAAAATACAATCCATGAAAATGAAATTATCATCAAGGTATGGAATTCACGCCTATCTTGATGATTGAATTTCATAATAGCAAGAAAACAATCGGAAATTGACATTTGTCACCAAAGTACGGGTTTCAATCCTATTTTGGTGAGATCTTGTCATTTGTGATATGCAAGTTCTAAAGAAAATAATTAGAGTCAGTCCTCAAAATAAGGAAATCACCCCGATCCAGAGGATGAAATTTTGTAAAACACACAATTGGAAACCATTTATCGAGACGATTGAAGAATCATCACCAAAGCGAAGGAGTCACCCTTGTTTTGGTAAGATAGAATCATTTAGGGGATACGAGTGTTCTTAGTCATAGGTTGACTTGCAAACACTTGCATCTCTCACGGTGCAAACGGTATGAAGTTCGACATAACAACGAAAAGAAAAGAATATCAATTAGAAATTCAGAAAATTTCAAGTTACACCAATGTAACAAGGGGAAATCATGTTTATAAAAATTCAAGGTCAAAGTTCGAGGTAACAGAATTAGTTATGATGATGTTCAAATCTTGGATGGTTTAAATCGGGAAGACAAAATCAAGGAAAAGAATGATTTGACATCACAATGAGAGGTGAACATTCGATTCATAATCGAAAAGAAATACATGGACTTCTCAAATTACGAGGTCAATCATAACTTTATTGAAGACACGTGTACTTATAAGTGGTCACTTATCTCAAGGTTTTCAAGTCAAGTAAACGGATTCAATGATCGAATCAAATCACCATTTACGCTTTGCCTAAACAAAGTATCCCGAGATGTAAGAATTTCACCTTACAGCATTGAATGTCTTTAGTTATGGGACACACCCTTAAGGAGGTTTGAAAACCATAAGTAACGATTTAAAGTTTTGAAGTCCATTCGGTTTAGATTCCCAATATCTTTGGGTATATTAAGTTCCATGTTCACGTTGGTCAGGGTATAGAAATAGTTACATGAAACGCCCAACGTGTAACGATGTTTAAACGTAAGAGTTAAAATTTAGGATGCGTTCAATATCAATAGCAACATTATGTATAATAAGAATGAGGAAGATATAACTTTGGTGATAAGCCAGTTCAAGGAATCAAGAATCTTTAAGATGCAAAGAGGATGGTTCCATTTGGTAACGCATTACCATTTGAAATCGTTGACACATCAAGGTAAATTGACCCATTGCCCTTAGAGATTTGTGTATATTGACCATAGTTTATCACTCATCCCAGAAATCCCCAGGTAAGCATAACTGGTCTCGCAATGAGATTTATATGATATGCTTGCCTTAGCCCGAAGGCCTTTTGCCAGGAAATTCAGAATACAGGTGTCTATGGTCACACAAATTTCTTAGGTTCATGAAATCAAAATCTTGATGAGATTTTCAATGATTAGACATAGAGTCTAAGGAATTAAACCCATGATAGATAGTGTAGATTCCTCACGTCGTTGAGAATAAGTTTAGGAAGTTCATTTGTCGGGGAGAATCAAAGAGTTAAAGTTAAGTTTAGGGAGACAATTAACTAAGTTTAAACATTAAAAAGGCAATCCTATGCTAAAGCATCAAGTTGCACAAAAGGCATAGCATTATGTAGCATGCAAATATTATGTAAGCGCAAAAGTATAAGGATCTTTCTATGAGGTTCATGCATCAATAGTCTAGGTCACCACTTCTAATAACCTAAATCCCTATAGTTATGGGCTCTGATACCAATCTATCACACCCTAACCTTGACGGCGGAATCGTCGAAGTGTGACAGTTACGATTGTTCACAACCACATAATGCTATTATTAATTCCAAATATATTAATCAAGATTCAATTGTAACAATACAAGTAAAAGGCTCAAACAAAGATACATCATGAATACAAGGTTGAAACAAGATCATTGTTTATTTCCCTAAGTCCAGTCCTAAGTGAGATAAGCTTCAAAGAGTAGAACGCATACTTGGGTTATTCCTAAAACATGTTAAAAATAAAAGGTCAACATAAAAATGTTGGTGAGCATTCCATAGTTTTCAATACATAGAATATATAAAAGTTGGCAATTCAAGTCATAAGTTAGTGAATAAAGTGATTAGGGATGTTATGAACAATGCAACAATCAAACCTCGACAAAGTTTTACAAGTCTCAAACGTTAAAAGTATATACGATTAGCTAAGTGTACTTGGATTAACCAAGCAGGCTTGTCTGGCCCATAGATCTATGACTTCGCTAGGCTAGCAATAGTTAATGATTGTACATATAACGCCATAACATGGTAACCATAAAAGTTCAACAAACCACAACTTTACATGATGAATTGTCATAAAGTTTACAAGTCTCAAACAAGTTTACAAGTGCAATAATATAAGTTAACATGTTTCACCCCAAAGTGTGAAAATAAGAAAAAGGGGTATGGAAATACTCACTTGACGTATATGTGTATAAGATGATAATAAGGATTAAACGATGTTCCAACGAATTCTTTTACAAGGTACCTAAACGTATTTATTACAAGATCAAAGTTCAATAATAAGATTAAGAATTAGACGTGAACTAGGGTTTCAATTGGAATTTTGGGGGTTTATATAATAAAATTATGAATCCTTTATGTTTTGGTTCAATAAAGATGAAATAAATCAATTGAGAATGATAATAGATATTTCAATAACTAAATTTATTGATTTAATAACGATTAAATATGATATATGAAAAGAAATAATTAATTTAATAATTAATTATTTAAAGCTTGATAAAGGTACTTAATTGAATACTTATTTAGGTGACTTTAAATTATTTAAAGTCATTTTATAAAGTTTTGAACTTCTAAATAATTTATTATAAAAATTTATAATACAAGATTTTAGTAATAAGAAGAAAGTATAATATATTATTTTATAAATTTTAAGAGTTTAAATAAAAGTTTATAGAATATTAACTAAATATGATATACATGGTTAAATAATTAGATGGATAATTAATTATTTAAATATTTATTTAAATAATCTTTTATGTAAATAAACATTTAAAGTATTTGCACTAGGCATAATAAAATGTAAATAAATTTTCATAATCCTTTGAAATAAGCATGATTTATCTATGATCAAAATAAGGTATTTAATATTTTAAACAATTATTTAAAGTCTTTTGTATAAATAAACTAAGCATAATATTTGTTAGTAATATTTTATATAAAAATAAATAAATTTACAGCAGTTAATTTGATAACTTTTAAAATAAATAAAGTTTATAAAACCAATTTTTATAATTTTTAGAAATTTTTATATATTTGTTTAAAGCCCAAAAGCCTTTAGAAAAGTAGATGAGGGTGCCCGGGTTCGAACCCGGGACCTCATGGTTGTGATGTGTGAATGTGACCAGTAGACCAAGGCTCTCAGCCGTGGTAGATGTTGGTTTTAAAAACTTAAAAACATTATGTGCAGAAAGCCCCAAATCCTTATGAACCATAATTTGAGCAACCCAAAATTGAAGCTTAAAACGATTGATTCAACCCGAATAACCTTAGGGCTTTTGTTCCCTGGGTGTAATCGAGTTGAATGATGTATCAAACTTACCTGATTAAGAACAATTTGGTGTGCTTAAGCTCGGGTTTATCCCGGTTCACTCGCGAAGAACAGAGGAGTTAGGGAGTGTCGATCGAGAGAGTGTTTCACGAAATTGGGTTTACAGAGAGTTGAAAGGGGTTGAAGGGCACCTTTGCCCTCTGTTATATAGGTTCAATTTGTACGTTAAGGTGCCGAATGAGTTTCGGTTTTTGTTCGACTATTTCGGTTATGATTAGGTGTTTTAATTGATTGATTAACTCGAATTAAACGATGTATAAAGTTTGGAATTGGTTATTCGAACGTTTCTAATCGTTTGATTTAGTTAATTCACACATTGTATACGTTGAACGGTTATGAACAGATTGTGGTATTGATTTCGATTCAACACCCTTCAATACCGAGTGTAATGCTCTAATTAATCGCGGGTTCAAGTTCGAATCATCCTTACGAAGTAATTGGGATATTTTTTTGGTTGAAATTCGGTGAGAATGGCAGGTTGTGGTGTCGCCGGAGGTGGCCGGGATTGTGGCCGGCGACAGGGAGTCGACGGGAAGGGGGGGGTTGGGTTGTTTTATTGAAATTTCCATCTTTGATCCCTGCAGTTTTAAATTTTAACATTTTATGTAATAAACTTTATTTTAAGTTTTAAATTGGCATAAAGACCCCATAAAGAACCCCTGAACTTAACTAAACCTTAAGTTTTAAATATTTTTCTAACTTATTAGTTCTTCAACTTTTATAAGTTATTTATTATTTTATTTTATTATTATTATTATTATTATTATTATTATTATTATTATTATTATTATTATTATTATTATTATTTAAATACATTAACTTATTAACTTTTTAAACTAAACACGCATAATAAGCCCTCAAAGTTTCTCAAATGACATAAAAAGGTCCTTACAAGATTTTAACAAGGTTAACTTTTATTTAACGAAAATACAAGATGTTACGATGGTGGTGGACATGGGGTAGTGATGGGTGATGGTGTTTAATTATCTTCAAAATTTATAAGACTTTAAAAAAGGTTGTGACAAGTCTGCTCTTGCAGATATTGCGCAGATCTTTTTTAATAAAAAGTCTTTCAAAAAACAAACACTATACAAACCTTGACGTCCACGCTTGGTCTGTGTGGCGCAGATAAAAAATATTAGGAAGAGTTTTTTTGAAAAAACAAACACCCCCTTAGATGCTACACGTCAGGGAAGATCGAATTTTATTGTCCAAAATATGGACTTGTGGATTTCAGAAAAGGGTAACTTTATAAAATAATAACCAAGTTTTAGTCAAGTTTTAAAAATGTTAAATTAGATAACATATTTTTAAAAAGTATTTTAGTTAGATCACTCAGTTTTTATGTTTTTATTAAAATTATAAGTTTTAACATGTTTTAGCAAGTTCTTCTTTTTGTTTAATTAGAAAATACTTTTCTTTTGATGCCAATGTGGAATAGTGGCGTGAAATTTAGTTATTTTTTAAAGTTTTAATGTATATAACATGTTTTTTGTAATTTTTAATATAATTTTATATATCAAAAATTTTGGCCACCACGTCTTCTCCTTTATTACATTCTTGACATAAGAAAATTTAATAATGACTCGATTTGATATTTAGTGGTCAAATTTAGATAAAATATATACGAGTGACTAAATTAGTACTCTTTTAAAACTTAATTACTATTCTATAATATTTTTCTTTTTTACAAATCACCGTTGGACGGGAAAAGATGGGAAATGGATCACAGAAGTCCTTAGATATTGTTTACAATAATGAAAACAATAGTCGGTCTTTTAAACGTTCTCAAGACTCGAGGACGAGTATGTTTAAAAAATAGAGAGAAGGAAGCAAGGATATGGGGACCAAATAACTCAATAGAGCCAGGACCTACTGACTTAAGCCGTACAAGTAATATTTACATGTGGATCGTGATAACAATAGGCAAGAGAAAACCGAATGTTCCATTCTACCCAAGCGGCTTTGATCTAGAGCCAAAACTCGAGGATGAGTGTTTTTCTTAGACGAGGAGTATGATACAGTAACATCTGTAAGTTTAAATTTGAATAATTATTTTTTTTATTATCTTTTACCTTTTTATATAATTTATTATTATCTTTAGGTTATTAGTATTTAGTATAAATAATATGGTTTACTTTCATTTATTATAAGTCTTTTATTAAATTCGATTATAAGAAAATTGTTCTTGGAGCCTTTAGTTTAATATATCGTTTTTGAATATTAATAGATATTTGAGCTATTTGATTGTTTCTGCATCATTTGACCACTTTAGTATTTGATCAAGGGGCCTGCTAAAGGGACGCCCTTCAGGATATCTGGACGCCCTGCTTACGGGCCGTAAGGCCCTTCACGGGCCGTATGGTCTGTCGCAAGTCAAATCGGTCATTCAGAAACGTAATTCAAAAACGTAACGGCCCGTGAATATGATCACGGTCGTGTTTATTTACGGCCCGTGAATTTCTTCACGGCCCGTATGGAATTCGTCTTACGGGCCGTGAACTTACTTACGGGTCCTAGTTTCACTTTTAATAATTTGACGAGATATATTATTCTCGTTTTTCGTGTAATTTTGTATTTATTACGTTATTTGATATGACGTAATATTCCTCGATAGTCGTGTAAATTTGTATTTATTACATTATTTGATATGACGTAATATTCCTCGATATTCGTGTTAATTATGTGACGAGATTCAATATTCCATTTCAACTACTATATAAACGTTAGTTTATAAATTCATTTCATAATTCAACGATATAAATTCATTTCGTTTCAACTACTACATAAACGCAATATTCCATTTCAAGTAATATATAAACGTTAATATCTAGCGTTACGATGTCTTTCTTGGATAGCAACTATTTATTCAGTTCGAAATCTAACTATTACCCTCAGGAGGGTTACGGTTATTACGATGAGGCTGCTTCAAACTATCCAGGACAGTTCGCATCCAATTACGGCGGGAATGACGGCGGCGATGACGGGGGTGATAACGGTGGCGATAGCAGCGGGGATAATGACGGTTCTGGTTCCGGTAAAAAGGGTTTATACGACACGAATCAGGTTATAAGATATATCATATTTAATTTTACTTTCATTTTACTATCATTTAGTAATAACTAACTAAAAATATTAAATTGATTAGGTTTTCTCATCTCGTGAAGAATTAGTTGATTGGGCAACTAACGTGGGGCGAGATAATGGGTTCGTTATTGTCACCAAACGTTCAAAAAGAAATTCGAATGGTTTGGTGGTTAAAATTTGGTTGAAATGCGATCGGGGTGGTGTATATAAGGGAGCATCCACTCTAAGAAAAAGTGGCACGAAAAAAACAAACTGTCAATTTGAATTGCAGGGTAAGTACCAGATGCAGAGAGATGGGTGGATTATAGTTGTTGTGGATGATACTCATAACCATGAACCTGCTGAACACCTGGAAGGACATGCATACGCAATGAGGCTCACCGAAAATGAGCTTTCTACTGTAAAGAATCTGACCGAGCAAAATATTGACCCTCGAAACATTCTAGGCACGTTGAGGGAACAAAATCCCAATAACGTGTCTGGGTTACGAACCGTATATAATGCTCGGGCAAAAATAAAAAAGTCCACCAGAATTGGTGAAACCCCAATGCAGGTTTTTTTTTTCTATACTACAACAAACATCAATATATTTACACCCCTCACATTGAGGAACCGACAAATACCGTCGACGGGGTTTTTTTTATACATCCCACATCTCACACATTATGGCGTGCTTACCCACACGTGCTGATGATTGACACAACATACAAAACTAACTTGTATAAAATGCCTTTTGTTCAAATGGTTGTGTGACATCCACCCTGAAATCTTTTTCTGTTGCTCACGTATTCATTGATTATGAGCGTGAAGCCAACTTCAGATGGGTGTTAGAGCAACTAAAAGCAACGCTGGAAGATAAGTGTATGGAGCCCCGTGTTATACTAACCGACCGAGACCTCGCTCTGATGAATGCGTCAGAAGAAGTTTTTCCGAGTGCTGTTCGATTACTTTGCAGAAGGCATATTTCGGAAAATATTGCTAAACATTGTAAGGCGAGTTTTTCAAATGAAGAGTGGGGTGCTTTTCAGCATGTGTGGTCGGTACTTATTAACTCTGAAACGGAGGACATATACGCTTATAATTACGACCAGCTTTATCGCAGATTGGTGTCCAACCATTCAAGTAAGTTTTCTAGTGTTATTCTTAAAAATATATGTATATTTACATAAAAATAAGTGCATTTTTTTTAATAGGAGTGCTGATGTACCTAAAAAACAACTGGTTGGACCCCTACAAAGAGAGATTTGTGTCGGCGTGGATAAATAGAAGTTATAACTTCGGTCAGCACACAACGAACCGAGTTGAGAGCCAACATTCGTTGTTGAAAAGTTACCTGAAAGCAACCAATAGCACCCTGGATAGATTTATTCATTTCATTAATAATATCTTAGCTACCCAGGAAATTGCTATAAAAGAAAGTTTTACCAAAAGCAAAATCATGCTTATGGTGCAGCATAATCATGAAGTGCTTAAATTGCTGCGAGGTAACGTTTCTATTGCGGCTTTGGATATGTTAGTCGGTGAGATTAACAGGATAAATCATCTAATTATATCCAAAGAATCATGTGGCTGCCATCTTTTTACCAGCTTTGGTCTTCCGTGTGCTTGTAAATTAAACAATTACTTTCAAACAGGTGAATGTTCTTTTACGTTTTTATTTTTTCATGAAAACTTTTATTATATTTTATTTAATATATTATTTTATAGGTCATGTATCCCGCTCGATGCCATTGATGTTTTTTGGAGGAAGCTAGATTTTTCACCCGCGTATATTGTACGGGAGGTTCAAGTAGATGTACATAAAGAGATGGAGATGGTGACAAAACATTTACTTGTCCAATCCGAAAACATGAAAAGATCTTTGATTAATATTTTCAAATCTTTCGTTACTCCTTCAAAAACGGATAAAAAACCTCCTAAAGTCCAAACAAAATACACGGGGTCGTCCAAAAAAGATAAGCAAAAAGAAACAATATTAGACGCCCCCAGACATAGTTCATATGTTCAACCGAGAGAAAATTTTGAAGGTCTGCCAACATATTCAAGTTCGGTGGTGAAGTCAAAACAAGGGCCTTTGCAGCGCAGTCAATCCATGTCTTCAAAATCAAGAGCCAAAGATGGATTATCTCAACAGAGTTCCAAGTTTTCATATATCCGGGCGACGAAGATAAAAACAATTTTTTCCGTTTAACCGCCGGATTCCATCATTCTTTTTCCCGTATATTTCAGGTGCGGATGATGTTTTAGCGGACGGCAATTGTGGTTTTCGTGCTATAGCACTCGCACTGGGATATGGTGAAAATCACTGGCGTTTAATACGTACGGAACTTATATCTGAGTTGGATGAAAACAGACATAGGTACGCTGCGATGTTTCCTGATATAAACGAAATAAGGGAATCATTAAACTGGAACGGGTTAGGTGCGGCTCCACACAAAAATTGGATGACAGTGCCACCTGCTACAATCCTTATTGCTAACAGGTTTCGAGTGGTTATAATTTTATATCGATCGGCAACTCCGCTACTTTTTTCCTGTTCTGGTTATCTCCTCGTGATATCAGTGAACATCATATAATTTCAATTGCTTATATTCAAGATTGCCATTTCATTAGAATTCATTAGTGGGTGACTATCCAATGCCTGTTCCGAGCAAATATTGGCATTTGTACAAAACAGAAAACGCTAATGATTGGGAGGCTATATACGGAAGTCGAATTCAAAAATCTCTTGAACTAAGGCCCGTAGACCCGGTTGAACATGTAGATTTAGTATAGTTTACACATTTATCAATTCTTTCAATTCTTTATTTATTCAATTCTTTATTGTTGTTGAATTGTAAACATGTAATCAATTCTTTCGTTTTCCAAAGAAAATGCAATAAGAAGATTATCGAATTTTTCTTCAACCTTTGAATTTTGTTTATATGAGTGGGCATTTGGTTAGCATAAAAGGTGTGTAGCAATGTTAATGATATGAGATGCATAATATATGTGAGATTCAAGTATGTTTTTCAGTGCAACTTTTCCGACTGAGATTCAAGTATGTTTATATAATTGCAGAGCCTGGCGTCGGATTTTCTGAAGGATTATATATTTCTTTATGTGGGACGAGTAGGTTCAAGTACTGATTTTATTCTTCAAAAGGTTGATTTAATATTATTCGTACAAACCACTTCCTCCACAAGCACAACCAATTGTAAACATATAATTAAACATTTAAACGTCATCCAAAATAACTCATAATATATAAACATAATTTTTCAATTTTTTTACATGAAAGGTAAATAAAACAATAAAATCCTACTATCTATGCGTCATGACCACCACCAGCATCACCACCACCAGCATCCTCCGCATCACCACCACCAGCAGCCTCCTCGTCATCACCCGCAGGTCGTCTGACAAACGGAGGCAACTCCGGCCGAGGGGGAGGTCGATACCCTGGCTAGCAGCAAAAATGCTGCACGCATCTGCCGTCCATAATAGCAAGGCCTGGGACTGGCGCAACAAATGTAGTGCCTCCGCCATAAACTCCCCCGTCGGCGGAATCTGCCGAATGATGGTCCTGGGAACAGGCGGTGGGACGGTGGTCCGGCGTGTGGCTGGGGTTGCGGCTGCTGCTGCGGCGCCGGCTGCTCCTCCTCCTCACCAACGTCCGGCACCGCTGCCAGACGGTCCGACCACCATCAGTGGACCATCGGAGGTCGTCGCCAAATTTGGCGGCAATCCCCATGGCCATGACGGTCTGTCGACCCAAAATCCGAGGCGGCGTGTCCGTAGTCTGCCTCGCAATTAGGGCGTCCGTAAACAACCCTAAGCGCGAGGCAATGACGGTGATGTACGAGCCGCAAACAATCGGGCTATCCATCTGCAAAACAATCAAACAATAGGCATAATTATGAATCACATAATAGATAATACTTATTTGTTAACAATTAGTAGAAATATTTTTACCTTGTCCTGAATGACGCTCAAAAATAGGCGGCCATGCAGTGAGCTAGATTCACCCGTCTGGGTGAAAGCAAGGCCCTCAAAAAAAATAAGTCAAGGAGCGACACCTGCTCCATGCTCTGGTCTCTGCCGGCAATGGTGCCAGCAATGCACCGGTGTAGATACCGGTGCAAAGGATCCCTAATAGAGGTCGCCCTAATGGCGCCCTCCCACGGCTGGTCGGAAATGGTCGGCCACCATCCGACCAAAGGAGCCGGCTCCGACTGGACCTCGTCAGAATAAAACGAGGATCCTCCGTCTCCTCGTGGGTGTAAAACCCAAGAGTCACCGCCCACTGGCGAGGGTGAACTCGTACCTACCGTCCCCAGCATAAATCGAACCGCTATGTGCTGGCGGGGGTCCTGATCCTCAAAGGCGGGAGTGAAGAGGAACGTACACAAAAACTGCAACGTCAGCTCCCGGTAGCCCCTCCTCGATCCCAAATCAAACATCCGCCTCCACGGCGTCTCTCCGTCCAGCCCGATGATATCCTGGGCACGTGCTATGTCTCCGACCTCCTCCAGCACGTCCCAGTCGATGGTGCGTGTCCCCTTCAGGGGACGTCCAATCAGCTTCCACAGCTTTTGCCGTGGCTGGGTCTCCTCAGAAAACGAAGATCAGGGTGTGGGTCCAGAAAGTCACCCTGACCCTCGGGCTCAGTCTCCGGACGTGTACATTTGCGGGGCGGCATAATCTGCAAAAAAAAAATAATAAATTCACCAGAAAAAAAGGGTTACGGCCCGTGAAGATCCCTCACGGCCCGTAACCCACTGAAGTTTCAAAGGGTTACGGCCCGTAAAGAGGGTCACGCCCGTAACCCTTTGAAAATTCAAAAGTTACGGCCCATGACGACCCTTCACGGCCCGTAACCCCCAAAACATTTCAATTTTCCAGTTTTTTTAAATATAATTTTAATATATTTAAACGAAAAATACACAAAATAAAATACGGATTTGAATACGTACCGTAGTAAGGAGTCGGATGTATGAAAATGATGAAAATACGGAGGTCGTGACGGAGTAAATCGTATGTGTGTTTTGGGGGCGTAAATGAACAAATGGGCCGTGAGGTCCTATATATTATCGGACCTCACGGTCGTGAAGGTTCTCACGGCCCGTTACCAATTTATCATACGGCCCGTGACTGTTGTCACGGCCCGTTACGCTTTGTAGTTTTTAAAAACAGACCGTTTACACTACACGGCCGTATGGGGACATCGTCACGGCCCGTAAAGACCCTCACGGGCCGTATAAAACTTTTTTAAGTCTATAATTCAGCCGCTTGACACAAACAATTCACATAAATTTACTCAATACCCAAAACATGAGTGCTACAAATGATCAAAATCCGTGGACGGATGAAGAGGAGGTGACTTTAGTAAGATCTTGTATCGAAAATTCAGGTACTATCCCGCCAAATTCAATATTTTGGAACCGGTTTCAACTCGTTTTCATCAATTCTCGAACGTGAAGAATATCGCACCACTCGTGAACTTAGCAACAAGTGGTCTGACTTGAGAAGGAAGGTCATGACATTTCAGCAGCTCTACAAAGACGTTTACAACAATCGAAATATGTTATGGAATGATACACATATTATGACAAGAACTCAAGAAAGATATCGGGAGAAATTTGAAATTTCCTTCAACCATTTTGCGGCTTGGATCTTTTATAAAGATCAAGAAGATTAAAAATTATGTGTTTTATTTTTGTGTGATAATAACGGTTTATCGTTTTTGAAAAAGTGTACTAATAAACGTTTATGTTTTAATAAAATATTTCATACTGTTCTACATTACACGTCTAGAATACAGTTCGTCTGCCATAAATCTTCGGAATCTAAAGCAAGCATCCTGTAAGCTAACCTCTTGCCACTCTAAAGATCTATTTTGAACCAACCTACGCAATAACATACAAATTACAACTCCCGAATCTCGACCAATATGACCGGCGTTAGGGGGCCAAACGGTTTCACCCGATACCACCAGTTCTTCGATTTCTTCTTGTCCGGAGTGCTGCCAATATTGTATATGTGAATCCAAGGATCGCAATTCAGGAATTATCAGTATTAAAATAAATCAATTGAATGATCGCGGAATTATCACTAATTGACGTTAATTGTTTTTAATGATTGATGATGAACACAACCACAGAAACACAATAAAGACGTAATCAATAATAATTCAAATGTATTTCATTAACTATACTGTAATGATTACAAAAGAATAATGAATAACTATGAACAATCGAATTCTGTGTATCGAATGATGTTTGATGTTGATGTGACGGCAGCTAGGGTTGCACAATGAACTCTTGATCGCCGTAATATTGATTGATTGTGTTCACCCAGATGTGAAACCTAGGACTCATATTTATAGATGTTTGAGTCGGTTAAGGAAACACCGGATCTCTCGGGATTTGTTATTGATTGTGTTGACTTGTTTGACTTCTTGGAATTTCCAACAGCACAAGTATAATGTTTTCCGCAGCAATCTTGTCGTCCGCAGAACTTTTGTTCTTCCGTAGATGATTTAGTCTTCCGTAGCAAAGTTGGTTTTCCGTAGGAAATTCTTCTTCCGTAGGAGTCTTCACTTCATGGTACTTGATCATCCGCAGGAACATGTACTTGGTCATTTGGTCTTGTAAGAAACATATCTACGGATTAACAAAATTGTTCATCCGAAGATGTTTCCTACACTTGGTCAATTTCAGGAAATCCATCCAAGTATATTGTTTCTCCTGTCAAGTCACAATCAACACACATACATATATGGGGTTAACCTATAGATTCAAATCACATATATATATATTTTGACTGTTACAAATATTAATTACAAGACTTGATTTTCAAGTACTAAGCCTATACAAAATTGATCTAGTCCTATACAATCTAGACCTAACAATACTCCCCCTTAGGCTTAGCTCCTTGTAATCAGTCCTTCAAAACAGCAAGCTCCTTAACTCTTGCTATCATTTATGTGTAGAAGTAAGATACAGCGGTTTTCTGATCATCGTACTTGTACTTGATCTGCATCCGCGGATCTTCTTCAATGTGTCATAGCTCAACACCAAACATCTTCTTTCTTCCGTGGAGTGTTTCCACTACACTATCATTATGTACAATCCTAATTCATCTTCTTCTGAGATTCTGAGCTCAGACACTTCCGCTATGGTTGTCCCCTTCAGTAGCCCAGCCTCATGTCCCTCCATCTCTTGTGTGCCTTTGCATGCAGTTTATCAATAACTTGTATCTGTTAGTTTTGGGAAGAATTTATCATGAAGAATGAAGTGTAGCTGGGATGCAACATCTTTAGCTCCATTGGATCAAAGATTCTTATTTTGTCTCCCTTCTTCCCTTCAAATTTCTCAGCAACACCATCTCTTTATTCTTTTCAACGTATCCCCATTCTGAGATAGACAAGTGATTGATTTCCAGTGATGCTTTTGATGGTGTGTGAGCTTCTGTACATCCCACTCTCTTTAGCAGATCATCATCTACAGGGATGAGACTTCAGCTGTTTTTCTTTTTCTGATTTTGTATCATTCTTTTGTGCTTCTATCATTTCTCTTTGCTTGCATGAGCACATCATCAGTAAAACTGTTCTTCATACCATTACAGCTGCAGAGAAGTCTCTCCCCCTGAGATGGATTGGGTAGTTGAACATGGATGCTCTGTAGATCCCTCATATCTCTGCTCCGGAAGGCTCAACAAGCTTCCACATCATGGAAGTATTGAATCCTTCTAGATGTCCTCTTGATTATTGCACAATCCCAGTCTGGATCATATTTCCAGGCCATAATCCTGTTGTCTTCCACAGAACTGGGAGTTGTGATATGATCACAGCTGTACGAGAGTTGATTTCTTCTCGGTAATCTCTCGAACAGTTGTTCCCAGAGGCCATACTTTTCCGGGGATTACAGCCCTTGGCTCTCTGATTAGTTTTTCTTTTTCTTGTGCTGATCTTTTGATTCAACAGTTACTGGATCAGCAGCAAGTTTGCTTTGTTCTTTGGATGTGGAGCAGTGGTTCTGAACTTAACTCCAGTTTCCAGTTCCACTTTCATCACATGCTCCATCATCCTCCGCAGTTCTCCAGTGTTCTGCCTTTGAGCTCATGCGGTTTGTATTGTGCCCCTGTAACCAGCAAGTCATATTATACTTGGTGAGTTTGGCTGTGTCACAGTGGCCCAACTCCTTCCTTATCTTCTCCAATGATTGAAAGTTGTAAAGGCTTCATAATCACAATTTGGGATATGAACCTTGCACTCAAATTCTTTCAATGCATTGGTCATTTCTGATTGTTCATCCTCTCAACCATGTCATACGGAAAACCATGGTTGATGAGGGTCATAAACATGCTGGAGTCAGGCCTCTCTTCCAAGATATCAGCGTTGTAGAAGGTCATCGGCCTTCCACCCTTATCATCAGTGGGGGACTCCATTCTTGTTAGTTCCTCCCACTCTTTATCACTGTCTTCTTCTTCTCCGGAGGATACCTTCAGCAACACTTCTACTGAAGGTGTAGAGCAGGAGATGGAAGTTTTGGTTTCTTTGGAGAGCTTTCATCTTCTGGTTTCTTTTGACTCTCTAAGTATTTTCTTTTCGGGTGTATGAGATCAGTGGCTTAGCAGCTCTACCCGATTTTTTTGCTGGCTCAGCACTTGAGTCCACTTTTGTTTTCAGATCTGAGAGTTTCTTTTCAGGCTTTCTATCTCTAGATCCTTTTGCTTTATTTGCTCAGCCTTTTCATTTTGCTTTTGTTTTAAAGTAGCCTCCAACTCCCGTTTTGTTTGAAATAATGCATCAATAATTCATTGTTGCATAGTGCATCTTCTCTGAGTCTTTTTAGACTGGCATCCTTCTTCATCATTTCTTCATCCTTTTCTTGATTACCCGTACAGCTCCACAATTCTTTGTTTTCGCTTATTGGATTTAAGTACCAACTTGTTGTACTTAGCAACCAGAAAGCTTTTGCTCACAGGAATGTCACTGTCACTTAAGTCATCTTCATGGTATGCAGTGACATCCTGAGCAGATTCTTGAACTTCCCCGTGTTCATCAGCAGTTGTTCATCTTTCAATGAAGGTATAGGCTCGGTATGTGCTTATGAAGGTTGTTCTTCTGTGTGTGTGGTGAGAAAGGAACAGTGCTGGCTTCAGATACTATTTCTGTGTCTCCTGAGTGTACGGAGTGTACAGACTCAGTTACCTCAAAAGGTTCAGTCCCAGCACTTTCCGGATGATGTTTTTTGAGATTCTGGTGGTGGTGGACGGGGGATTGGATTTGTTGTGGAGAAATGGTTGAGTGTGATGAGATGATGACTGAGAGGATGATGATGATGTTGTTGGATAGAGAAGCTGGTGAGTATCTTTGGTGGAAGATGATGATATTGGTACAGGTGATTGATGGTGTGAATTGGGAGATTGGTTGGTGTTTAGGCTTGCTGGTGATTGTGGTTGTTGAAAGGGTGATTGGCTGGGGATTGGTGTTGTAGTGGGGTTTTGCAGTGGTGATTGTTGTTGGTGTTGTGGTGTTTGGGGTGGTGAGTGAGAAGATTGTGCAGAATCAGCAGATGATTCTGCTTCATCTGCCCAGCCAACTCTTGTGGCAGATCTGCTTGAGGATCTATAACATGTGCGAACATTGTCATATCCGGACCCTCATACTTTCCACTAAGTTTGTTCAACACTGATTTGCTCAGGTGTGCTTGAACAAACACATCGCCAACTCTGTTCACCCTGGAAGTTCTGAGTTGATCATCATTGTAATCTCGGGAACATATACATCTTGTCATTCTTCTGCAATTTGACTTGTTCACTCATACAGTTGAAGATGTATTGGCGTAGTTGTAAGTTCTCCCCTCGAATATCCCAATGATTCCGGATGATATATGCCGAGAGAATCTGTCTAGCCCCGATTTCCTGTTCGACATGCATTTCAGGTAGGTGTGACACAGGAATCTGTATGGTTTGCACAGCCTACCCTTCTTGATTTCCCCTTCTCGTAATCACCATCGTAACCCATGAGGTTAAATACCTTTTCATGTATTCATTCTCGAATACATCTGGGTGCCCTATTCTCTATCTCCCAGTTCTAGACATCTTCGTATTGTGCTTTCAGTGATTCGAAGACGCTGATTCAGAATCTCAGCCACTATTACTTCCTCATCATCTTGTTCTTCCACTCGTGCTGAGTTCCAGAATCCGATTATGTGCGCCTGATGGATCACAGGCTCAGCCGTCAAGGCGTAGAAGAGCCTGGATCGTCGGAGATATCTGATGATATCTCGACATCCTTCCGCTGCTGGAATCATTCGCGTCAAGAACCCGCGCACACATTGTGCTCTTTAGCAAATCTATTTGCCATCTTTGCAGTAACAGTAATCGGTTACTGGATAATGTTGATATTTTGAAATTTGAAAAAGAGGGAAATGGGCGATTTCTAGGTTAATCTGAAAAGTGCTCTGTAAAAGTGATAAATGAATTTCAAGAGTCAGAAACCTTATTTATAGTCGAACATAATAACTTCTTTTATTAATTATGTTGGGCTCACATTATGTTGGGCCCACTCCACTTCCATTTATTCCTATGTTGGGCCCACTCCCATTTATTCCTTTCCGTATCCCAATGTTTAGAATGCATTTCTCTTCCGCAGAACATCTGCGGAACCTTGACATCTGCGGATGTCACATCTGCGGAACCTTAACTTCTGCGGATGTCAACATCTACGGAACCTTAATCAGATAAAAGTTCAATAATGCATTTGTTTTGTTTTGCTTGTTGAATCAGAAATCACATAAACTTCTACGGATGAGAGGTTATTACTGTGACTTCTGCGGATGCAGAAATTTCACTGTTACTTCTACGGATGAGAAATATTACTGAAACTTCTGCGGAACTAAAGTTTGAAAACTTTAAATGTATGATATCTACAGAGTAGAATCAATGTTGATGTTGGACATTGTTGACTTTATTTGCATGGCAATTAAGTACAGGGAAGCAAGTTTCCTGTATCCTGCATTCAAGTTAGTGCTCAAGTTCCATTCCTTCAAAGTAATTCAGATCAATTATCAGCTTTTATTGTTTTCATGCATGAACTACTCCCCCTAAATTTGTGATTAATGTGAAACTGTTGCATTCATCATAAATTAAGTGTGAACAGGCATGACAGGCATATGACATCTAAATGAGAGAAAGTCATTTGAGATAACAATTAAACATCTGACAAACAGTTACATGCTTGCATATATAGATAGAGGGATCATACTATAACTTGGCTTCTGCTGATGTTGATTAGTTGATTCAATACATACCTGATTGCAAGTATATAGATCCACTTAATTCAAGCATGAGTATGTATCAACTAGGCATGCTATGTATCATGTTGTGAAGTTTGTTAATCAGTAGCAATCATGAGTCCCACATTCATTATCATTAGAGTATGTTTTTCCGTAGGTGAGGCAAATCACTACATTCCACACTTAATGACTATGTACATTAAGTTATAAGTTCTATCTGAGACAAATTACTCTCATGAATGCTTTGATGTTAAAGCTCTTTGACTTGATGTTCAATGGATCACAAGTGATTCCTTTTTAGAGCTGAAATATGATCTTCATAGTCACCAGGTCTTTACTTTCGTAAAACAGAGGTGAACTTTAACCCAGGTCTTTGTTACACAAAACAGAGGAGAATGAAGATCACACTTATTAATCACATTCCAGGTCTTTGTTCACACAAAACAGAGGGAATATGACTTTGCAAAGATAGAATATTATAAGTATTTTCATAGTGTGCTTGTGTAAGTGATTTGATCACATCAGGAGAGAACATACCTTCCTGATTTTCAAATGGAATCCTCACAGACAGTTACCTCATGCTTTTAGTTTGCATGCTCTTAGCTTTGTTTCCACTCAAGTTGAACCTACTCACATATCAGTATGATATAAGTTAGAAGGTTTTGTTTAATAGCCAAGTATAGTCTACTATCATTTCCCATATATAATGCATGTATAGATGTTCTATCAGACACTTAAGTTATCCTTAACGATTACTCTTCACAAAGTCAATCATATGCTTTTGTTGATTTATTCTAAGTTAATCATCCCTAAAGATTCTATCAGAAAATTAAATCTAACAGAATCAATGCTTTAGTAAACAAATCAGCAAGCTGATTGGTTGTGTCTACTTTGACTAACTTGATTAGACCCTTTTCAGAGCAATCTCTCAGAAAATGGTATCTGATTTCTATATGTTTTGTTTTACTATGTTGAACTGGTTAGCAGTTATAAACATAGCAGCTGAATTGAATCCAATATGAATTGGAATTATGATGAATTGTAAGGAAATTTAACCATAATCAATATTGGTTTTGCAACCAAAGTACTTGAGAGCAACCTGCTGAAGCAGCTATGTACTCTGCTTCAGCTGTGGATACAGATACATTTGTTTGCTTCTTGCACTGCCATGAAACAAGTCTTGGTCCTAAGATTGACATCCACCAGTTGTGGATTTTCTGTTGTTGTTGCACCCTCCATAGTCACTATCTGAATAGGAGTATAGGCTAAAGTCTCCATCTTTGGGATACCAAAGTCCCAATGCAGGTTTGCCTTTCAGATATCTGAAAATCCTCTTTACAGCATTCAGATGTGACTCTTTTGGGTCTGATTGATACCTGGCACAAACACAAACAGCAAACATATGTCAGGTCTACTAGCAGTTAAATACATTAAAGAACCGATCATTGATCTGTACAATCTTTGATCTACGGATTTGCCAGCAGGGTCAGGCACAATCTTGTCTATTGTTGATGCTGGTGTCTTGCATGAAGTGGAATCAGCAAGATTGTACTTCTTCAAAATTTGATGAATGTACTTCTCTTGATTGATGAAAATGCCATCTGATTTCTGATGAACTTGTAAGCCAAGGAAGAAAGTCAATTCTCCCATGGAGCTCATCTGAAATTCAGATTTCATTAAGTCTTCAAAGCTTTGACACAGCTTCTTGTTGGTTGATCCAAATATGATGTCATCAACATATATTTGAACCACCAAAAGATCTTGATGTTCTTGTTTGAGGAAGAGTGTCTGATCAATAGTTCCTCTCTTGTATCCATTCTTCAGCAGGAATGATGATAATGTGTCAT
Source organism: Flaveria linearis (assembly GCA_024085815.1). Classification (NCBI taxonomy): domain Eukaryota; kingdom Viridiplantae; phylum Streptophyta; class Magnoliopsida; order Asterales; family Asteraceae; genus Flaveria; species Flaveria linearis. The sequence continues at coordinate 64,276,191 of CM044009.1, forward strand.
ACCACTTTCTGGGTGCTTGATGAAGACCATACAAAGCTTTATCAAGCTTGTATACTCTATGTGGATAATCAGGGTCTTCAAAACCAGGGGGTTGAGCCACATAGACTTCTTCATCAATTTTCCCATAAAGGAAAGCACACTTCACATCCATCTGATAGACTGTGAACCTTCTTGAATGCTGCATAAGCGAGGAAGACTCGTATAGCTTCAATCCTTGCAACTGGTGCAAAGACTTCATCATAGTCTATTCCCTCTTCCTGAGTGTATCCTTGAGCAATAAGTCTGCCTTGTTTCTCACTATGATACCTCTGTCATCCAGCTTGTTCTTGAAAAGCCATCTTGTGCCAATTGGATGTTGACCGTAGGCAAATCTACAAGAGTCCACACTTTTTGTTTCTGAATTGTTGTACTCTTCTTGCATAGCCTCAATCCAGCTGTTGTCTTTTAGTGCAGCTGTAATGTTTGCAGGAACTGTTTGGGACAAAAAGCAGTGAACAAACAATGTTTGCCACACCTCCTTTGCTCCTTGGTTCTAGCATGCAGGTCCCCAATGATATTGTCTGTTGGATGAGACTTGTGTACTCTGCTTGTTGAGACAGCATCAACTTGAACTGTGGAGTCCTAAGTTAGTGAAACCCATTGAGCAGATGGTGTCAGCTGAGAAGTTGAGTCGATGAAATAATCAAAAGGCTCATGGTCGTTGGATCAGCTTGTGTTTGATTGGCTGCTTTGTCTTCTTCCGCAGGAAGTTCTACGAAGCAGCATTTTGTTCTTCCGCAGGGTTCTATGGAAGCAGTATTTTGTGCTTCCGTAGGAGATATATCACCATCCACGGATGAAAATGTTCAGCTGGCAATGGTTGTTGAATGACTACCTCATCTGCTGGGAATGAAGAAGTTGCTTCCCTGTAATAGCCTTCATGCTGCTGACTTGATCTTTCTGTGGTCCAGGTGACACTTGTGCTCTTGGTGGGTCAGCTGTTAAAGGTACTTCATTCACACTTGGGGGCACAAAGGGATAACATGTATCCGCAGCACCTGCGTTGATCAAATAACCATGTTAAATGATTCAGTTAATGCATCTATATCAATAACCAAGATGATCCTTTTACATTGGTAGTAAACATGGATTCATCAAAGAACCATTGGGAGTCTCTTCAACTATGTTATGTTCTGGAATGTACACCCTATATGATTTAGAAGTGGATGAATATCCAACAAAGAAACCATCATAGGCTTTTTCAGAAAATTTCCCAATTGTTCTTTAGTATTTAAAACAGACACATGACACCCAAAAGCTCTAAGATATCCTATAAAATTTTCTTTAAATAAGAGTTCGTAAGGTGTTTTATTATGTTCTTTGACTATCAAAGTTCTGTTTTGAACATTGCAAGCTGTATTCACAGCTTCTGCCCAGAATGTAATGGGCAACTGAGAATCAGCTAGCATTGTTCTGGCTGCTTCTATCAGTGTCTATTTCTCCTTTCAGCCACTCCATTTTGTTGTGGATTTCTTGGGGCACTGAATTGTCTAGCTATTCTTTTAATCCTGCAAAAAGAATCCAATCAGCATTAACAATTCAGTTCCATTGTCACTCCTAAAAATTTTAACTTTTAAATCAAGTTGATTCTCAATCTTGATCACAAAGTCCATTAATGTTTCAGATGTTTCACTCTTATGTTTTAAGAAAAAGACCCATGTAAATCTAGTGAAATCATCACTATCACCAAACAATATTGCCTTTTTCCAATGCTCATCACATTGGTTGGACCAAAGAGATCCATGTGAAGCAATTTGAGTGGTGTAGTGTTAGTGTTGATTGTTTTTGATTTATGAGACACTCTGTTTTTTTTCCTTTATAACATGAAGAACAGTGATTAGAACAATGAAATTCTTTCTTTGGTAATCCAATGACTAAGTCATTTTTCCCCAATTTATTCATGTTCTTCATGTTGGAATGGACAGCTTCTATGCCACAATTGAGATTCATCTTCGGAAGATTTGGACAGCAGGCATGTCTCATGTTGTGTGATTGTTTTGTTGTTCTATCCAAGATATATGTTTGCCTTTTCTTGATGCTTTAAGAAGTAGCCAGTCTGTGGAACTGTAAACCTGCTTAAGAATGTAACAGTTAGTGTTATCAAATAGTGTTAAATAATTTTGATCACAAATTTGGAAACTAAGTAAATTATACTGCAAATTTTCACAGTAATTTACTTTTTCAAATGTTAAACACCGTTTTACCATTCCCTCACCAACAATTTTACCTCCCTTCTTATCCCCACCAAATGCCACATAAGAGGCATGTTATGTTTGAAGTCATGGAAAGTGCACAGTTGCCTGTCATATGTCTGGAACAACCTTTCAACATACCACTTGTTGTCAGCTCTCCTTGATTGTTCCTGCACACAAAAAGAATTAGTTAGTCTTGACAACCCAAGGCTTAATTGTCTTGGGTTTGCCAGTGTGTCAACATAGTTTACTCCTTTCATGATTAATCTTGAAGTTTCAGTATTGTTGTTTCTTTTTGATCTGATGGTGGTGAGGATGATTCTTTGAGATTGTTCAGTTTTCGAGTAGCTTCATGCTTATCCGAGTCATTCTCACTTGGCTTGTTTTGGTTGGTATCTTACTTTGAAGAGGATCCTGTAGACTTTTAAAGTTTCTTCATCTTTCTGCTTTGATTGAGACACAGGAGTTCCTTTAGCAAAGTTATCAAAGAAACCATCAGCTGCTTCACTTTGTTTTATCTGTCAAATCCACCTTTTTGTGAGGTGTCTTAGACTGTATTGTGCTTTCCTCTTCAAAGTCTGTGTCCGCAGCAGAGGGTCTTTTCTTTGACTTTTGTTTTTCTTTCTGAATCTTGTCTCTTTGTCACTTTCTGAGGCTTGAGAATCTGATTCAGAT